>CM040240.1:193563993-193859504 GCA_022545495.1 Chrysanthemum lavandulifolium
GTCATGTTCCTGGTGTAGGTTAAGTCTTACCCAGCGGTGGAGTAAAGAAGACCTTTAGCGCCTCCCGAGCTCGTGATGAAGCCAGCGTGTTCTCACTTCAAAAACAAGGCGTAAACAAACCGAGGAGTCAAGCACACGAGGACTCGGATGGATCCGATGATGGAGTTTATGAGGTCATTCCGGGTTGGCAAGATCGACTCACCGCCTCAAGATCGTGTGCTACTCCACCGGTGGGTCGGATCCGTGTTACTCCATCGGTGAGTCTAGAGATATCTGGGACTGGACCGGGGTAGTGGGTTTGAGATGTCGGTTTATGTTGGTTTTACACGTTATGGATATGTTTGTAGAGAATAACATGGATTATTATGTCGTTTATGTGCATTATGTATTAGGATTCCGCTAAATGGATTATACGATAGTTTGGATCATTTATGGATACGTAGCTTATGTATAGTTTTGTAGATGATCATGTGTTCACGGTTTTGAACCGCTTTGGCGCTTTGGAAACACATGACTATGTTAGCGATTGATGGTTATATATGATATTATGTTTAGCTAATTTGTGTTGTTGTAGCATAAAAAGGTTCAAAAAAGTTGTTACATTGTAGATTTGTTTCGAAAAATTGAATTACCCATTTTGGCAAAGAATTTGTCGCAAAATGGGTCGAGGTTTATGTAAAGTGTGAAACATAATTTTATAATATCACTTTCCCGAGGAAATGTCCCCGCAAAAGGCGAAATCAACGTGTTATTTAGGTTTCTCCGGGACAAGTCCCCAAAAACCGCCTTGCAACAAAGGGTATTGGCCTTTCTCCGTCCTGATTAATTATTTTAATCACGTAATTAGCTAATTAGCTAATTATTCGAAAATACATTCCCAAGGGACTTGTCCCCGGCAAAAATGAGTGTCACGTCGGACATGTTTGGCCGGCGTAAAATGGCTGCGGGACCCACGTGTCCCCGGTAAAAGTGGACTTACGTCCCCAAGGAAAGTATTCCCGATAGGGTATTGGCAGGAGACTTTTGCCGGGGACATGTCCTCGAGGAAAGGTTTCGCAGGGGATATGTCCCCGGCGAAAGTCTCAATATGTCCCCTGCGATTCCATTGATTGTTGTAAAAAGTTAGGAATGGCATGCAAGACCCGATTGCATTTACTCTAGAGAATCCAAAGAGCCACATAGTATATAACAAATTTTGGAGAAGCGCGCATGCAGATGCAGGATGGAAGCTATCTCTCTAAAATCCTTACTTACTCTCACGCCGGAGGTTGACCGCGGAACCCCGTTCCGCGGTGAGACTAACGGTGTTTACTTTCTTAGCAGCTTTAAACCAAGACTAATACTTAATACAAGACCTATTCCCAGAGAAGTTAGCCTACACTAATCTTCGCAAGGGAGCGCCCAGAATTGTATTAACAATATTCAAAGAATTTTCACATAAAATATTACACAAAATTACTTGTCACTAATAAAACTTATCTTAATTAATTCTTTCTTCTTTTTAATTATGATCTTTTTATTAATGCATGTCATATATTTTTGTAAATTTTTTATGGATGCATGTAGGGGGTAAGATTCTGGTTGACCCGGTCGGGTTGGTCAACTCGTGTCGGGTCAACTCGGTCAAGTTTATAAAATATACCCGAACCCGACCTTGTTTAAAACTCGGTCAACTCGGGTCGGGTCAATTCGGGTTCTGGGTCAACCCGAGTATTTTACATTGTAAAAGTGTTGTTGAACCAAGTTAGTCGGGCTCTGGTCGGGTCAAGGCTAAAAATATACCCGAACACGACCTTGTTTAGAACTCGAGTCAATTCGGGTTGACCCGATTGACCCGAATATATTTTTGAACCCGATTGACCCGACCCGAATTGACTCGGGTCGGGTTCGGGTTGGGTCAGCCCGAATGACACCCCTAGATGCATGTAACATTCTCCATTTATAAATGAATTTGTTTAAAAAACAATCATATTGCAGTTTCTTGTTAGATGACCTTGAGGTATACAGAGGTACACGCAGCAGACACAATACAGGAAAAGAGAAGAAAAATAATTGCCAAACACGCAAAGACTTTATATTGAAGAAACTTAACTCAAAACTCCAATACAATACAATGTAATTCCCTACCCCTCATGGTATATATAGACTAACATAGACACGTTGTACTATAACTAGGATTACATTAAACCTATCCTAAACCAATGAGGAGTACTCCATATTAGGATAAATATTAGACGAGTCGGATTGGCACTCCAACTAGTATTACTCTGAATCTGGTAACACGCCTTTAGGACACATCCAAACTCAGGAATTCACCAATAACACCCCCCTAAAATTCTGAGTCGAAGAGGGTAAGTCTCGCACACCAAGTAACAATCTCATCTCCTTGAACCTTATACGCGCCAAGGCCTTCGTCAACGGGTCTGCTCTTTGTTCTTCACCGGATACATGCTCAACAATAACTTGCTCATTCTCCACGCACTCACGAATGAAGTGATATCGAGTGTGAATGTGTTTGCTTCTACCATGAAAGACCGGGTTCTTTGATAATGCAATCACCGATTTGTTATCAACTCTTATTATCACTTTTTGTCTTTCCATTCCTGTCACTTCCGCCAATAACTCCCTAAGCCAAATTGCTTGACACGCCGCTGCAGTGGCTGCCATGAACTCAGCTTCACATGATGATAATGCCACGGTAGTTTGCTTTTGTGAGCACCATGTAATGGGCGATGTACCAAGATAGAAAATGTGTTTAGTAGTACTTCGTCCATCATCAATATCAACATTATAACTACTATCACTATATCCTACCAATTACATGCCATTACCCCGCTTGTATTCAACTCCAAACAAAGTTGTACCTTTAAGATAGCTTAGGATTTGATTGATAGCACGAGCATGTGATACTCTTGGACTTTGCATATATCGACTAACCACTCTAACCGAGTAACTCAAATCTGGACGAGTGCGCAAGAGATAACGTAAGCAACCTTTGACCTCTCGATATTGAGTAGCTTCAGTTTGTGGTTCATCTTCAGCTTTCGACAACTTGAGATCCTTTTCCATTGGCTATAAAGTTGCATTGCAATCTTCCATACCAGCTTCTTTTAATATTTTCAGTGCGTACCTCTCTTGCTTGATCTTGATACAATCCGTTTCTTGTGATACTTTAATCCCCAAGTAATAAGTTAACTCACCAAGATCCGACATTTCAAATTGAGATGCCATTCTTTTCTTGAACTCATTGATGCAATCTAAGCTTGTCCCAGTCACGAACAAATCATCTACATAAACTGCAACAATGATAAATTCTCCATTGGTTACCGCTTTATAAACCGCCTTTTCTTGCATGCATTGTTGAAAACCCATCTCCTTTAAAGTACTATCGAGCTTTATGTTCCATGCCTTGAGCTTGCTTTTACGCCATACAATGATTTAGCTAACTTATATAATTTTCCTTCCTCTCCGGTTTTTCAAAGCCTTCGTGTTGAGTAACATATACCTCTTCCTTTAAGTCACCATAAAGAAAAGCCGCTTTGACATCCAAATGATGAATCCTCCATCCTTTCCTACCGCGAGAGCAATCAAGAGACGATGGTCTCGAGTCGAGCCACCGCGCGAACACTTCATCAAAGTCAATACCGGTTGTTGTACATAGCCTTTAGCAACTAAACGTGCTTTGAACTTCTTGATTGTGCCATCGGCGCTTTTGATCTTAAACAACCACTTTAACCTAATCGGTTTAACGCTTTTAGGAAGAAAAACGAGTTTCCAGGTATTATTCTTTACAATAGAATCAAGTTTGCATTGCTTTTACCCATTGCGGTTTCGATTTTGCTTCATTATAATTCCTTGGTTCCTCGTCATTTGTCAACATTAGTTCATTAATGTTAAGTTGGTAATCACCTAACCTCTTTGATAAAACCTTGTTTCGAGTTGAACGACGTGTCGCGACCGGTGTTACAAAACTATCAGGTTGTGAATTATTGGGTACCGAGCGCGAAACAGCATCGTAGCATTAACAATGCCAAGAATATCGTGTCGCGTGAAGCGAATCGTGTCGGGTCGGTGTTGCACCGGTGTTGTCTGTTCATTTTTAGCAGCGTGTGCTTCATCGTGCAAAACCTTATCATAATCAAACATACCTGGTTCGTTTCCATATTGGTGCGAATTTTCAGATCTTGTTTTCTAGTTCCAACTTCTCTTCTCGTCACAAATTACATTGGCGCAAATTCTGATTTTATTTTCATGAGGGTTGTAGAGACGAAACCCTCCCGAACTCGGCTCTTTTCCAAGATAAACCAACGTTTTTGACCTATCATCGAGTTTCTTCAAGTGCTTTGAAACAATTCTCTCATATGTAACACAACCAAATACCTTTAAGTCTTCAAGATTAGGTTTTTCCCCATAAAACTTCTCGTATGGTGTAACACCTACCAATGCTCGCGTAGGTGTTCTATTTATTATATACGTTGCATGTCGAACCGCTTCACCCCAAAATTGATTTGGTACACCTCTTGCCTTCATAAGACACCTTGTCATCTCAATTAGAGTACGGTTTCGTCGTTCCATAATTCCATTTTGTTGAGGTGCATAAGGAGCTGTCAACATACGCGCTAATCCTTCTTGGTCACAAAACCGATTGAAGTCATGTGATGTAAATTCACCACCTCTATCCGTATGGAATGTTACAGTCTCTTTACTCGTTTGTTTTTCAATTGCCGTCTTGAATCTTTTGATTATTCCAAACGCGACACTTTTTTGCTTCAAAAGGAAAGACCACGTGTACCTAGAACAATCATCGATAAGAACTAGGATATAAGAGTTACCTGCTTGAGTGGGAGGATTTATCGGTCCGCATATATCCCCGTGAACCATCTCAAGTAATTATGAAGCTCTATATGTTGCTTTCTTTAAGAATGACTTCTTTGTTTGTTTCCAACCATGCAAGAATCACATACTTGATCTTGATGCTTAATTACCGGTACCCCTTTAGCTAACTTGTGCATCAAGTTCACCGCACCAAATCCGATATGACCAAGTCGCATGTGCCACAACCACGACTCTTCATCAATGTTAGCTTGCAAACAATAAGGTTTCCCAACTTGTAGTTGAGCCTTGTAAAGACGATTTGCACTTCTTGGGACTTTAATTAGAAAATTTCCACAACTATCACGCATGGTTAAGAAATTACCTCGTATTCTAATATCACAACCGGATATTGAAGCTTGTCCAAGACTTATCACATTACTACGAAGAGCGGGAATTTAATAAATATCTTTCAGCAACTTTTGTTTCCCGTTTTTCCCTTGAAACAAAATCGAGCCTTTTCCTTTTATACTCACACACGAACCATCTCCAAATCTTACACGACCTGTAATGTTTTCATTTAATTCAGAAAAGTAAGAGTAATTACATGTCATGTAATTACTTGATCCGTTGTCAAAGTACCATACATCATCTTCGTCGGTATTGGACTCGATCTTTGGAGGAGTAAACTTTTCTTCATTCAAGCAAATCGTTTCTTGAACCAAGTTCATTATAAAGAACGTGCCTTCTTCATGATTTACAACTCTCTCTCTCTTGTGTCTCATTAAGGTTAACTTCATGGTTTCGGTTTTGATCCGGGCATTTTGAAACAAAGTGTCTGTACTTATCACAACGGTAACACTTAATATGTGAGAGATCTCGTTGCTCCTGTTTCTTACCCTTTTGCTTATTATCTTCACTGTTTTTGCAGGACTCACGTTGACCTTGGTTTTGATAGTTGCCCCTTCCACGACCTTGACCACGACCACGACCTCGAGAGTATGAACCACGTCCTCTTCCTCCACTTGAGTCATTATTCCTATTGGAATTTTCAGTCCTAGCATAAAGCAACTTTTCTTGAGTATCGCTTGCTTTATCATCTTCTTTCACTCTTTCTTCATACGCTTTCAATCTACCAACCACATCCTCAAACCCTGCTTCTTTAAGGTCTAAACCCGCTCAAGGCTCGCCACTATATGGACAAACCGTCTAGGAAGACTTGTGAGAAGCTTTACCACTTGTGTTCCGACATGACTTCCAAGCGTGGTCGATTTAGAAGCAATACCGATAACTTTGCAAAGATATTCGCCTATGGTACCGTTATCGACATCTTGATTCTCGAACTCCGTAATTAGGGTTTGAAGCCTCGCCTTCTTCACACGATCAACCCCTAGGTTACGAGTCTTTATTGCTTCCCACATCTCCTTCCCGGTTTTTAGATTCCCGATTTGCAAAATCAAATCTTCTGGAATTGATTGAAACAATAAGCCTTTAACTATATTGTTTTTCTTGGCATCGTCTGAGCCCGGGATCTACCACATCCCAGACTCCATGAATTCCAAGAAGTACCTTCATTTGCATACTCCATATAGTGTAATTGGTTGACGTTAATAATGGGCACTGAAACATCAAACTTAACTCTTTTGTCGGCGGTGGTGAGGTAGAACCTGATGGGTCTCCCGTCATCCTGGTTCTTCTTCTGGACCGTGAATAAGTTTGAAACAGGGAACTTTCCAGCCCTTTATCACGCGGCTAAATAGTATGTGTTTAGTGTTCAATGACTAATGTATATTTTGTGACAAGACCTGATCAACAAAATCAGCGACCAACCACTTAAATCTTCACTCCAAACCAGACCTGATCAAAACCACGTCCAGACTTGATCAAAAACCAGATTCATGTATTCACTGTTAATGGGCTACAAGCAAGGTGGGCTGCAATCAAAGTGGGCTGGTGTAACAAGTTGAGGGCTGAGATGATCACGACCCAACCAACAGGTTAAAGGTTTTAATTCGATCATTAAAGGTTTATGTAAACCTAACTCTTTGATACTCGGTTTACCAATTCTTTACAAATTCTGATGCATGACTCAACCTCAAGACGCAGGTTAGAGTCCAATGATGACAATGGTTTCTGTATCCTAAGAGCGGAGGATCAACACATGACTAACCCCTTACGCGCAGGTTAGTTTCCAGGATCTTGTTTTGGTTTTGTGTAACCCTAAATCGCAGTTACAAATCACCACTTTGAATCTCTATTACAATATACAGAGGTACACGCAGCAGACACAATACAGGAAAAGAGAAGAACAATAATTGCCAAACACGCAAAGACTTTATATTGAAGAAACTTAACTCAAAACTCCAATACGATACAATGTAATTCCCTACCCCTCGTGGTATATATAGACTAACATAGAGGCGTTGTACTATAACTAGGATTAAACCTATCCTAAACCAATGAGGACTACTCCATATTAGGATAAATATTAGATGAGTTGGACTGGCACTCCAACTAGTATTACTCTGAATCTGGTAACACGCCTTTAGGCCACATCCAAACTCAGGAATTCACCAACAGACATGTGCCTTCATCCAAACAAGTGCTACTTGAAGTTTTACAAACTCTGTTTTTAAGTTGTACATTGTTGATTATTGTATATACTTTATATCTGGAACAGTGGTTTTCCGAAGTAATCAAGTTTTAGAATTATGCTGGATTATATTACACCGGACAAGAGAAGAATCTTTCAGCGAATATCAAGTGAGAAATTCAAACAGTTCTTCTTAGAAGTATTCATTTCAAACAATGTAATCGAATATCATAAAGTCACACAATCAGGGGCGGAACTAGAAAATTTTCCAGGAGGGGGCAAATTCATTTATTGAATGAGGTTTCATGTCTCATAGGTTCATGTTTCTTTGGCTTAAACTATTTTCAAGATGCAACCGATAACTAAACTTATATACTTGTGTCAAACTAAACTTATAAACCTGGCAAAAAAGTAGTAAAACTAACATTGCACACAGTACACATACATCACACGAAATGAAGATTTATCCTTTTTGTGATAGAATAAGTAGTCGGGTCCCATGCTACTATCATCCTGTACTCCATAGGCGCTAAAGAGCCATTTGAGAGAGAGAGATTAGTTCATGAAACACAGTTCCTCCTAGAAAATTTCCATGTTTAGCTTTACGTTTCATATATTTTTATGAGTTTGGAGTGGTATTGAAAGTGAAGGATATTGATACTTGGACTGACATTAGTAGGTTTTTTAAATCTGGTCAACTTTAATGTTTTTTTCAGCTTTTTTAAATTGTAAAAAGAATTAGAGGGGGGACTTTTGATTCATCTACTTGTAAATGGGCCAATTCTGGTTTGGGTTTCTCTTATAACGGGTCAAACAGGGGAAAAGGAATGACTTCAGTTTTTTTAAGGGAACAGTTTGAATGTGTCGAAAGTCACACTTAATGTGATTTAGACATATTGAGATGCATGAAGGCTTTGAATTATATGGATAAATTCATCATATTGCTGCCTTGTGAATGATAGTTGTTAACTGTTTTATTATTCAAGTTTCCTATATACGTAGTATCAGGTTAGTTTAAAAAATCTTGAAACATGGAATGAAGCTTTGCTTACTAAACATCTATGGAATATTGCATCAAAGAAAGATACTCTCTGGGTGAAATGCGTTCATATGATGAGATTGAAAGAAGCCAGGAATGTATAATGCCAATGATAGCTGGAGTTGGAAATGCTTATTGGAGATTAGAAACAAAACTGCTAGTAATCTGCATTATAAGGTTGGAGATGGGAAAGAATTAGTATGTGGATGGACAAATGGTATGGTGATGGGCTGTTGATTGACACTATCTCTCACAGAGACCTTTATGATGCAAGAATGTCTAAAATGATTACAATAAGTGAGTTGATTGAAGAGGGTGTTTGGAAATGGCCTAATGAATGAATGTGTAACCTTTATTGTATGAAATGTTAACTCTTTACGCATGTTACTCTAATGTAATATGATGATTTATACTTTCTTAATCTTCCACAGAAATCGAAGAACAAAAGATCACCACGTTATGTCGAGCTCCTTGAGATTTTACATAAAACAATACAAGGATCTTATGTTTAAGATGCATCAAGAGATCTCGTGAAGTAGGAGCTACTTGTATTAAACCTCATATAAAGTCAAGTTTTAATTTTAAATAATTATTTGAATTACATTAAGATGTGATCTACTTATGTAATTAATCGGCACATAATGCTAACGTATATTTGATTATGTTAGGCGACCCAGATATTAACTAACAGTTGAATTTGTTCTTTACTAAAACTTTATTGACCATTCTCCTTTTTAAGCGGTTGCACAAAATTGTGAAATTTATACCCTTCTTTCGGTTGTTTAGCTTAAATTTTTCTTGTTTTCCTTTTGGCTAGGTTTTTATTTCATAACAACGTGCACATTAACAATTTGGTAGCATCTGCTTGAACCTTTTTCTCTTTAATAATGATGTGGCGCGGACATGTAATATGTGGATAGTGTCATTTCCGTGCATCATGTGTGTCCTTGCTTGTTGTATGTATCTTAAAACTGGATTTATTGACTAAAAACTAGCATCAATGTCCTACAACTAAAACAAATTTACAGTTATTTATGCTTACCTATCCCCTTATAAGGATGAAATGGACAAAGTCAAGTAGTCAACTCTACTTCTTGCTTGGTCTATTTGTGCAGAGCCACTGTCTATCTGATTGTCAACAAAGATTATATTATATCATTTATGCAGCCCAAATTACCTTGTCATAAATTTTGCTGCGAACCAACTAATAGGACCTGAACGCTCATGTGCATGAAAATATGGTTTTCTATTCCTACTTATTAATGACATTATCTGCTATTTCATTTTATAGGCAGAAGTTACTCAGAGGATGAGTCATGTAAATGAGGTGGCTGGTGTAGCTTCTGGCTATAATAGGCATGAGGAACTGGCAAAGAAACCTCAGGTATGAATTGTGTTATTGTTGCTATAATATTTGTGACTTCCCCAGTTCCCTTCTCTTAAAAAATCAACCAAACTGTTAATTGCTATCAGCACACCATTCGATTATCCAGTTGTATTTTTGGTATATCAAACAAACTGGAACTACTGTCCTAACTTAGATATGGTTGATACCTTACTAAATAAGTTGAATCTTATATATATGGTAATGTGAAGCAGGCAGCGCCTGCATTGAACCATATGTGTTGTTTCCTTGTTCGTTTAAATATGCTGAGTGTTGAAAGTGATCTAGTTATGTTATTAATATGTATCTTTTTGTGGTCCACATTACACACATTATTTGATCTAAATAAATAGAAGGCTCAGGTGCAACTGTTCACTTAACTAAAACTAAAAGTAGTTTAAAATTATATGCATTTTAGATGTGCCAACAGATCTTCCATAGGGGTAAGACCATTTGGTATCAGAATGTGCAGAGTAGATAACCATCTTGTGCAGTATGCTTGTGAGATATAAAGTGCAATAATCTGTGTAGGGAATTAGTGCAGTGTAGATGGAGATATGGAGGGAAAAGTAACAATAAAATAATATTGATTATGAATAACTGTCAATACAATGCCTATAAATAGTTTGTGAACAGGCATGATAAGAATGGGTATGATGGTTCAGTTTGACCCATAAGACACAACCCTTCATAGTTAACTGTCACAAACTGTATTCTAACCATAATAACTGCCTAAACGACCAACTAATAGATAACTAACTAATGTACATGTCATCAATCCTATGCTAAAGTTCTGTGCAACCTTATTGGTTGATTACATGGTTGCTATCTAAAATACATAGAATAAATAAATTGTCTGATATAAAACATAGAGTATGAAGAGCATTTGAACTTATGAAATCCAACAATGCAGACTAGATGAACTACATCTGCTTCAAAATTTGTGACCTGTTTAACATGTTTAGTTTAATAGTCAAAACGTTGACCTAGTTGTTACTGTGATGGTTTAGTTATAGGTCAAACTAGTTATAATGCCCGCGCACGCGCGAAGTTTTTTCTAGTTTTTTGAATAATATATTTTGACATGTTGTAATTTAATTTCCAACATTAATCCGTTAATGCAGGTCATGTTTAAAGCGTATCACTATCACGACCATCCTCATCGACAATAACCACTATATAATCTTCACAATATTACATAAAAGCTCTAGCGCAATGTAAAGTATATTGTATTGTTAAAAAAATGTAATGTGTTACCAGCACACTAAAAATAAGTCAATTAGCTAAACATATGTAAACATGAGAAAAAGAAAAAGAGAGAATCGGAGGTTCAAAGTGAACCGGGTTGAACTGGTTCAATTGAAACTTGGTGGTTCAATCCAGGTTTTAAATCCTCAAAAAACAACCTTATTCCGGCCCGGTAAGATGACTGATCACCGGTTCAACCAGTCGGGTCGAACCAGGCTTCAAAACATTGCTTTAAGTTGTGCCCGCCTCTTAGTTCCGCTCTACTTCAAACATTTTTCTAGCAACTCTAATTAGTTTCTTGTACATTCTTCAATATGAGATACATTTATAGTTTGCATTGCCTCTTTATGAGAATAAAAATGGGTACAATGTTAAATGCACAAGCCAAACATAACTTGCTCATGACTTAATACGCATGAGCTGATATGCCACAAGCTTGTAAAGATTTGATACACTGGAACTATAGTATCATGGTTCAAAAGGAAATGATAAATAGCAAAAACAAATAACACATACATTTAATCAAGTTGCCGCTATTAAACCATCCGTAAAAGGAACTTTCCGCTATAGTAACTATCATAAACGACCTAGAAACAACTCGTTAGCTTATCCTCATAAAATGCTAATTCATGAAATCTATGCAACAACGATACCATAGTTCTAATATCAAATGGATATACTCCACATCACTACCATGATCATGACTAATTATTCTCTACAAAAAGACAAGAGAGCCAAAAAAAAAAAAAAAAAAAAAAAAAAAAAAAAAAAAGTGAAAAAACAGTTACTGCTTATTCACGCCATCGGCTCTCTATATTTGGGCTTTCGCTAGCCTAACGACTCAGTCTCTCATCTTCCACCAACTTCCTTGTCATCATATGCCATTTGTACTTCAAGAATTGGTTGAGCCTTCTATTGTGGATTTAGTTTTACCCGACACCTCATTCTCAAATAGATTAGTCTTAAGACGTTAGCTTATCTCAAACTTGGCACTTCTTAGTGACTTATTACTATTATTTTCAGATCTAGTTTTGGAAAACACTTCATTCTTACCGGGTTCCTTAAGCATGGGACTCCTGTCACAAACTTTGTACTTTGGTTTATCCTCCTCCAGTTGATCTTCCAACTCTTCTGGTTGCCGATATTGTTGAGAACTACTTGGTTCCTGTGCTTATGTTAAAGTTATAGCAATTGTTGGTCCATCAAGATAAATTCCTAACAAACCCATATCATGTATATCCAAAAAATTCACCTTTTTAAAATTCTAAGCTAAAAAGCAGATATTTCATAATCATTACAAAAATTAAACATTTTCCATTTTTTACCATACACAACAAAATGACATCAATCTACAAACAAAAAAAACCATAAAACCCAGATAAGTAATTAGGGTTAAAGCACATATAATCCCCAAAGAATAAGTGAATTGGATTAAAATACCTAGATGTCGAAGATCGACGAAAGATGAAATCAAATCTTCATACCATGTGTTTCTTGTCAAGATCCTTAAAGATGATTTGAATACCGATGATTTTGGTTGTTTATTGTTCTGATTTAGAGAAAAGTAGATAGATTACTATAGATACTTTTCTTTCAAGTCCACGTGTATTTTTTGTTTCTTAATAAATCCGAGCATAAAAACGTTTTTTTTTTAATTTTTTGGCCAAATAAAGAAATATTTAATGTTTTTAATTAAGAATAGTTAAAATAAATAAATAATAATTAAAAAAGTATTACCAAATAAGGTATGAATTGAGTTTTTTGAAATGAAAAATTCCCACTAAGGGTTTTGTTTTATTATATAAAAAAGATGGGTCATGGGTCGAAACGGGTCAAATGGAAACACATGTCAAACGGGTCGTGGGTCAACTGGTTCGGGTTGGGTATATACAGACACTTTCTAATACGTTTTATCTTCAATTTTCTTTGACAGATTCTTTCACATAGTATTCTAAAAGTATTGGATTCTAAAGACTAGTACCAGATCATGATGTTTCAGAATTTGTAACTTGTTCCAAAAATTTTGTTGTTCCAGAATTTTTAACTAGTACCACATCATGATGTTTCACAAATGACTCTTTAGTGTGATTTTATAAATTTGGAGTATGTCTGTTGGAAATTTTACAACACTTTTATGTAATATTTGATTTTAATTCCAGAAACTGTTAAAACTTTGTTTTGTACTTTTAGGTACTAATATATATTAATCAATTAACATATTTATTTATTAAAGACACACATCTAAAGTTATTCACTTTTAAAAGTGTGATTTTTATTTTAATTTCCTCACACTTGAAAGTGTGATATCTTACACTTTAGAGTGTGAAGAATTGTTTCTAAATCGTCCTTACACTTTAAGGTCGAAGAATTAAAAGCTCACACTTAAAAAGTGTGAGAAAATGTTTTAAAATCATCACACTTGAAACTTTTCAAGAGTGAATAATTGTTTTAAAATCATCACACTTGAGAGTGATTTTTTTTAAATCTTCCCATTTAATAGTGAAATTATTTGCTACACCCAATTGGTGTACACACAAGCTAAGTGTGAACTTTTTAATTTCACACACAAAGTGTGAAGATATTTTGTTGTTATGTGATATAACCTGTATCATTGTTTTGTAGGAATTTATGATCCTCTATTATTAAATGAGTTGTGTATATTTCATAAACTAAGCTTTGGTCATGTTCTACCAATAATCATATATGACTCATTTAATTAATAAATTAACATATAAGAAAATCCCATCTTAGCTAAAACCTTGTCTGCTTGATCATACAATGGGATTCGGCCCAATATGAATGTATATTACTGTGGTCAGATAAGTTCCCAAAACTCGAGTTCCGGTAGAACAGGAGATGGTGATGTTTTTTCTACATCTGCCAACACAGAAAGGGGGTGATTAACAACTTAATATGGCAATTTTAAGGTTTTTATGTGGCATAACAACTCAGTTTATTGCATATGTAGATTAAATTGTATGATTAGGTATCTAGATCGTCAGTTGATTGCAAGTGATGTCCAGCTCAGTTGGATTGATGCATCCGGTTATAGTCTCCATGTGGGGGAGGTCAGGAGTTTGACTCGCTATTCCCCATGTGGGGATTTTCCCAATTGGCGTACCGGGTTCAATCCCAAGACGATGCCTGAAGCCCTTAATAGGAAACCGGATGGTTAGGTGGGGTTGTTATTCTCTTCGTGAGATGATTCAACTCGGTCGAGAGACTTGGTGCCTTGGTGGCACGCAAGATACTCCATCGCACTAAACCGCCGCTCAAAAAAAAAAAGATCAGTCAGTTGATTTGTTACTAGTTGAATGCCAATGTATATTTTGTAGTTTTGCCAATCTAAAATCTCTTTGGTTTACATGTTTCATGCCAATTACGATGATGAAATTGTGTACAATTTAAAGCTAATTTTAGAGCATGTATTTAGTTATACTTTTCCTCTGTCTTGATTTAGTTGAGTGGTGCCCAAGAAGTCTTAACAAATTTTGAATAAAAAATGGTTGTCTAGATGCCATTGTACCTTTTAGATACAATTTCCCCTGTGGTAATAAAGGTAAACTTGTCAATCACATTCTCGTTGGACAAAAAAAGGTAGGAAAATCGATAGAAGATTATACCTGAATCTACATAATGAAATATTTATTTATGCAACAAACACAAGACGCCATGATCATCTGGGAATGGCAAACAACCATGATGGTTTTCCTTAGAGGTGAAAGAAAACTGGCAAAATATGTATCAATGAAGTCCGGCAAATAGCAATAGTTTAGTTACAATTTGGTGAAAAGGAGAAAATTTTGTATATCAAATTACACAACTAGCTCAAAATCCCAAAGACATTTCCTTGAGTCTTAAAACAGAGTAAGCAAAACAAATCAACAATCTAAAACAAACAAATATTCAAACTGCTAGCTGGAAAACTATCAAAACAGCAACAACAAACTAGTCTAATAACTTGAATTTGATGCATCAAACAGCAATGTCTTCACTCTTTTGGCCATATCATTTGTTCAGACGAAGTAGTCTCATCTTTTGACTCTGGAATACTCGCAGGACACCACATCATGATATTCAATGTCTCTTTTGGAATATGCTTTGTTAGACATCTATGAGCATACTTGTGTTATTGCATTTTGAAGGATGATATCAAAGACATTCCGACGCTTAACTTTTGATCTTGGATTCCCGCTACACTATCAAGTAACTTGAATTGAGAAAATTAACAATCAGCTTCAACATTAGAAATCCTATCATGATCTGATCTGGCAATTGAACACTTGTTAACACTCCATTTTACATGTTCTGACACAAACTACAAAGATGATGCAGCAAAATCTTTTATTCCATGTACGTATTCACATTCTGCAAGCTTGTTTTCCCTGAAATCATGATCAAACAAATAAAAAGATATAAGCCCCTATAACTCTCAAATAGTCCTGTTACCGCATGAGACTACATTTAAGTACTAGTGGTGTTGATTAATGCTAAAGATGGACTCACTTAGAGGTATATGTGCAACAATGTATTTGCCCATTTTGTTTTGGCTGATACGTTGTGGATGAAAGCTTGTTGAATTATTTGAGCCTTCAACTATGTACTTGTAAAAGCAGCTTCAAACTTCCCCATAAATCAGGCGTCTCAATCACTAATAAAACAAAACTGAACAATAATAAACCATGTCAAGGACAATTCAAACATCTTAATTACGTATAAAGAAACTATTGATATGCCATAAATGAAAGTGAAGATAATGGTTAGGTACATACCAGCTGAAACTCAAGAAACACATGTGGTTACTTGCCAAATTCAACTCTTTAATTTGTAAAACGTTGACCATCTTAGTACATCCTTGACTATGCACGCTGCATAAGCTCTGCCTCATTCAAAATAGCACACACTCGCTTTCTCTTCGACTTCAATCAATTCTAGAAATATAAAACATGTCAGTACATTGAATCATTATTAATTCATATGTAACTTAACTTTCGGAAGTGTTAATTTGAGTTCAGTCAAGTATAAAAAATTCTGTAAAAGCACAATAGAGCAACCAAAATTTTCGTTTGATCTAAAAAAAGGATGAACATATGTATTATGTTCTATGGAATGGATTTGTAGTACTAATTTCAAGTTGATGATGCAATCTAATCAATGTTTTTTGTAAATAAGTAAGGGAAACTCAAGAGTATGGTGATTCATTAATGTAATAGTCTGTTGGAATTATATATCATGACAATCAATAATAAAACACAAAACATCAAAGTATACATGCGGAAGCGTATAGGAAAGATTAACGAATAATTAATTAACATAAACAAGAATATGCGTACCTTTCTTGATTCTAGCCGAACAAGAATCAAATCTACAAAACTAGCAATCGGATGAACCCTAATTAGTGTTTATAGGATTATAAGAATTACACCTTACCGTTTTGTAATTCAATCCAAGATACAATCAATAGTGTGATTGTACCATGTTCTTGTACACACGTATTAAACCTAATTAAAGTAAATGCTAGTTTAAAGAATGAAAATAATTTGTTTGGAAAACAATGTGATCAACAACCAATAGGGGTTGTACGATCGGTTATGGAGAAAAACACACACAAACAATTTTAGGTTTTAGCCAATGAGTACAAGAGATAAATTACAAACACCATTGGTTTTGTATTTATACCCAAAGAAACTTAGAGTCCAAGTTAGGGTTGAATTGGTTTATGGAAACCCCCATTCTAGAACCTACTTGACATCTAATTTCATATTTAGTCCTTTCTTTAACATTTAAGTTAGTCTATTACAATTAATTAACTTAACGTCCATTATATATTCCGTGTAAATAATAAATAAATACAACATTTTATATTTAGTTATTAACTTTAATTCTCATACGTAAAGTGTGCAATCACGTGGTCTCGAGTTCGATCCTAACACACATCTATTAATATTTTGTCCATTAAACCAACAGCTCCCACTTGGACATATCTTAATAGAGTGATCACATCGGTTAGCGTCTAGCAACACTTCGATGCCTCTAGTACAACTCGAGTAAGGCTCGTGGAAAACCTTTTAATGATTTCTCATTATTATTATCCTTTTGTTTCTAATACCATGTTAAATAAAGATATGGAATTAAGTCATTCTTTATTCAACCATTATGTTTCTCATTATAAGTTATTGAGCAAGATTACCAAATCTTTCGAACATATTCGGGGAGATCTTGGGCGTGGCCACGCAAACATCTTGTCAACCCTACGAGGGCCCAACAAAGATTAAACTCAAAATAAATTTGAAGGAACAAATTCTATCTTGACTACGAAAATAACCCATGAACTTTGCAACACTTCAGAAACAACCCTTATGACTACCGTTACGTATAGCGTTAAGTTGTTCCACAGAAGTGCACTACATTCATGACACTTATCTGGTATCTCAAGTCTGAGGATAACTATTCATGATTTACTTAATAACAATATCCATAAAGTAAAATCATGTAGTTGAGATAAGTCCTATATTCAATTCATTGAATATCATCTGAAATTGGTATGCATTCTCATCAATATACTTTCAAGTATATTCCACCATATCTCTCAGATTTGTCTTAGTTTAATGATACTCCCATATCATTAATTGACAATGGACGATTTAGAATAAATAAATTTATTCACGGATTAAACATGCAAATATAGGATACAATATATTATAAAATCAAACATACCAAGTATTTGATTTATTATAACAATTGTTTAACATCCCTTATCCAAATACTAAATAGATCAATGCATGAAAATTCTAGTTGATGAATTATGCCTCAAGTAATGACAATCATACTTGTTGACAAGGCATAAATCAACCAACTTGATCTATCGTAATTTTGAGAATACTTATTTCAAGAATTCAATTAGTGAAGTCCTTGTATGTGTGTATTCACCAATCCACATAATAATTCATAAAGTGTGTGACATCCTCTATCACCAATTTATGACAATTTAAAATTTCAAACATTTTAAAGTTTAAAGTATTCTTATTCTTTTAATGTATAATGCAACTGCGCTCTTAGTAGCACAACTAGTTCACATGGCCATTAACAAGGATGAAATCCTACCATGACCAGTATTGAGTGTCATCTCAATTAAACCAGCATCATTGTATACAAACAACAATATGCTCATTAAAACTCCGTAAACCTTAATATCTTATTGTGTAATGTTTAATGTCTTCCAAACTTTCAAGTTTGTAGCTGATGACAATTTGCACAACAATTGACATATTGTTCATCCAGAGAATCTAGGAGCAGTTCCAGGCTGAGGATGTAATTCTTTTAGAATATTCATTACACAAGTTATCTAATAACTTTTAGTTAGATATCAATGTTGGCAAATCACTTCTTATTCAAGAATGATACAACAATTTTAATATACAACATGATGTACATGATGAATCTACAGGTCAAACTTAGACTTCATTCATGTTCTATCTTGTTAAAAGATATTTATCCATTTCCCAAATGATATATCATGTTTTATTAGAATCATTTATTTTACTGCACATGTTTATTAATAATAAACATATATTCCAAGGTTATATGTTTTAATTTTTAAATCTTACAAGTGAAGTTTCATTTCAATCTAAGACTTAACATTTAGCTTATAAGGAATGTTACTTCCTATATGTTATACAACATATAAGATTTAAAAACTTAACATAATACTCCCACTAGCTTTCAGGAATATTTAAAATTTATCTTATTTCAATTATAAATCAAAACTAGAATTTAATAATTAAACATAAGAATAATTTCATAGATGCATGCATTTATCCATTCATGAATTATTGCACTTCATACACTTCCAAAGATTATATGAATTCAAAAAACCTTTCGATTACTTACCGTCCTCGCTCAAGTAATTTCTCAAGAAAGAGTTTTGATATTCCATTATCATATTTCATATTAATGAAAACAAGTATGACTATTATCATCTTTATATATTTAATGTGTCTTGAAAAGAATATTCAATCATAATTAATTGCTTAAGTATGATCAATAATCTTGGCATAAAACATGCATTAAATATGTGTCAATATTGTCCATATGATTTCTACATAGAAATTCAAACCACTAAGGTTTTTCATCTCTTTGAAGAAACTCATTTCCATTCTCTAGTCTAACTATTAAGATAAACAAATTTCCAAAATTGATTATCTTTATGGACATCATCTTTAACATTCATAGTATGAGTAATTTACTAAATTCAATATTGGGTAATCCATCATAATGATTATCAGGTTTACTATAATCCTGTAACTCATGTTCTTCTCAGCATATAAATCAAATATCTGAGATATCCTTGCATATCTATGAATGAAAATTCTATCATTTTGAGGTTAACATTTCATATCTAGCCTCATCATGATATTTACTAGTGTGTTTTAGAAGATTATGTATCTTGTAATTTTATCTTTCAAGATAAAAAAAAAAACTCCTACTTGCCTTTTGTAATATATAGACTATCTATATATACTTAGCAATTAAAGCAAAACTACATTGTTCTCTTTTTGGGACATTACAAATACACATTGATAATTCTTGACTTAAGTTTGTTAATAACCTATTCATAAGTAGTTTTAACAAATTCAGAATCTTCAATTTTAAAACTTAATGTGATTCATCACATTCGATAATGAAATGGTGTTTTATCAATCTTCTAGGTTGGAGTCATATTGAGTATATTCAATCCATACTCAATTTTCTAACCTTGTTACTTTTTAAGAAAGAAGTTATGGTTATCTTGAATCAAACAAATCAAATAGAGTTTGATTCTCCTAACTGAACATACCATCAACTTGTGGTATTCATTAGAACTAATATTGTAAGACAATCTAACAATATATAAGATAAACATATTCCTTTTGGCTTACCTATTTACCAACTAAGTCAACTTAATGGTATAATAGACTTTCCAAGCCAATTGCATGCTTTATAACACAAGTACTCTTTAACCAAGTCACTTCATATCCATGTCTCATCAAGAAAACATAAACTGTTATACTCCCATTATACGTTAAAAATCATTGATCAACTCAATGACTTCTTGTATATGTCTTAATTAAAAAAAACATAACAAGTTAACGTCTTACTTTATTATAAGTCTTAAAAGACTTTATGTTTATGTCTTTACAATGAATCATAAACATGTTTAACTAAAGTAAATATGAACACAACTCTTGGTTTCAATAGTAATTTAAAGTTAATTTATTTACTTCACAATAATGTAGGACTACATTATTTTCCATTTATGTCATTCCAAAATACATAAATAAACAAATTGAAGTAGTATTAGATTACTTCATTTATGTCATTCTAATAATACATAAATATCTAATTTGAAGTAGTCTTATATATCATTTTGACACATGTTCTAAATACTTGCCTAATTTAGAAACTGCAAATATGTCCATGCAAGGTCTGACTTCACATGGAGATTTACTTTGTTGTTGCAATCTCGCCAAGTTCTCACATGACGTAAATTGCAACACCAATTGTTTCTTGAATTAGATATGTACAAGTTATATTAGAACGTTAGTCTCTTACCTTGCAGTCAAGAGAATCCTTTAAATCATATACATATATGTTGTACCTTGCACACAATATAGATTTCTCCCACTGTGCATGGAACAACATCATGTAGCGTATAAACAACACGACATATGTTTGTTTATGTGACTAATATGATTGTGTCATTGATATTAGCATAACTAGTAGATGTAGAACCACTTCATTGTCTAATAAGGAAACGTACATGACTATCCTTGAAAACATAAGTGTCTACAAGTGGAAAGTAATTATCTTAAGACATTCTAGAGATAACTGGTTACTACAAGATGACAAAGCTTGTAACTCCCTCTGAATTAAAGATCATTACATTAATTCCTTATTCAAGAATAAGAACACAATGCACCCCATCGGATTTGACAACATTGTATGTGTTTCATTAACCAGTAAGAGAAATTAGTATTTTGTTTACTTCCCTACACCTTTGAGAAAGTCCATACATAACAATTACTTATGTACTTAAAAGAATGTATTCTACTATGTAGATGATGAATTATCCATCAATGCTATTAACTTGAAAAATTGGGCATGCAATTTCTTTCTTAATAGTTCTACCATACCAACAATTCTAAGTAGTACTTTTAAATGGTCAAAGCACAACAACTAGATAAAATATGCTAGTTTGTCTTTTACCAATTTTGCAGTAAATTAGTCTAGCTTCTAATTTAATAACTTAGAAAATAAGCAATTTTCTTAACTATTAAAATTTGCTTACAAGTTATGTATTTAGAATTTAGACAATTCTAATTGTCCTATCATACCTTTCTCATTCATGAAAAGGAATAGGATTGAATCTCACTCTTTCTTATAAAAAGAGGACTAGGTTTATTCTTTTAGTAAAGTTGACTCTACCAAAAATCCTTACAGGTGTAGATCAATTTACCAATTCAGGAATAACCTACGTTTACGGTTTAATGTTGCATTAATACATTTAAAGAATTAGCAAAATTCAATTTTAGTATTTTCGATAATTAAACTTTTCAAGAAAATAAAATACCCAAGGTAATATTCATATAACCATAGAATTTTCTCGAAAACTAGGATCCAAATTATCATAGTTCCATTACATCGCTTGATCCGCTAGTAACGAAAGCATATAATAAGGTAATCTGTCGAACAATAATTGGCAAACAATTTCCAATTCCTAGATCATTATGGGATTTATATTTTCCAACGCTATTGCAAATATAAACATGTTTTATCCCATCTTATGCCATTGAGTCCGTGTCTCACTTCCTACTCAACTTAAGTGTCTAACTTAAAGAAGCGCAAATATGTTCATGTAAGGTCCGACTTTACATAAAGATTTACCTCTCCATCACAATCTAGCCAAGCATCGTCATGACGTAAATTGCAACTTCAAGTGTTCCTTTTAATTAGATGGCACATAACTTAATTTATAAGGGTACTAGTTTTGATTTTATGTGGTCAAATCAAATATGTACAAAGATGTCATGCATTCATCTTGTAGCATAAATTTAGTAAAAAACTTTTTATTACCAATTCATAAAGATCAAATTATCAAAGTTTTGATTGAGGTATTGGGTTCACCAATCAAGGAATTTAGCGTTAATTATCATCCATTATACCGTACTTTTGCATAAGTGTAAACACTTAGTGTTTCGGGTAATTACCACTAAAGTGGCGCATGGAATTAAAACTAATTCGCCCTTAAGATGATTTTGTACTTTTATAGCTTACTTGGTAGCTCCAATTTGACTTACAGAGGGCAAGCGGAGAGTTTGGTCAAGAGCATAACAATAGACATCCTCTTTAGGGTCACAATTTAATGCGCCTTCTTAGTACTTCCTTTATAGTTCATTCTAATTGATGAGCCGTTCTCACTTTTTGTACCAAAATCATCAATCAATTAAACTATTGAAAACTTAACTCTTCAAAACAAATCAAATTTCACCATTGTTTAGTCCGTATTATTTTTTATTCAAATTACCCTTTGCTTAAAACTGCTCACACATAATAAACAAACAAGTAAACAAATAAAAATAAACAACTAAAAACAATGCGCACATAATAAACAATTTAATACGTAAACAAGTAGCCACATGCAACTTATTCGATAAAACCCTATTAATAATCAATGTCTCGTTAATTAATGTATATATTAATTAGGGCAAATATGTAAGATATTAGTTTTCACATACACATCAAACCATAACACAAAGTGGCGATAAATGGAGTTCTAGAGAGAAAGTTAGAGGTTTAGGAACTTAGTGAGAGAAAGTGAAAGATATTATTATGAGCTCCAACTCTACCTTGGGAGGTAGAGAGTATTTATAGTCTTACATAAAACGCCACACATCGGGTGTGGATCGTGCATACAATGGTAAAGACCCGTCTGTCCTCCACGGTGTTACTTAACTAAATACTACTTAACTTAAAATAACTACGACTACGAGCTTTTAATGATTACATATACTTGAGGTGACCGACTCTTTAATACCGGAATTTTTAATTCCTAACAATCTCCCCAAGGAGGTCACCTCAATCATGTACTAAAATTACATTGAATACAAATAGATATTACATTAACAATTGTTCTTGCATTCTTGATGTAGTACTTTGCTCCTAAGCTCGTAGTCATTGATTCTTCACATTGCATGTTTGGTTACTCCAAGTGGAGGTCTTTACCGATCCACGTGATAATAAATTTGAGCCATCATTTGAGATCATCACCTAACAAAAAATCTCCGAGACATCCATTGTGATGTTGTGACTTTAGGACCGACATGCTCACATTCGGATCATGATATCTTCTCATCGAGTAGCGGAAGCTTTAGTTGATTCATGATATTGGCGCAGCAGCGTAAGCATGGAGTGAAAATATCGAGTCATTGATGCACTAATCATGATTTCTTTTGAGATGAATGTGTTAAGTGAGCATGCGGCTATGGATTGACCGCTTCATTTCGATCACCGCAAACGTCGGGTGTACCGCATACAACAAGTTAGCAATAAATCGCACGAAAGTGTCTTTGATCACTTTCGTTGAATTGAGGTACACGCCCACGGTTCCCCGCTGATCAAGACATGTACCGCCTGTGATCGTATAATTCAAGAATTTCCTTGATGTGGTTTCGCAATGCTCTAGTCGTTCTCAAACCGAACATCTCAAAGAAGACAACACGGAGTGAGTGAACCAAATAATTTTAAGTCCACCGATTGATGAAAAAGATTTGAAAAACAATCGTATTGCTCAATAGAAATTGTTTTGCAATACAACGAAGGTTTTATTGAAAATCAATTATCAATCATAAAAACACCTTTTGGTTTGAAAAAAGAGTACACGGTCGATGTGCTAAAGAAAAGAGTTGTTAAGCACAAAGACCGGTTTTTCAAAGGTATCCGCAATCCATAACTCGAACTGTGATTGATTCAAGAGATTGAATCGCCCCATTGTTTCTGCTCGGTTGTCACATGGTTGATCTATATAATAGATCTCACATGCCACCTACCAGAGCTTGTTTGATGTTGGCTCCGAAGGCTTTCCATCTTCATAGTGAATATGTATGCATATCACTCGGATGTTCCGCAATACCACAAGGATAATGCGAGGACTCAAGATATAATCTCTTTCCACATTGTGTGAAGCAGAGAGTCTTCATTGAAAGTGTCCTAATGAGATTGATTGATGATCTCGAGGCTCTAGACTCAATTTTGTGCATATTTGGATCCTGTGTCGGAGACTAGGGAGAGGGTCTCCTTCTTCAATATCAACAATCTCTAAGAGAAAGTCGATAGATAATGTCGGTTCCCCATGAGAATGAAACAAGCCCTTTTAAGAGGAACTTGAGTGGTTTGGGAAGTTGTAGTGCAGTCGCCACCGGGTCCATGACGCCTTGTCTTCAATACCGATGTTACCATCAAGAGTATATGAGTTGAACCCTTTCGCCCTAAGGTTGAATAAATGGAGGGCTATTTGTTTTCACCCTTTCTCATTCAATTCTTTTAATTCTTCAACCCTTCAAGCTTACCGAGACTTCATAGCAAGAACCTTGTTGGGTTTGTTCTAGTTCTTGCTCTATCTCATCCGCACTCTTCCCATATCTCATTTTTCTCCTTTTATCATCATACCTAAGAACTCTACACTAACTAGTGGATAGTCCTCGGTAGATCCCTCCGGCTCGCGGATCATGGGAACAAAAACCTAACCTTATCATCCTTATATCACCATACATAAAGTAAAGTTGGTCGGTCTTTTGGTATTGTTCATCCGCCATTGGAACCAATTGAAAACCATTTGAAAATCAATCCAGATACTTAAGATGTATTATCAAAGCATTTTGTACCGAATTGTTTTTGATATTTTAGAATGAGAGCTCCCCTCAACATGTGCATCAAATGTTTGAAATCGTTTTGCACACGGAGGCAAGAGGAAGAATTTACTTTGATTACCATTTTCTAAAAGATATCAACATCACTTCCTTAGTCGAATCAAGTAGATAAAGCATTTTGGGAAGGATGAGGTTTTCATGATTTTGCTCCCCTCAATATGTGCCTCGAGGTTTGAAAAGAGTATTGCACATACTAGAGGAACCCGCACATTGAGATAAATGATCACGCTTCAAATCATAGGTTTAAGATAGATGCTCCCCTCAACATGTGCATTGAAAATTTGAAATCGTTTGTCACATGTGGGAAGGACAACGTGTACATCCTTATAAAACCATTTACCGAATTATCGTTTAAATTCAATTTAAATCACACATTCTCCCCGATCACAATTATCAAATCATTTGAGATTTGTGATCTCTTATAGATTTAAATTGATTTTGAAAGTTTTAAGGAGAATTGTGACTTGATTATGAAAGCGTTTTAAGCGATAAGGATCGGATTTTAAGACTTAAAAACTCCATTGGTAAAACATGCATGAATATCTTTTGAAAAAATTTAATGCCAAATACCTTCTATATTTAATTGAAATCATTCTCCCTCAATCAATGACATAGGTTGTTGATTGAGAGATAGAGATTTTGACAAATAAGTCCCGATGATTATCAAAAAATAGAGACCGAGTTATTTTTCAAAGCGATTAGTTTTCAAAGCAGATAAATGTTTATAGAATCGAGCATGGGATTTGAAAACAAGATAAAGTATGGCTCGTTCTTTCTTTGAAAACGGGTTATAGCTCGAAATGACAATAAACCAATGTTTCACTTTCTCTTTTTATTTATTTATTTTTTTTTTTTTTTTTTTTTAAATAATAAAAATTCGAACAATATCTAAAGTCCGTGTCATTCTTTGAATGACAACACCAAGACCGTAGATATAATCGAATCGAGAGAAACATGACAAAATGACAATAATTTTTGACAATAATTTTTGAAATTTTTATGGATTTTGAAAGTTTTATATTTTTCTATTTGATTTTGAAGGTTTTATAATTTTGTATTTTGTTTTTCGAATAGATATATACAAGAGATAGATGAAGATAGACCTTTACTCCTCGCCTTCCTCCTCAAGACGTTTGAGTGTTTCGGTTGAAGGCTTTTTAAGCCAAGACGTGGAAGAATAAACTCAAAACGTTCTCTTGGAAGAGCTTTGGTGAAGATGTCGCTAACCGATATTCGAGACCTCACAAAATAGAGTTCCACCACACCTTTTTCCACTTGTTCCTCGATGAAATGATGTCGGATGTCGATATGCTTTGCTCTTGAGTGTTGAACATTGTTGCATGAGAGAGCAATAGCACTTTTATTATCACAAGACAGAGGGATTTTGTTGAATTCAAAGCCATAGTCGATAATTGAGATCTCATCCATAAGATTTGAGCACAACAGATGACATGGCTATGTATTCACCTCTCGTAGAGGAAATAGAAGTACTCATTTGCTTCTTTGAAGACCACTCACAAGCTTATCACCCGTAAACCGAGCACCTCCGGATGTACTTGACGAGTATCTTGACACCGCATGATCAAGATCTCGTGATAGGTCGTTAGTGACATACCGGTGTCCTTCGGTACCAAAGACCCATATTGATGGTTCCTTGAGATACCGAAGACCCTTTAACCGCTTCAAGGTGCTTTTTAGTAGGCTTAGCCGGTATCTAGCACACATGCAAACAAATGAACAAGATGTCGGTCTACTAGCAAGTGAGGTACATCGGGATCCAATCATACTACGATATTTCGTTTGGTCAATCATGATCCCCGAGTGGTCCTCATCTAGTTTGGTTCGATCAATCATGGGGTGTCAACAGGTCACATGAATCAAACCCAAATTTCTTTAAGATCTCGTTGCATATTTAGATTGATTTATGAAAATGCCTCCGGACTTTGTGAAATTTGTAATCCCAAGAAAATGACATTTGTCCCATCATTGACATTTGAAATTTTGAACTCATTTCATTAGAAAACGATCACATTCCATTGGGTCTGCCGAGGCAAAAATAATATCATCAACATAAATTTGAACATGAGTTAAATGTTTGCTCGACTTCCGGTGAACAATGTAGGATCAATCGCTCCTTTGATAAATCCGGTAGATAGAAGAAACTTTGATGTATCATACCATGCCCTTGGAGCTTGCTTTAAACCGTAAGGGCCTTCTTCAAACGATAAACGTGAGTAGGATGCTCTTGATTTACAAATCCTTCAGTTGGTCGACGAGACGACTTCTTTAAGGTCTCCGCTCGTAAATGCCGCCTTCACATCCATCCGATAGACTATCATGTTCTTACTAGCAAGATTAGCCAAAAGATTCGATTGCCTCGATTCGAGCAACCGGAGCAAAAGATTCTTCAAAGTCAATACCTCCTCTTGACGGTATCCTTTAGCAACTAATCGAGCCTTGTTTTTCAACACATCACCATGCTCATCAAGTTTCACTTTGAAGATCCATTTAAGAGCAATAATCATAGCACAACTGAGCGGTACTAACTCCCATACATCAAGTCGATCAAACTCATGAATTTCATCTTGCATGGCATTGAACCAACTATCTTCATTCATGGCGGTTTTAACATCTTTGGTTCGATCTTAGATAGTACGGAGTTGAAGAAGCACCATAAGGCATCGGTTGCAAGTTGTTTCCGTGTTGATACAGACGAGAGGGATTTCCAATGATGTTGTCTAGTGGGTGATCGTGAGTCCATTTTCCGAGGTGTTCATGTGGTAGTTGTTGGGGACCAAGTAGCAGAGTCGATGTCTCTCAAGAAGATGGTTCTCAAGAAGATTCAGAGCAAATACGTTTTCGAATGGAGCATCTTCAGAGTAGCAAAGGGATTAACTTCATCATTGATGCCGTAAACAGTTCCATGATGTACATTTGAAGAATGATGATTTGTTGATGAGACGGAAGGATCGCCAGAAGGCGCTTCTTGACTTAAAGATATTGAGACCGAGGATTGACTTCATTCACGTGAATATAAGTAGCCTCTGTTGTAGGAATCGACACCTCATTAGTACTTGGATCATAAAGTTCATCAAACATAGGATCAAACAATTTCTTTAAATCATCTTCGATGGAGGTACATATGGAGTTTCTTGAGAAGAGTTTGGAACAAGAGATGAACCAATGGGACTGTTTTGAAGTGTGGGTCCGAATCGAATTGTCCAGGAGCCATTTGACCGGTCAGCTCATCAAACGTAACGTGAATTGTTTCCATGATATTTCGGGTTCTTTTGTTGTAGATTCGGTATCCCTTTTTGTTTGATGCATATCCTACAAATACTCCAATGTCAGCTTTAGCCCTAAGTTTGCCTAAGTCTTGTCCTTCATTAGTTGGATAACACAATGCTCCAAACACACGAAGGAAAGAGAGATTAGGTTTTCTGTTGTGGACAAGTTCATATGGTGTCTTTCCATGAACAGTGTGAATCAGGGAACGATTTTGTGTGTAGCATGCGGTGGAAATAGCTTCGCCCGAGAAACATTGGAACCTTTGAGTAAATCAAAGATTGTTCTAGCGGCTTCCACAAGGGTTCGATTTCATCTTTCAACTACACCGCTCGTTGAGGAGTTCGTGGAACACTTCTTTGATGGTCGATTCCAATGCTTTCATAAAAGTCACTAAGTTGTTTGTTAACAAACTCGCCCATTGTCTGCTCGGATAATTCGATCGCTTTGTTAAGTCGAACTCGCATTGTTTGATGAGTTTGATGATGATATCGAGTTTCATCCTTTGTCCTTAAGAACTTGACCCTGTGAATCTAGAGTAATCATCAACCACAACCAACACATATTTCTTACCAAAGATGTTCGCACTCTCATTGGTCCACACAAATCCATATGAAGGGTATGAAGAACTTCAGAATTGAGTTTGTAGGTTTGGGTTTGTGGGCATACTTTTGCTTTTACCCAATTGGCATGTCGAACAAAGATGATCCTTTTCATACTTTAGTCTAGGTAAACCTACAACTAAGTCCTTTCGGAAAGATCGTTGATGGTGCCAAGTTCAAGTGATTGAGACGACGATGCCATAACCATGACTTTGTTTTGAAGCCTTTGATAACAAGCGATTGGAGAGGACCTCATCATGTCATCGATAGAGATGGTGTAAAGATTTGAGCCACGAGTTCCTTTTAACAGTTCCTTACCATTAAGATCTCTAACAAAGGTGTATGTTTTTCAAGGCTACTTCTAGATCGTAATCACGTAATTGACCAACAGAGAATGATTATGACCCGCACCTTCCACATAGTATACTCTAGAGATGACACTATCACCAACAACGTAATCTCCATAACCCATGATTGCACCGAAATGATCATTACCGAATCTAATAGTCCCGATGAATTTGCTCACGAAGTTCATGAGTCGCGACCGGTCTCCAAATATATGCTTGGAACAACTGAGTCCGTGTACCACGTAACGATTTGAACGATCCGCAGTTGAACACATACAAGAATGGATAATCGATAATTGGGATCCCCATGCAAGAATGGGTTCCATTTGGTTAGTAACAATGGTTGGAACACCCACATCGTAAAAAGGAGCATTCATATCGTAAATTAAGGCAATGGATTCATTGTGAATAGATGCAGACTAGTGTCCAGATAGCCCTGCTCACAAGTGTGCTTACTTCTTATGGGAATAGTTCTACCAAGAGGCATCCATTTTCTAGTGGGCATTGTCTCGATTATTCTTATGACCAATGTGTATCCAATAATAGCCTATCTTACTAAATGTTCTTCCTGTGGTTTCCACTGTTTTCTAACTTTCTTGCGTTTTTGCCTTTTGCCTTTTTAGCATGAACATTAGCAACATTAATCGGACCATTATCATCATTAGGCAAAACATTAACACCACATTCATGATTAGAAATGTAATTCAAAGACATCAAGACAAGGTTTGCAAATAGTATCATAATTCAATTAATTACAAGACGCCTATGGCTAATACTAGAATCAACACGATTCGCTTTATTCGATTCAAGCTTAAAGTTCCTAGATTGTTCTTCTACTCTTTCCAAAGGCACATTCTTAGCTCATGAGGTCCTATCATTCCTTGTATTGTCTTGAGACTTTGACCGCTCCCTTTAATGTCACCGATTATTCTGTAGAGGAATGGGAACATTAGTGGTTTTACAACTCTTTGCATCACCTGCTTAGATGTGCTAGGATCCGAACTACATGCAGCACACTAAGGTTCACTTTCTTAAAACTAGAAGTGCCGAGATTTGTACCCTAGGAGGCACACTTGAGTTCTCTTTCATAGCATTGACAGATCCGAAATCGAACTACTTACAGCACACTAGGGTTCATATTCAATACATTGGGCATCGAATGAATATCATACTTGGCAATAGGCATCGAACATGGAATCAAAGGATTAACTCTCTCACCTAATGACTTTGGGCATATTGTGATCAAGCATTCTAAGATTTCTTGAGATCGTTTGGCATATAAGCATGCATGTCCAATTGCATTATCATGAGGTTTTCTAACTTATCCTCTTCAACAATCTCACGCAGACATTCTAGGCAATCCTTAAGGGATGAGAAGTATGTTTGAACAAAGAAGTTTGTTGTTCCTTAGATGAGGAGGACATATTTTATAGACAAAGCATATTTATTACAAGAATGAACCTTTGATACACCATTCTCCCCATTGGTCATAGGCATTTTCCCTTTACCCGACTCTTCGATTCTCAATTTCCTTTTGCAATGAAGCTATTTGTTCGTTATTTTTGTTACGAGTGACCTTTATTGATTCAAATAACTCATTGAAATGACGTTTAACCTTTTCATTTTCTTCTAGAAAACTTTCGCTTTCCTTTTGCAATGCATTTACTAGGTTTTGAAGATGAAACGTTTGAGAATTTCGAGAATCTAAAGGGGAGGCATTTGGGAGCCCGTCATATTGTTCGTTTGACCCTTTAATTGAGAGATTTGGGCTTTCAACTTTTCGATCGTGTTGCACCGAGCTTGAATCTGCTCATCACGCTTGTTAATTTGAAAATCGCATCAAACTCGAGCATCCGAGGATGTCTTGATATTTGAAGTTTTGACATTTTCTTTAAGATGTTGATATTTTAGTTGTAAATTAAAATGCTCAACTTCTAGTTTAGAAAAATGTTTAACCAAATTGTCGTGATCATCCGGCTCAATTTTCTCGCTTAGTTCGTAATTAGTTTTTCAAGCTCAATGACACGATCATGGAGACTTTCGTGGCAACCGATAATTCATGAAATTTGGAAGCATTAATGGAACAATTTGTAGCGTTGAAAACACATCCCGAGCAATACATTCGTAAATCGTGTTCTCATTTAGTGTATGCAAGTTCTTCCTCTCAATCTCATTATATTTTAGTGCTCGCTCATAGTCACTAACTTCAACTATCATTGCATCAAATTCCTTTTCCATTCCCTTAATATCGCTTTCTATCCCCTTTTAAGACTTTCAAAGTGATCTTTAGAAGTTTAAAGAAAGGCATGACCTCGCTTAAATAACATTCTTTCATTTGCTCAAAACCCTTTCTCCTTCCGTTATACCAGTGGGTGTGATCCTTTTCTTGCAAGTTTTCTCAAAATCAACAAATAGTTGAAATATAACATATTGGCTAATTAAGGTCTTGCTTTTAGTGGCAATTGTTCTAGGAACAAGTTGCATTGGTGTATTAGGAGGATACACGGTCGCTTCTAGGCATTTTCCAAAGGGAGGGTTTGTTTCAACAATATTTTCATTTTCGCTTATCTAAATCCATTTTCCGTAAAACTTGTTCTGGAGTCAACAATGTCCGAGGCTTAAACATGTTCAAGGAAATCCGCTTTTCCTTCTTGTAATCATGGGGTGTGATCTTTATTTTTCTCTCTACATTTAGGATCATCTAATTTCTTGTTCATTTTTTCCCTAGTGACTTCATCCGATTTCTTATCTTCCTCAAAGGCACTCAACGCAACTAGGTTTCGTCTAGGTTTAAGGATTTCATTGCCATCATAAAGAACCTTATGAGCATTTCTAGCCCTTTTAATGACCTCTGATTTGGTTCCTTAACAAGGGAATGCTATGCTTATCGCTAAGACCCTATGCTTAGTGATCATGTGAGCAATCGAATGGTGTTCCTTGTATGTACAACTTGTTTTCAAGTTTGTTTTTCAAAATTTTCGATTAGAAAATCTTTCAAGAGTTTCGATTCCTTTGCATTAAATTCTTGCTTAAGCATTTTCACATTTTCTTGAAGTTCTTGTTTTTGCTTAGCGTTTTAGAAAGCTTTTCTTGCAAGGAATTTAACTCTTGTTTTAATACTTCTTCTCGAAAATTACTTTTTCTAATGATTGTACGCACTTGGTCATCCATTTCCGCTCACGAGTGGTCACTCAAATTTTGCACGTTGTTCATAAATAGCAACACGCTCTTTATAGGCATTTAGTTCGTAAATTACAGACTCATCAGGCACATGCGGTGTATTCATCAAAATATAGTCATTGTTGATCGCAGGAGATGCATCACTTGGTACAACTTCACTTTCACTTTGTTTCACATATTGATCATATGGGACCACATTGATATTACCCATATTTTCAATATTTGATTCAATAGTTTCATTGAAGGTACTTTGTCATGCATCTTTGCACATCAAGATCATCGATAGTTTTAGTACCTCCGAGATGAGTTTGTCTTTGGATGGGCCGGCAAGTGGTGAAGATGAGACCTTGGGAGAAACCATTGGAGAAATGCTAGCCATAAAGATTGTGTGTGCAGAGGTCCATCATCCACATCGAGTCGTATGCATCACAATCGCCGACTTGAAAGGCATTCGATGATTGTGACCTATCTCCGAATAGGTCGCTCATCCACATCTCGCATCATAGGTCTTGGCATTGCCTCAAGAAGAAACAACAATTCCTCTTCATCCAAAGCAAAGACCATTATCCCGAGCTTGTACAAGCAAGATCTTTCTCTCAAGTAATCGGCGATTCGTGGACGCTTTGGAGAAGTGCGCCTTGCAATGTGTCCTCACCACCACAGTTATAACATTTGATCGGCTTAGCTTGACCTTGATTACCATTCCTTCCTCGATTCTCGATTACCAACATAACCTCTACCACCCACCTCTTCCCCGATCATCATACCGTCTTTCCCGAATCGGTTGCACCACGATCCTCCCATCTTTAACAAAGAGCTTGATTGTGTGGGTTAGATGTCGTTCGAGGTTGTTATTGGTTTGTGGAGAGAATTCATGTTTTGACTAATCGTAAGAGCTAGTTGATTAATGAAGTTACCCACGTGTGCATCAAGATCGCCTTGTTTGAACATAGGATCGGAATTAGTTTGTGATTACCATTTCCCATGGGTATGACTTGTGAGGCTTTGGTTGTAATTCGATGTTTGAGTAGAAGGCGTTGAGTCATTAGACGAGCTTGTCTCTCCCCGGTTGGTTTTGAACCGATTAAGAACCAATTTTTCAAACATAGCATGTCTCTCATTCTCAAGGAGGAAGGCATAGAGTTGCTCATAGTTTGTATTCTTCAATCCTTTAGTGAGCTTCACAGAGGTGACAAACTTGTGCCATTCGGGATTCATGTTGTTCACAAATTTTGAGTTCAAATTGAATGTTAGGCATAGTCATTCGATGTTCCTCATATCATTCACCAACTTATGGAATCTCACATAGTACTCATAGACACTCTCATCCGGTTTCATCTTGAAGTGTTCAAATTGTCATAGAGTTGTGATTCTCTGCCTTCCATAGTTAATTTCGAACCCGAGAGAAGCATCTTGACATTATCCCATACCGCTTTGCATCGGTGTTGTGATTGATCACTTGTAGATGTCTTTAGGGAGACCTTGTAGAACAATGTTAGAAGCCCGATATCAAGATCGAATCTCTTTTCTCCTTATCGTCAAGCTCATCATACATCTTTGGTCCGTCCATTCCGTAAATCGAGTTCCATCTTCAAGAGTATCAAGTACATCTCTAGTCGCCTCAACTCGATACGGTCCTTCATCAATGGATTTGAGAATGTTGACACCATTTTCCTTTCCAAGGCAAGATAACTGATTCGTTGAGCCCAAGAATCGTAGTCGGCCTGTCAAGCATGGGTGGACAGTATCGACCCACCGCTTGAACATCCCGCAACAAAGTGGAGATGATAGTAGGAACGTTGGTAGACATGTTAAAAGATAATACGGATTTTATAACTCTATGATTAAACCGAGAAATAGATTCTTTCACGGATTTTACTAAATCAAGAGAAAACCGTAAACAATCACCCAAGTCGCTAGAAGATAATGCACCAAGTCGCTAACACCTAATTCACTACACCCCAAGTCGCTAAAGTCCCAAGTCGCTAGACAAATGCAAGTCGCTAAGTAGTAACTCGCTAAGCCTCAAGTCGCTAGCAAAATTTTGGCGAGAATTCGCTACTCAAGTCGCTAAAGATTCAAGTCGCTAAAGAGCAACTCACTGCACCAAGTCGCTACCACTAAGTCACACCGTAGTGGAGAGTCCACTACTTGTCATCAGAAATCGCTAGGTCTAAGTCGCTAGCTCCAAACTCAGAACTCGCTACAAAATTGTGAAGCAAGTCGCTACGAAGAAAGAAGTCCGAATGTCAAGTCGCTAGCAAGAGAAACCACATAAACATCACTTTTCAATCCAAAAACAACCCTACCAAGATGATTCAAGCTTACCAAATGAAAACCTAAACACTTGTGATGATTCTAAACATAAAAGTACTAACAAAATCCAAACTTTAACACAAGAAATCAACCAAATGATGCACAAACCACTAAACTTTTTCAAACTAAAAAACCACCTAAAAACCACTAAAAATCCAAAGATGTGCTAGATATGATCTAACCATGGCTCTTGATACCAATTGTAAGATATTAGTTTTCACATACACATCAAACCATAACACAAAGTGGCGATAAATGGAGTTCTAGAGAGAAAGTTAGAGGTTTAGGAACTTAGTGAGAGAAAGAAAGATATTATTATGAGCTCCAACTCTACCTTGAAGGTAGAGAGTATTTATAGTCTTACATAAAACGCCACACATCGGGTGTGGATCGGGCATACAGTGGGTAAAGACCCGTCTGTCCTCCATGGTGTTACTTAACTAAATACTACTTAACTTAAAATAACTACGACTACGAGCTTTTAATGATTACATATACTTGAGGTGACCGACTCTTTAATACCGGAATTTCTAATTCCTAACAAAATATACATGCGAAAGCGTATAGGAAAGATTAACGAATAATTAATTAACATAAACAAGAATATGCGACATTTCGATTCTAGCGAACAAGAATCAAATCCACAAAACTATCAATTGGATGAACCCAATTGGGGTTTATAGGATTATAAAATTACCCTCACCGTTTTGTAATTCAATCCAAGATACAATCAATAGTGCGATTGTCTAACGCTTTGCACACACGCATTATTAACGAATTAAAGTAAATGCTAGTTTAAAGAACACAAAATAATTTGTTTTGGAAAAACAATGTGATCAAAAACCAATAGGGGTTGTACGATCGGTTATGGCAAAAACACACACAAACAATTTTAGGTTTTAGCCAACGAAGACAAGAGATAAATTAAAACACCCTTGGTTTTGATTTATACTTAAAGAAACTTGTAGTCCAAGTTAGGGTTGAATTGGTTTATGGAAACCCCATCCAATCGGTTATGGAAACCCATAAGGTTTAGAACCTACTTGACATCTAATTTCATATTTAGTCATTCCTTTAACATTTAACGATCGTTTACTATTACAATTAATTAACTTAACGTCCATTATATATTCCGTAAATAATAAATAAATACAACATTTTATATTTATTATTAACTTTAATTCTCATACGTAAAAGTCACAAGAATCCCAAGTGATGCCGAGTTCGATCCTAACACACATCTATTAATATTTTGTCCATTAAACCAACATAGTCAACAACTTACAAGGCAAGCTCAAAAACGTATGATGATACAACTCCTCTACTACATGATTCAGTCCTCTATAAAATCACTGCAACAGAAAGAAGTTTTGAGGTTAAACCAACTTAAATTAGAAATATTAACTTAACAGCAAGTGAAATTGAATCTTGTAAATAAGATATTTAGAATTGTATTCAAATGGAAGTTTATTATGAAAATGAGATGTAAATTTGTTTAGAAACGCATGATTTCAAATCAAATATTGTCTGAATATTAGAGGTGGTAATTTGTGCCCAAAATTAAATAAAAAAAATAAATTTAAATAAGAACTTTTTAAAGATTTTAAAGACATTTAAATTTCTTTTTAAATAGGCAAACATAAATTTATTTTAAGTTAAATGTGATAATAAGACATCTTTTCTCGAACATTAATTGAAAACTTATATTGAAAACTTATAGATCCAGTATATTTAGTTACTCAAATATAAATAATGTGTTACGTTTGAATTTTTTTTGTCCGTTTGGCCAGTGCCCGTTATATAAATTCGAGGAACATAAACTATATAAATCAACCATATACAGTGGGTTAACATTTGGTAAAAGCCACATCTACGTCACTTAATGAACTAAACAAATAATCGAAATTCTACTCCATTTATTTTGGAATTTGTAAAATAAAGTTTCATAATTAACGCTAAAAGAAGTCAAAAGGCATAAAGAGACGACATACCTCCGTTTATATGGATTTTGGGGATATGGGAGATAAGGGGCCAGTAGGAGCCTCCTCTTCTGCATCTTTCTTTCAGATCTTGACAATCCAATATATACAGACTCAAGAGTGAAGGAAACAACTTTTCTGGTAGATCTTTTATCTTTGGGCAAAAGTTGATGTCGAGATGTTGGAGGGAGGTGAGGTGTTGGAGTCCCTTGGAAACTGTTTCCAAATTGTCAAAATTCCATATTTCGAGAGAAGTAAGAGATGAAGGAAGATGAAGATTAGACAATTCTCTCCAATTAGTTGCTGCTTCTTTTCCACCGAATAAGGTTAGGTAAACTAGTGAGGTTGGAAACTTTTGTGGGCCCCATTTTGAGATGGGCTTCTTCAACCGCCCAATTGAAAGGACACGCAAGTTGGGAGGTCAAAGCCCAGCTGTTGGAACATCCAAACTTGGACAATCCCTTATTTCCAAATTAGTTAACGAGGTGAGACTTTGCAATTGTAGATCTGGAAATAATGAATCATCGCAATCCTTTATTATTAATACCGTGAGGTGAATGAAGTTACCCCCAAATCCCCAAATTCAATGATCGATGCCACATTTGGATGAAAAGATATATCTACAGTTTCAAGCATTGGCATGCTTTGGCTGTTGATAAGTAACATATTCTTCTCTCCTCCTCCTCCCAACTCCTCCTTAATCATTAGTTTCTTACAGACGCAAATGCGAACTGACTTGAGCTTCTGCCCTCTTGTCCTTAAGAAGGAGACACATGTAATTGATTCACATAAAGATAGTCTCAGCTTCTCAACGTAGTTTGGACAACTTAAATGCTTAAGATTATCACAACCCCATACCTCTAATGACCTAAGAGATGTTAGGAGGTTGCTCCCATAATTGTACCCCTCCTCATCTTTCTCCCCTACACTCACCAAATTTTTACAATACTCTACTTTCAACTTCCTTAAATTCACGAGAACCTTGCTACTTGCCTCTGCTTCTTTTAATTCCCACAAGTATGTTATTTTATCACAGTATCCAACTTTCAATTCTTCAACTGCCTTGAGATCCAATATAACACATCTCCACATGTCATTAGTAAGCCCTGGAATAATAGCTATTTCCAACTTGGTTAGTGAAGGAGCTGCATGAACCAGACTTCTCAACACACCATCACCACATCCATTTATTTTCAAAAACGTCAATGAAGGTAGCAGTGCTTCAAATGAGAGTTCAACCAAATTTCAACAACGTATAATACGCAGCTCTTTCAAGCATGGAAACACAGAATCTCCAACCCCACTTCTACCATCGGTTGACCATACGTCCCACCCCCACATATCTTTGAAACTTAGAGTTTCAAGTGAACGAAATGCAACACCAGTCCCAAGAAAATCTAAACCCACATCTTTCACATCATCCATGTCTTGGATAGATAACCCCTTAAGTGACGGTAGTTGCCCGAGTGGTGGTAGCGATGTACACTTTCTACAGCCACGTATAGACACACTAGTCAACCGCTGAAATGAGGGATCCCCAACCCATTTTGGAAACTCTAAACCCATATACTTCACAATGCATAGCTTCTTCAAACAATCATTATATGGCTTCAATGCATCAAGGACATCTTTTTCAGTTATGTAACTTCGGGAAGCATATGATACGTGACTCCATCCCACCTCTAACTCAGTAAGCCTCTTTTGTGAAAAGTTTGCTTCTCGTGCTTCCGTTGCGTTTTTTACTTTTTCCAGGCCCTCAATGGAAACTTTCCCATGAAGATTCTCAAAATCTTTAAGCTGGGTTATTGAAAAGTCATTTCCAATAATGATTTTTGAAAGAGTTTGTAGGCTTTTCAACCTAGCAACCCCTGCGGGCAAGTCTTCTAAGTACGGAGTATTTCTAATGTCTAGATGCCGCAAGCTTTTAAGCTTTATGAAGTTGTTGGGAAGCTTCTTTAAAAGATAACAACCAAAAAGGATCAACGTCTCTAAGTTATAGAGATCACAAACACTTTCCAGAAGATGTCTGATTCTAGTTTGAGATAAGTTAAGATAGCGTAAAAGCTTTAATTTGCCAATGGATTCTGGAACCTCGCTTATCTCATAACCGGTCAAACTTAAAACCCTTAAGAATTGCAACTTAGGGAGTAAGTCAACCAAAACCTTACTCGACAAGAAGTTACCTTACCGCTGTTGGATTATGGGAGTTGGTACATACGAAAACGACTAGAAGTGTGTGAGCCTATGGGGGCACACACGTTAAACACGAGAGTACATTTTTATTATGTTTAATACTTGAACTATTTACTCGTTTACTAGACCCGATCCAAGCCCATGAACGGTCACATGTAGGGGCATTTAGATCATGCTTATGGGCTAGTAGAACATGTAATCGAATAAGGAAAGTGTTTGGCTTGGAGCTCAAGTTTGTAGCCCAAGTAAATCTAGGGTTTGTGGGTTATATAAATCCATTCTCTTGCTCTCAAAACTGACGGAAAAAACTCCTTATTCACAACATGATATACATGGAATCAATATGCATGCATCATGATATTACATAGTACCATACGTATGCTATATATATTAAAAGTGCATGCATAGATTCTTTTTCCCTTTGACTTCAGTCAATCAAACCAACATATAAAATAGTTTCAGTGGAGTTGGTTTCGTAACTCACGATCAAACATCAACAACAACTTATGAGTTTTGTTTTGTTTGATCTTGATAGATCTGCTGGAAATATTGATTGGTAGGCAAAGTACGACCCTTTAGGGTTTGACTGTCCCACCTAGAACAACTATAATCACGGTGATTCGTTAGTTGTTTATTCATGTATTTTTTTGGTTCTTGGGTGTTGTTGTGATCTCGGACAAAAGAGAAAGACGTGTTTTTGGGTTTCTTGTTCGGGGTTTGTTCAAGTATTCAAAGGGTTGATTGGGTAAACGTTCGCGACTAGCTTTATCGGGCGTACTTGGTTTAAGTGTTTGTGTGTGATACTCATAGAGGCATCTATTTTAGATGCTTAGTTTTGTATTGGTTACTTGTTCGTTATTAAAGTCCAATTGCCAAGCAAGGTTAGGTTTTCTTTATCCATTTTAATTAATTAATATTGTATTAATTATTTGCTTATTAATTACGTGCTTAACATAATTGCGTTAACTAGATCCTTATCCGATGCGTACTCGTAGAGGTTAATTGGTTAACTTGTTCTAAAATCCCAACAGTGGTATCAGAGCCATCTTGTTTTTGCGATTATGGGTTACACGTTTCTTATTAATAAACATGTTTAAAAGGCTGCATGAAACCTAATTTAGTTATTCGTTTTATTTTGTTTTGACAACTATATGCAATACTTGTCAATTTTTAATAAAAAATAACTAGTCACACACAAATTAAATTATATTGATAATTAGAATTAATTTGTTAATTGGAATTACTTGTTTATTAGAATTTAATTTACATGTTAATTATAATTACCTTGTTAATTAAAATTAAATTGTTAATTAAAATTACATGTTAAATTAAAATTACTTGCTAATTAGAATTAAAGTTACTTTGTATTTATTACTTGTTAATTAGAATTATTATGATAATTAGAATTACATATTGGTTTATAAATACATAAAATTGCGTAATTACTTGTTAATTGAGATTGCCATGTTTTATGTGTTTTCCGGCCACAAGACCCACTCAATTATTTTTGCGATGTATGGGGCGATCTAGGTATTGTATCCTAGTGACGGTCTTATGGTTCTCCGTTTGGGGAAGACTCGCAAGAGAACTCGGAACAATATGTGCTTATATATTGATGTTTATGCTTATATGTTTTAGATTCCTATATGTGCATTATTACTTGCTTTGACACCTAATTGTATGCAATATGGAATAATACATATCAAAACCATAACATTAATATGGGTCTTTATTTACACGCCTAAATATCATGCTCATTGTGACCTGCTATTTGATTCGTGGAAAATCGTTTTTGTTAAATAAAGTGACCTAATATATGAAACACGTTTTAAAGAATTTAAAAACTAGACGCTATGGACACTTGGGATGTCGGCCACCCACTAGAACAAACTCAAAGGGGTTTAAAAAGTGAGCATAGTCTCACCGAAAGGATGTCTAAGGTTATGCTTGACACATACAGTCCTCTGCCTCCACATGCGTTCGATTGGAGCTACAGTGAACCATGATGATCACTACGGTGTCATTACCAAAGTTTTTAAAATCGGTGTTACAAAGTTGTTTTGCATGCTTTTGTACACGACTTTTACCACATTTATGTGTGCATACCTATTTGTTAATTTTAAGTCTATGCCATCCAACTATGAACACGTGCACTTGGATTGACTTCTGCGGTCGGACCTAAGGGCCTTTCCAACCCATGGTAATTAATTCTCACCGATCGGACCTGCGGTTATTTTACACGTTCATACTTGGTCGACTTATCTCGAGTTAACTTGGTCAGACCTCGAACCCGAGGCATAAGATGAGAACTAAATAGTCTCATAAATCTAAGAGTTGCATTATGCAATTAACGCTCGTCGCTTACCTCTTGTCCTAATTTTTTACACACTGGTCAGACCTATGGTAATTAAGTGGGGTTGCAAGATGGATCTTAGTCTTATTAGTAATTAATTGGGTAGTTAATTCTTTTAAGAATGTAATTATCGAAAATACTAGAATTGAACTTTTTATGTTATGATTAATTGTGTTATTGCAACATAATTCGTAAACAGAGTTGTTTTTCTTCAAAAGACAAACTTAGTCTCTTTTCCTAGTAAGAAGAGTGAGACTTATACCTATCTTTTCTCCTTAGTTGACAAACTAAGATAGGATTACAAAGATAAACTCATTTCTGATCTTTCATTACCTTTTTGTGGTCTAGAGTTAATTGAAAGATAGAATATTTTGTTATATTGGAAACATTGTGTTTAGAGCTTCCAAAATAAATAACATCATGTACTTGTCACGATGTATGAGTTTAAACCGCAAAGAGTAAAGGAATTACTAGCATATTTTCTAGGTAATCTTCTTTGACTCTTATTATTCCTAAGTGCTAATTACCCTTGGGGCTATGTGAGCGATAAAGGAGGAATTGCATGCTAAAGATTCAAGTTAATTGAATAAAAGAATGGCTAGTCCATTGTCTACATAAGTAGAACTTCATATACTACATTCAATACCTAAGTACATGCTACTCGTAGGCATTTGAAGAGAATAGGAAAATATATAAAACTGCTATATGATTTCTACTGGAAATGTAACACTTATAATGTTGACAAATCTAGTGGGAGCAGTTGCATTTTATAACTGAAATATCATTAATGTAATGTTGTCAATTTCAGTAGGAGATACGAGATTTATTTCCTGTTAGTCACCCATATCATTTCAAACTAGCTTTGAAATAATTCATTACTTTTTGAATATGAACAACCATTGCTTAAAGGAAAATTGCATTTTATTTTATCAGATAACTCGTTGCCTTCCTGCTGTCGCTTCCTGAAATGTTATCTATAGAATAATAATCCACAATTCCTTATTATGGTTCTAAAACTACTTATGATATATATGACATTATCATATTGTTTGAACAATCAATCACGTGTTGTTTGTTTTCATAATATGATGTTGTACCTTACACAAGTGGGAGAAATCTCAAAGTGTGTGCAAGGAACAACAATATTATTGGTATCTCTTGACCGCAAGGTAAGAAACTAATAAATCTACTAGGACTTAAACACGTTAGATGTTTAATGCCCTACTACATGTAAATAAGAATTCTACTAGGACTTAAACACATGAGATGTTTATTGCCCTACTACATTCTAATAATGATTCTACTAGGACTTGAACACGCTAGATGTTTGTTTCCCTACTACATTCAAATGTCATGATATTGTGTATAGATACTTCAACATTAGACTACAGGTTTTAGTCAACAAAATTATGGTTATATGACAATGATCATAATTCTGAAGTATAAAATTAACTTGAAATTACTATAGAACTCAATAGTTTGCGTTCATGATTACTTTTGTTAGTATAATTATGCTTACATGTTAAGACATAATTATAAAGTCCTTGAATTAATCAATGACTTATAATATAAAGTATATATAGTAAAAGAGTTATGTCTTCTAGTTAACATATACACATAAGGCCTTTGAATTATTCAAAGACTTGTAATGTATTATTGACATGTTTTGTTTTCTTGTAAACACATGAACATATAATACTTGAACATTTCTGTCTTCTTGTGAACACGTGAACATAAGGTTCTTGTATTATTCAATGAATATACATTATAGCATGCACTTGGTTCATAAATACTTTATATGCAATTTGGCTTGACCCAATTGACAAGTATTTGTTCAAAAGAGAATTAAGTTATCTATAGAATTCTGATGTAGTTTCACAATTCTAATAACTCATAGGATACCACTTCATTATGGTATGTCTAATGTGTTGGATCAAACCTTATTCAAATTGTTTGGTTCATGATAGCTTTAATTGCTCTACCTCCAAAAACATATCAAGGTTAGCAATTGCGTGTGTCATGGATACACTCAATATAGTTCAAACCTAGAAGGTATTCAAGACAACCCATAACTGAAAACCCTAATTCATTAGGGATTTGAGGTTTTACCACTCAAACCAATTGAATCATAAACCCTTTTGGATTTTTGATTTTTCTACACTTCCTAGCTTGACGAAACATAAAACTGTTGTTAGAATTTTTGGTTAAAGAGTGATACTAAATTAGAGTTTTTCTATAAACCCTAATTTGATTTGTTGGAAGGAATTCTATTATCTCTTGATTTAAGTTCTGAATTTGTTAAAATCTTATGAAGCATTTTATTAACAAATCTTAAGATGAGAACTTAAAATATATTTTTTTGGTTTCCCAATAAAGAACAATTTATTGTTGCTTAAATACTTAGTATTTAGAGAATTGTCTCTACTTACAAAAGTAAGTGGGAGTATATACAAATCTCAAAGTTTTTTGAGTACAAAATACTTAACCTTCTAAAATGCACTTATTAATGTCACACTAAGGTTAAACATGAAAATATTGACCGAAGTATAATGATTACTCTCATTCATAAATCTGAAAGGATGCCTCATCACTTGAGTGATATTTTTAATATCATTGCTGAGGAATATAAGTTAGAAGATTGTTGTAAATCTACTAACTACTAAAATACATTATCACATCATGAATCTGATAAATATTTTAGAATTATGAATGATAAGATGCAGTCCTTAAAAGGCAAATCGAGTTTTGAGCTTGATTGTTATTTCGCCTAAAAGTTAACCTATGGGGTTGGAATGAGTTTCTTTTGAAGAAAGACTCACAAGGACAAAAAAAAAATTTGTATACATATTAATGTTTGGCATTTAATAAGAAGTTTTTAATCATACTTAAGCAATTGACTGTGATTAAATTTTTCTTATATAATACATGCATTAATTATATAAAGATATTTAATTGTCATATATGTGATTTGCATGGGGAATATGACAATTAAGATTTTATAACTCTTTCTTTATGATTACCTTTTGCGAGGACGGTGTGTAATCAAAAGGGTTATGAATCTATATAATCTTTATGTAGTATACAATATTTATGCAATCCAAGTTTGGATTGAATCATGCATCTAAGAGCTGAGATCTTGAATTTAGTTACAATATGATTCTGATTAAATTAAGACAACTCTAGAGTACATCTGACATTGAGTGGGAGCAATGTGTTTTTCCTTAAAATTTACATGTTGAAGATATCATTCTATTTAAGCTAGATATTGATCCTTAAGTTTGGTGATGTGTTACGCGTAGTGCAAGTTTTAAAAATTTATAAACACGATTTAACCGTCTAATTCTATTAACACATACGAGCAAGTATACTCGTTCGCAATAGCAAAGTTGGGTAAGTCGAGATCTTCCCAAGGGATTTTGTGTTCAAAATAGTTTTCTTGAAAAGATTGCAACAAGAAAGCTTTGTCAATGCTTCCTCAAATTTAAAAGTAATGTTTATAGTGAAATTCAATAATAAGATATATATATACTTGTGTGTAGTCTATAGTCAATCATAAATAGTGTTCATGAAGGCTTGGTGTAAACTCTTGATGTGATGCACAAATCATAAGCAAATGATCTCCAACCATGGTATATATTTGTAAAAATCATTCTAAGAACAAAAACATATAGGTAATCCTTTCGGTCCTTATCCTAATGATTATCCTTTAGAAAATTCATTTGTTTGCAACAAGTTCTTATTAAACTTGTTCCTACGAATCTTTCGACCCTTCGTGATGAAAATGTTTCTAGTCTTGTTTTAATAAGTAAACATGGTGGTTGTCAATCACCATATCCCCATACTAGTTTGTCACTCAACTTTTGGAATAAAACACAAGAGAAATCCTTTCGGTCCTTTTCTTAAAACATGTTTTACCAACAAATCAAACCAAGACTAGTATTTTTCCAACAAACTCATTTAAAAGATCATATATACATGCATCACATATGAGAACACTAGTATGATTATCTACATCCCAACACACAAGTATATCCCAAAACTACTCCATGATAATAATAACAAAACACAAGAAATAACAAAGTAATTCCAATAACTCAAGAGAATAGAAATCCATAACAAAGTTCATAGAATACCTAAACTTTTGCGATTACAAGAACTAGATTTCGTGGCTTGTAGCAACCACGCCTCAATCACCTAGATTCACCGTATAACTCCAAATTACCAAAACTATGGATGAGAATTGTTCCTCCTTGCTCTCGGACGTTTTGATGAAGAACTAAACTTTGGGATGAATAAAATGGTTGGTATTAGTTTTGATGTAAACTAATACACTTTTGGTTGTGTCACACCTAGTAAACTAAGACTAGGTTCAATATATAGCCAAATAAACTTGCTCAACTGGCCAAAAACGTTCCCAACTAGTTAATATCAAGAAATGATCGGCCTCCAATGATTATGGGGAGTTAAAGCAACAATAAATGCAACTTTGTGTAACTACGGCTCGCTGAACCGGATCGATTCTTACTGCAACCGGATCGATTGCCGTTTGACCATTTGCCCACCCGGATCGGTTAGGTTACGACCGACCGGCTGGATTGTTGTTGATTTGACTTTGTTGACTTTCTTGTTATCGCCTCATTCTTTGCTCTCGTGATGATTTCCAAGGCAAAACTTGATCTCTCCTTGTGTAGATACTTAGAAATCATTGTGCTTCCCAATCATTGAGTCCAAAAGCTTCCTTGCTCTACTTCCTTCCTGAATCTTCCAAATGTGCATAAAACTTCATTTCTTCATCATTTGTGATACGGCTACATATACATACAATACGCATCTTTTGCACTTTTGCAACGATTATGAGTAAATATAGCCGATTATCATGCACAAAACCAACAATAACGCTACTAAAAACATATTCATTTTAGGCGTTATCAAATTCCCCCACACTTAAGTTCTACTCGTCCTCGAGTAGGTCTAACATTTGCAAAGATTGATTTTAATGGTCTTGACACCGTGGTTCCAAAAATATGTAACGATCATCCCAAAAGAGATAATCATTGGTTTGCTTTTAATATGTGAAAAACTTTTAAAAATGAACCAAACACTTTAGATAACATAACTAGAATACCTCATGAATGATTTTAAGAATTCACTCAACACTCATATATTGGTGGGTATATGTAAATCACTCAATGCCTAGTCATGATCAATGCTTTTTACCATAAGCTTGTACAAGTATCAAAACAAAGAAAATAAATTCATCAAAGAGGTCTTTTATTTGGGTTATATCGTTATGGCTATGGGTTTATAAAAGGTATGGATAAGGCATGGGATGGTTTATGAAATTGGTGTTAAAAGAAAATAAATTCAAGTCTAAACCTCCATGTTGCTAGCCATCATACAAACCACAATCCCGTAAATGATTATTTCTCCTCTTCCAATATCGATCTCCGCAAATATGTATAACTCAATTTAGCTCATTGGCTAATCAATATTCTTCATATGGCTCATTGGCTATAACCATTTTTTTTTGTTTGAACAAAGTTCCCCCACACTTAGTGTAAGCATACACCACAAAAAAAAAACAATTGAGAAAGATGTCTCCTTCATCTTTGTTGGAGAATGGTTGATAAGGTTTTAAAAGGTACCATTTTGAGGGGTCGTTTAAGCCCTTATTTGATCACTTTTGTATTCGTTATTGCTTAATATCGTTCATTTTCACTTTTAGGTCTCTTGAAGGAAAAATCTTGGAATGGCACTTATTTGGACGAAAAGGCGAATATCTGAAGAAAATGGCCAAAGTCGAATCGAGACACTCAAAGTCATTGAAAGCAAGCGCGACGGCCATCGCTTAGCAAGCTGACGACGCGGAGGATTTTTGTGACGATACGAAGCCAAAACCCTATTTTCAAGTGACGACGTCGGGCTTTAAAGAGAGGTCGTCATTACTCGGATGGCCTAGATGCGACCCGCACGACGCCGAAGTCGAAGACGGCGTCACGGACATAAGGTGACTCCGTCGCAAGGTTAACGTGGCCAAGACGAAACCCTAATAGCGGCGACACGGCGTCACGTAACATAAGGTGACGCCGTCGCATATGTAATATTATATATAGAATCGAATTTTTCGGTTTTAGGAGAGTCTTTTTGGAGTGAAAACCTAAAACCGAACCAAGGGTGTCTTGTACATGATATTTTAGGGTTCCAAACCCTATCTTACATCAAGATAAGTATTTACTTCATCAATTCAATTATGTCTTTGATTATTTGTGTGTATGCTTGCATGTTCTCCATGTCCCGCTAATTTATTTGTGTGTTTGCTTAGGGAGTATGAAACTTAATTATTGAATATTGATTGGTTGTTTCTTATCTTAGTTGATTAATGATCTAGTAATGCGATAGGTCATTCGTTGTGTACTTAATGCTTGATTCATCTTTGTGAACCTTAGAATATAATTACACGAGTAGTTGTAAGCTAAACCATCCAAAGAGTACCTTAGAGTAAGAGTTTATTATCCCTAGTGGGTTTTGTAGGCGAGACCCTTTGGTAAGTTCAAAGATTTAGGAGAAACGCATACCCTACAACTTTAGACACACAACGCAACTAAGAATAAAGACGTGACAACTCAACCATCAATAGGAGATAATTAAGGAGTAGTAAAACCTAAGTAAACACATCTTTAAACTATCATACGAGCACACATTAATTAGACATAGACTACCACCACCTTAGTTTAGATAATTAGATAATAGTAGAGTAATCGGTGAAATACCAACCCCCCAAATCCAATACCCGAGATTCGTACTTTTCAATTTCCTAAAAACATAAAAGATAAAAATAATCTTCCTCAACCTTAACCTTAGCGTAGTAACTTCTCACTAGCATTCCTATTCCGCTAGAGAACGATATCAATACCCGTGGCTTACCCTAATACTACACTACAACGATTAGGTTCACGCCTAGGGTGTTGAAAAACTTGCTCGACGAAAGGAAGTTCCTTTGACCCGAACGCGCTACGTGGCGTATCAAATTTTGGCGCCACCGCCGGGAATAGAATAGCTAGTTAGTAGTCCACCTCGTTTAGGTTCTTTGCTTGATTCCTATCAAGTAATTTTTTTCTCATTTTAGCTTCCTCTTAGTCTATCCCCTTCTTCGTGACCTTTGTTCGTAACCCCATCACTTTTCATCATGAAGGTGATAACCAACCACCACCATCAACCCACCACCAAATGACCGCCAAGAGCCCGTACTCTTGGTGACTACTCAAAGCAAGCCACCCAGGCTATAGGAACACCATTGAGCTTCCCGACCAAGCCCAAACTACTACCTGCGATCCGACACCATCCGGTTGGTGCAAACGGATGTGCATTCCATGGACTTCGTTCAAGATCCAAATCGAGATCTCGAGGATTTCCTCAAAATTGTCGATTCCATCGACCTTGATGCTACTACTCGGGAGACCACGCGCTGCGTCTCTTCCAATTCTCTACGGGACCAAGCTAGTAATTGGCATGAGCGACTTCCCACCGGCTCCATCTCAAGTTGGGATGATCTTACCTCTCGCTTCCTTGCTCAATTTTTCCCACCGGGAGAACCACTAAGCTTAGGAATGACATCTTGATGTTCCAACAATGTCAAGGTGAATCTCTCGAAGCATGGACCCGATTCAAGGACTTACTTCATAAAGTCCTCATCACGGCATTGATCTTTGGCTCCAAGTCCAAATCTTTTATGATCATGTCAACTTCCCCACTAAGCGATCCATTGACCAAGCGGCGGTGGAAAACTTAGTGATCTCACCGCGGAAGAATCATGGGGTATAATAGAGGACCTTGCCTCACGACAACGAAAGTTCGGATGACCCCGTGAGCTACCTAAAACCGTCAAGGCAATCTCCTTGCCTTCCATCAACTCACAACCTTCCGACCATAGGATGATCGAACTTGAAGATCAAGTTAAATTCCTCATGAGTTCCTACGAAAATCCTAAGTCTTCACACCATGTGAACAAAGTTTCTTCCTCGTGCGAGCCGTTTGTGATCCTCATAACACGCGCACTAGCACCCAATCCCGAACACGCCTGTTGACTACACATCCTCGCGTATTAATGGGCGGGAGGAAGATTCCCTACAACACCGGACCTAGGAATTTCAATGAAACCCGTGAGGCATGGAAAACAAGCCCGACTTCTCGGGACAAACCAAAGAATTCACCTCTAATGATTTCTTGTGGCTCCCACCTAATGGTCCTACCCAACTAAACATCGAAGGATGTTGCAAAACCTAGTTGCATCCCAAGAAACCCAATGGCTAAGCTCTCGGACCGCTTTAACCATCAACAAGCCGAGATGGATAGGAAGATAGACAACCTTTTGAAAGCCATAACCAATAGTGATAGGAAGGTTAGTGCTATCTCAACTCCGAACCTTCGGTATAGAGATTAAGGATCCAAGCAAGCTAACTAAGCACGTTCAATTTGTCAATACCATCGCATTAGTGAAACCCGATAGAAACGAGATGACGAAGAGGACCATACGCTTGTGAATAATGAAACACCCGAGGAAGTAGATGAAGTAGACATTGACTATTTCAACAAATTTCCTACGGAAGAAGAACTATCTCACCACCTCACTTAGTGCGTGACCTCCATCACATGTATGTTAGAAAAGCCCTAGAATCAAGTTTGGGAACCCTTGGAATCTTAACATACCATGTTGCATAGGACACCTTTTTGTGGCAAAGGCCTACATTGATCGCAAATCCCCAATCAACATAATGACTAGCACCTACTACAATTGCATAATGAAGAAGCCTATCCCAACTAGGCAAGACCCCGATAATCCTAGGGATAAGTGCAATTTTCTTGGTAGAGTTAAGGGATTGCCCGTCTATGTAGGTAGTTTCACGTTCTCACGGACTTCATAATTGTGGATGATATTAGCATGGCCATAGACTCTAGCTTGTCCCGCGTTATTCTAGGAAAACCTTTCATAGAAAGCACCGGATGACCTATGACCCCTCGTTAGAGTAGTGTGATTCAAGGATGAGAACGATGACATAGCTTACCAAATGCCGTTTAAGATTGAGAAGTTTTCATCACTCTAATGATGAAAAGGAACTTAAGCTGTCGGTCTATTACAGAATGATAAGGATAGGAAAAGGAGTAGATTATGTTATGACTAAGATTTTCGGGTTCTATAAGGATTGTTTGAACTTAGGACCAAAATATAGGACCGAGTGGGAAAGGAGGAACTCTTAGAGAGGTGCATCATATGACACTTCTACAACATGGAATCCCCTGAGAGACCGTCAAGAGGGCGGTAATGAGAAAACGTGGGAGTACGACTACGAGTCTAGCTACAAGACTCTTAAATAAAGAAAAGCGCTCGTGGGAGGCAACCCATGCTTAATTTTTGCTTGTTAGTGTCATATATCTTTTATTAATTGTTTATCCTTATGTTTAAATTTGTAAAATGCTTTATTTTGTTTTTAACCTCGTCTTAATTGCATATAAAGGTATTTTACATAAGGGATAAGTGTAGGAGGATTACACGTTTTCAAAAGAAACGTAAACATGAGAATAACAATTAACCAAAAGATATATATGTTTGTTTGTTCGAGTCAAATGCTTGTATCGAGTCATAATGGATGTTTTTGCGAAATTTTTCCGATTCTAAAGATGTAAATTTTCCGAATTTTTTCGAAAATCGCGTAACGCTTATTGTCGGGATAACTGACGTCGAGATTGCAACCGACGCGTCGAGAAGGAGTAAAACATCATATCACTTTTCTCGTTTTTCGAGCTACTTATAAATTTTTGGAATTTTCGGTCTTAATTTTCTTAGAAATTTGTAAACATCCATTCCACAAGCATTATATCCTAGTTTAAATCGAGTCTTATATATATTATTACCACGATTTTACGAAGGTTTCATTTGTTTTATTCAAGTGTGCGGGTTTAGTTTGTCAAGAACAAGTTACACAAGATTGGAAGGGCGTTTCACGAAATAATTCTTCTTGGAAAGGATTTAACCACCACTTTACACGGATCCTACCGAGCTAATCGGGGAGTATTAGTTTCTTTCGCTTTTGATTACCTTCTTTTATCATTACTTTGATACTTTCGGGAACATTGGTGACAATGTTCGGTTTAAGTGTAGGGAGGGAAAATAAAGCGGAACTTTGAAACTATGCTTATCCTTGATTATTTGCTTTGTCAATTGCACTTTTGTAATAAACCATGAGAAAATGTCGGTTAGGGTAATTTTGGCACCAAATTTAAAATTTTCATGACATATAGGAGTGGGCCATTAGTCTTAACAAAAGCGTCTCACGATAGGAAGTTGCATGACTAGCACAAAACCCTTTACCACCCAAATTCCACCCAAATGTGAGGATCGCCCTTAGATTAGTAGGAATTAAAAGCATTCATCTTCAATGCTTAGAGTGTGAACCGGTAGTATATTAGATTCTAGAACTTGTTTTGTGATGCATTCGAGATCGCAAGTGAGACTACACTTGTGTAGTTAGGAATAACTAGATGATAAGAGGCATTAGGATAACCCTTGTTTGATACCGTAATATAATTACTTCTTCCACATCGATTGAGTAATTTCCCCACACCCTTTGCGTTGTACTCATCTTTAGTACACGATACCCTAGTTAACCTCTCGAGCCTATCCTTTTCGCGGTTCTCGTGATGTTTGGTTTATCGAATATCAATGAAGAGCATTGTTTACACCCCACCCCAAATATACACCCAAATCTCCTTAGCCTACCCTTATGCACTCACTTTTAGTGCAAATGTTTGTTATCACCCTAAACCCTTAGTTCAATTATCTCGGTTGCTTGCATGAGTTGCTAAGTCGAGTCATACCCTTTGTATCTGTTTTGGGACGATTGGGATTCATGGGAAAAGTTAGAGTTTATGAAATGACGGGAAGGGAGCGTTAAATTCAAATTCCCTTTGTTTGCGTAATAATATACCCCAAGTGTTTTGATCTTTTCAATTCGGGTCAAATTAGTGTTAGAGTAATAAAAACTCAAGTGTAGGGATGTGCCTATAAATCCCTATCATTTTGATGTTACCGTCGAGGATGGTAGAGTAAAAGTGTATGAAAAAAAATAATAAATAAATAAATAGAAAAAGAAAAGAAAAAATAGAGTGAAAAAAAAAAAAAAAAAAAAAAAACATACGGGCTACCATCCTTCATCTATCCTTTAAATTTATGTTTGTTTATTTCGTTACCTAGAGTTTTAGAGTGTCGAGTCTTGGCTTAGCAACGCCATTCTTCGTATGCATTTAACATAGAGATTTTTGACTTGCCACCACTAAATAGCCTATCCCACCAAACCCTTGTTTCCTACCGTAAGCCTAACATTACAACCTTTTAAAAGACCTCTTTGATAGTCTTTCCTAGGTGCTACGCCAAAGCGATGGAGGTTTGATCTATTCTCAAGCCTATGGTAATCTATGTACTAGGACCGGTTAATGAGTGTTTATCTTCCATTTCCTATTTGTTATATTTCATATATACACCCGAGAGAGATGTGAGTATCCAAACACCCCATGTGAGGTGCTAGTATGTAATTTACGTGCTTGTTATGACTTTTGCAGGGCTTATATGTGTTGTGGACCGTTTTAAATAAATTCTTCATGACCCCTAACTTATAAATTAATTGGCTAAAATCACATTTGCTTGAGGACAAGCAAATAACAAGTAAAGGGATATTTGATAAGGTTTTAAAATGTACCATTTTGAGGGGTCGTTTAAGCCCTTATTTGATCACTTTTGTATCCGTTATTGCTTAATATCGTTCCTTTTCACTTTTTAGGTCTCTTGAAGGCAAAATGCTGGAATGGCACTTATTTGGACGAAAAGGCGCGAATATACGAAGAAAATGGCCAAAGTCGAATCGAGACACTCAAAGTCTGAAATGTAATGACGGCGTCATCGCTTAATCTGCGATGCCGTCGGAGGATTTTTGACGATACATAAGCCAAAACCCTATTTTCAAGTGACGACGTCGGCCTTTAAAAGAGTAGGTCGTCATTACTCGGGCGGCCTAGATGCGACCCGAACGGCGCCGAAGTCGAAGAGGACGGCGTCACGGACATAAGGTGACGTCGTCGCAAGGTTAACGTGGCCAAGACGAAACCCTAATGACGGCGACACGACGGCGCCACACAACATAAGGTGACGCCGTCGCATATGTAATATTATATATAGAATCCGAATTTTTCGCTTTTAGGAGTGTCTTTTGGAGTAAAACCTAAAACCGAACCAAGGGTGTCTTGTACAAGTATTTTAGGGTTCCAAACCCTATCTTACATCAAGATAAGTATTTACTTCATCAATTCAATTATGTCTTTGATTATTTGTGTGTATGCTTGCATGTTCTCCATGTCCGCTAATTTATTTGTGTGTTTGCTTAGGAGTATGAAACTTAATTATTGAATATTGATTGGTTGTTTCTTATCTTAGTTGATTAATGATCTAGTAATGCGATAGGTCATTCGTTGTGTACTTAATGCTTGATTCATCTTTGTGAACCTTAGAATATAATTACCGAGTAGTTGTAAGCTAAACCATCCAAAGAGTACCTTAGAGTAAGAGTTTATTATCCTAGTGGGTTTTGTAGACGAGACCCTTTGGTAAGTTCAAAGAGTTGGGAGAAACGATACCCTACAACTTTAGACACACAACGCAACTAAGAATAAGGACGTGACAACTCAACCATCAATAGGAGATAATTAAGGAGTAGTAAAACCTAAGTAAACACATCTTTTAACTATCATACGAGCACACATTAATTAGACATAGACTACCACCACCTTAGTTTAGATAATTAGATAATAGTAGAGTAATCGGTAGAAATACCAACCCCCCAAATCCAATACCGAGATTCGTACTTTTCAATTTCCTAAAAACATAAAAAGATAAAAATAATCTTCCTCAACCTTAACCTTAGCGTAGTAACTTCTCACTAGCATTCCTATTCCCTAGAGAACGATATCAATACCGTGGCTTACCCTAATACTACACTACAACGATTAGGTTCACTGCCTAGGGTGTTGAAAAACTTGCTCGACGAAAAGGAAGTTCCTTTGACCCTGAACGCGTTGCGTAAGCGTATCAATGGTACACACTATAAACAAAGTGTAGCTTCTTCATAATCATCAAAAACAATCCAACATTCCAAACAACTAGCAACAAACCAATAGACATGACAAGGGTTGGCTAAAGTTTAAAGTGTAAAATCTTTTTGTATTTTTCTGGATTTAACAAATGAAATGATTGGCTCAAAGGGTGTAACTAAGGGTATCTAGTGATAAAGATGAGCAATAACAAATGGGTCCATATAAAGGTGGTTAACTAACCAATGTGGTTAGCTAATGTAACATTAGATGTAAAATGGAAGGCCATTTGGGTTAAATCCTACGATGCCTCTTATCACTTGAATATATTTTTATCACTCGAGAGTGATTTTAACCGTAATGCATAACTAGTACAAGTTCTAGAATCGACATTATCACCGGCACACTCATAGCAAATATAAAACAAAAGATGTGTTTTATACAAAAAAAAAACTCACAATTAAGTGGAAAAGGCTATAATGTGCGCTAGAAAATGCTATCGAATCCAAAATGAATTACTTCCATAATTTGGTTCAAATCCAAAAATTTTCAAAAACCTTATTTTACCATTGAAATACCCAAGTTGTTTTATATATATCAATAATGTGTGAAAACAACTAGACCATCAAGGGCGAATTCCTTCTAATTACTTGCATCCAATAAGTTATCTAAGAAAAATAAAATAAAAAATTAAAAATGCGTATCATTTTTCCTATTTTCTTCCCTCCCCCATACTTAAGTTCTGCATTGTCCTCAATGTAATAAAAATGAACTTCAAAGTAAAGAAAATGGGAAAAGAAATAGTTAAAAAGATACCACGGGATAGAATATGCAATACGCATGTTGGGTCATCAGAAAGCATGTGAGTTATCCAACTCCAAATATTTGACCATCAATAAGCTTCCGACACATCCATCCTGCAAACAAAACTGCAATACACAATACACAATACACAAACAAAAAAAAACAAAACAATCCAAATGCTACTAAAAACAAAATAAAACCAAGTATGATAATCATCCTAAAGAAATAGTTAAAGAGATAGAAATAATATTGTTAAACACATCATAACCATTATCTTTGAAACCACGAATCACGAATGATCCACGATCACTCGTCGTCCTCGCTCATGTCGTCACCTTCTTCATCGTCATACTCATCATCATCATCACTCTCAGTTACATAGTTTTCGTCCACAATCTCTGAACAAACTCTCCTCTTCTTCTTCTTTCCTCCAACTCCTGATGATGATCCTCCAACATCATAGCTTGCTCCACCAACCTCGGGTAATCGACCATATGCGGGCACTGTATCAGGAAATGGTGCGTATCCAGGATATGGATATGGATAGGGTCCAGGATAAGAAGTGTAGGGGAAAGGATATGGTGGAACATTGGGTGGATTGTAGGGTGGTAACTCGTAATTGGCTTCTCGAGCCATGTGTTGACAGATAGGCATTGAATAATCATTGATGTAGTTGTTTCTCAACATCATCGAGTCTCTCCACACATCCTTACACCGAATCTCATCTAAATGTTGGTTCCACTCTCCACAACTTCGAATCAAAGCTCTTTGGACGTGCCGCTTGCACGTTCCCCATTGGTATATTTCCTTGTTGTGGTGGTTTTGTTGTTGTTGTGGTTCAATCCATAACCCCAAGGTTTTCAATTCCCTATTCAAAGCATTTCCAAAACCATTTGCACTCCACATATCACTAAACTTTGGCTCTCCACAGTTAGCCAACTCACTATTATCATAATACCTAAGATTCTTTGCCAACCTTGTCACGAAATGTCCTCCACAAATGTTGCTATTGCTTTTGATTCCCGGGGCCCTCCTAGACAAATACTCGGCTATCTGCCAAACCGGATTACTGTCCTTAGTTTCTTCCATTAACATCATAACCCATAAGTCCGGTTTCTGACATTTGTCCCTGCTTCCATACCTATTAAACGGCCCAGTCACTATCAATTTATGAAGTATCCTCATTAACGGATTCCTGATGGTCGCGACATTCCTCCTAGTGCAAGAAGGATCTCCCACTCGATTCCAATAGGTGGGTACACTAGGAAAGTCTTTTTCAAACCTCCGAAGCCTCGAAAAGTGAGCTTCAAATAATCGATGCTTAACCTCATGTGGTTCATACAAGCCAAGAGCCATAGCGAAATCCGGCAAAGTGTAGGCATGATCCTGTCCACAAAGCCTAAACCAAACACAAACTTCCTCCGTCAAGTTCCTAACATTCACCTTTCTCTCAAAATACATGGTTGAAAAGAACTCCATACACCACTCTCGATAGACCTCTTCATTGATGCTAAATGCTCTTTCCCATGACAAATCATCGAACGAATCCCCATCCGCTCGATACACATAAGATGTCCGCATCATTCTTCTCAACTCCTCTTCACATTCATACTCCGCAAACAAATCCCAATCAATCACTCTCGGAACCAAACATACCCTATTTTGCAATTTCGATAACCGTTCTCGGAAAGCATGCTTCTCCCCGTCGGTGAGATCTTTGAACTTTAAGTTGGCGTTTGCTTCCGTCTTCAAGCTATACTTGACTTTCTTCCTCTCGTTCCTTTGGCAAAACTTTGTAACAATCGGGTTAATTGGAACCGGTCCCGAGCTTGAGCTACCTACAACAATTCTCTGTAGAAATCATAAATATAAGACAATATAAGAGTGTTAGAACAAACGGGAAGGTCCATGGAACCCTCTAAGGTCCACTTCAAAATTTCAAAAATATCCAACACAGAACCTGGAACCGGATTCGGTTGCAGAGCAGCCGAATCGGTTACTCCCTTTGACCTAATCCAACCGATCGGTTGCGTTGCGCAACCGGATCGGTTATGCAATCTGCATAAGGCTTTTGCCTTCTAATCCATTACCCACTCGAATTTTCTAAGTCCAATCCACTCCTAGACTACATTCTAACATCCTCAATGATTTATACATCCTTGAATTACTCTAAATTCGTTTTCCAAACCTCAAATCATCACACATTCATCATCTTAGAACTTCAACAAATAAGACCTATACTTACAATCACTGTTTCTAATCAACAATGTAGCATCTATTACGCACAAAAACTCATCATCTACAACTAGGAATCACCAATTGCAACTTAACTTGATTCACTGGCATAACTTAATTAAATCCGAAAATTCAATCATCTAATACTCATTCCATGTTAAATCAATCACTACAATTCTTTTTGCAATGCATTCCTATATCAATTACCCACTTAATCCAAAAATATTACAACTTAATTCGAATTATATCAAAAACCCCCAAATTAGTGACCTAATATGCAATTCGAATCCAATGCTCTAATTAAACCTTAATTGAGTTAATTGAATGTAGATGCTTACTTGTTTGGGTGCCATGATGATTTCCTACAACTCAAACAATCTTCAACTAGCTTTTCTTGGACGAATTTTGCAAAACCCAGCTGGAGAATTAGTGTGTGTGTGTTTTTCAAGAAAAGTGAATTTTTGGCATATATACTTGTATGCAACCGGTTCAGTGGACACAACCGTTTTGGTTTGCATTTTGCCAAATTTTGCATTTTTTCACGTTACTTAGGCATTTACCTTCAAAGCAACAATTTTTTACTCAAAAATTCTGTTAAAGATGCACACAACATTCATCCACCATTTGGAATTTTCAACAATCATCCAATCTCAAAACTCAAATCATCATACTTATAAACTAAAACTAAAACTCATAATCATAATGCATTAACCAAATAACCTCAACATAAAAATAAAAGTGAAACTGAAAAACAAGAAATCCTGAATGCATAAAATTAAAAAGAAATAGTTCATGAAATTCAAGCAAACAATTGCTTGTTTATTATGGTGCCTTGTCTTCTCCTTAGAATTCCTCGAAATACTCTTGTCTTAGGATGTCCTCACTTAGAAATTTCCCGGTCAACTCACGGTATGTTTCATAAGTTTTGAACTTCCTTATGAATCTTCTTCCATCCGGACATAGTATATCGAATTTGACGTGCCATTCTCCATCTCCATTTTGTCTCTTGTAAATGCATGACCCCTCGGGTCTCCATTCCAAATTCTTGAGTTGCACCGGTAAAGAACCTAAGAAATCGGTCAACTTCTTGTAGACTAGGATGTTTTTGAATGGGTTATAAAATGCTTCCACCGCTAATGCACGTTCCATCTCATCCCCTATATCAAAATAAGGTGGAGCTAATGGTCCATACATCGGGTTTCCTTGGATATCACGTCCTACTTGAAACAAGTCAAGTCCTCATCCGCTTCCATCAATTCTAACCTCCATAAATTCCAAAGTTGGTCCCTTGGTTTGGGATAATATGTTTGCTTTGAAATCCCATCATCAATAGTCATCGTGCCTCTTCCCATGTCTATAATTGCACCACATGTTCGTAGGAATGGTCTTCCTAATAAAAGTGGTAAACTCTTGTCAACCGGAATGTCTAGGACAAGAAAATCAGCCAAGTACGGTTGATAATCAATTTGAACTCTCACGTTCTTTACCTCTCCCATTGCTTTCGCTTGAGAATTATCCGCCATGGTAAGCTTCGAATGAATTGGTTGCGGATTACTAAGACCCAACGTCATAAACAATGGATAGGGCATAACATTAACACTTGACCCCGTATCGGCTAAGGCATAAACTGGTGTAGTCCCATTCACTTTAATTGGCAAAACAAAATTCCCCGGATCTTTCTCCTTCCGTGGCATACCTCTAAAAATAATTCTATCTCTCTCCTCCTCCGATAGATTCTTATCTTCCAATCTAGCCCTTGCTAGCATCACCGCATCTAATTTCTTACGGTAGAGAACGTAATCTTGTAGTACCTCAATCACCGGCTTCTTCTCATTTAGCTCAAGAAACTTTTGTTCAAGGTTTTCCAAAATAGCTTCTTTTTGTTCGTCGGTTAAAGGTTTGAAAGTAGGTGATGAAGGTGTGTGATCATTTTTGTTGGTGGATGTGGTTGGGGTTAGTTTGTTGGATGAAGTTTTCTTCCTATTTGCCTTCCCCATCTTAACTACTTCCACATCTTCCTCTTCCATATTGGCACACAATGCCACTAACATCTCTTTCACTCCTTTTCCTTCTTCCAAATCGGTGATATTAATCCTCATTTCCCCCAAAGCAAAATCAACTTGGCACTTGGTCGTTACAAGAAAGTCTCGACCAAAACATACATTGGGTTCATCCGCATTCCCCTCTTCTAAGACAACAAAATCTGTTTAAAAAATGTGACCATGAATGTAAACCTTAAGATTTTTAACCATCCTTCTTCCGTATGCTTCATAATCCAAACGTACATGACCAATTTCGTCAAGAACCTTCTCCACAATGTAGTTTTCTCCATAAGCCATATTAAGTTGCGCGTCCCAAGCACTTACTCCTTCTACACTACAAGGTGTACCGAACCTCATTAGTGGCGAATCATACTCCGTTAAAGGTGCTTGTGTGAACACCACAACTCTTCCCTTCTTAGGAAGTTGAACTTTGTTTTCACCCGTTTCTTCCATACTAACCGTATCAATTCCCAATTCTTTCTTACTTTCTTCTAAGATACCTCCAATCTTTTCCAATGAACTTCCGGTGTCTTTGAACATTTCATCCAAGTTACAAAGGTATTCCGAAATTCCGCTCAAACTATCCATACTAACTGCTAAACTTGACAAAACAAAACAAAAACAAAAATCCAAATCATTAGCGTTAGAGTTAGCAAAAACAAAAACAAACTATAGAAACATATACTAAGCAAGTAAAGATACTTAACAAAACTAAAAACATAAGTTAAAACTCAAAATCTAAAAATTAGAAAAAAATTTACCGAGAGCTCCAACCGGATCGGTTGGCTCACCAACCGATTCGGTTGGTGGTAATCACTTGACCAAATAATCTAACTGGATCCGGTTGCGGGTTGCAACCGATCGGTTAGATCGACACAAAAAAGAAATTAAAAAAAAAAAAAAAAAGAAAAAAGAAATGTAATATTAATTGAAATTAAAAACTATTAAGTGTACTAAAACTCTTAATTAATTAAGACTCCTCATTACCCTATAATTAATTACTTAATAATTAAGCCATTAAACTAAAACTATATTAACTACTCCATTAAATTACTCATAAAGATCACTAAACCATAAAAATTGAAAATTTAATTATCTTAATCATTAGAATTAAAACATGAATTAATCTAAAATTAATAAACTAAGAATAACAAAAATAAAGAAAAATTAAAAATCTAAGAAAACATTAAAACCAAAAGATATAATCTATAAAGAATCTAAAATGACAAGAATTAATCTAGGAACTATAACACAAATCACTAAATAAACTTAAACTATGAAATCAAAGTACAAAAATAATTCCGTAGTTTAATCGGATTCGGTTGCGTATAACCCATTCGGTTAACTTTAACCAAAAACTTTTTTTTACTTTTCACCAAATTCAATTCCAAAACTACCAATTTTACGTAAAATCAAAATTGAAATAAAATCCAAGAATGGCGCCAAAAACTTGATGTGTTACGCATAGTGCAAGTTTTAAAAATTTATAAACACGATTTAACCGTCTAATTCTATTAACACATACGAGCAAGTATACTCGTTCGCGATAGCAAAGTTGGGTAAGTCGAGATCGTCCAAAGGGATTTTGTGTTCGAAATAGTTTTCTTGAAAAGATTGCAACAAGAAAGCTTTGTCAATGCTTCCTCAAATTTAAAAGTAATGTTTATAGTGAAATTCAATAATAAGAAATATATATACTTGTGTGTAGTCTATAGTCAATCATAAATAGTGTTCATGAAGGCTTGGTGTAAACTCTTAATGTGATGCACAAATCATAAGCAAATGATCTCCAACCATGGTATATGTTTGTAAAAATCATTCTAAGAACAAAAACATATAGGTAATCCTTTCGGTCCTTATCCTAATGATTATCCTTTAGAAAATCCATTTGTTTGCAACATGTTCTTATTAAACTTGTTCTTACGAATCTTTCGACCCTTTCGTGATGAAAATGTTTCTAGTCTTGTTTTAATAAGTAAACATGGTGGTTGTCAATCACCATATCCCCATACTAGTTTGTCACTCAACTTTTTGGAATAAAACACAAGAGAAATCCTTTCGGTCCTTTTGCTTAAAACATGTTTTACCAACAAATCAAACCAAGACTAGTATTTTTCCAACAAACTCATTTAAACAAGATCATATATACATGCATCACATATGAGAACACTAGTATGACTATCTACATCCCAACACACAAGTATATCCCAAAACTACTCCATGATAATAATAACAAAACACAAGAAATAACAAAGTAATTCCAATAACTCAAGAGAATAGAAATCCATAACAAAGTTCATAGAATACCTAAACTTTTGCGATTACAAGAACTAGATTTCGTGGCTTGTAGCAACCACGCGCCTCCAATCACCTAGATTCACCGTATAACTCCAAATTACCAAAACTATGGATGAGAATTGTTCCCTCCTTGCTCCTGGACGTTTTACAGTAAGAACTAAACTTTTGGGATGAATAAAATGGTTGGTATTAGTTTTGATGTAAACTAATACACTTTTGGTTGTGTCACACCTAGTAAACTAAGACTAGGTTCAATATATAGCCAAATAAACTTGCTCAATCGCCAAAACGTTCCCAACAAGTTAATATCAAGAAATGATCGGCCTCCAATGATTATGGGAGTTAAGGCAACAATAAATGCAACTTTGTGTAACTACAACCCCGCAACCGGATCATACGGCAACCGGATCGATTGCCGTTGACCATTTGCCCACCGGATCGGTTAGGTTACGACCGACCGGCCGGATTGTTGTTGATTTGACTTTTGTTGACTTTCTTGTTATACGCCTCATTCTTTGCTCTCACTGATGATTTCCAAGGCAAAACTTGATCTCTCCTTGTCAGAGATACTTAGAAATCATTGTGCTTCCCAATCATTGAGTCCAAAAGCTTCCTTGCTCGACTTCCTTCCTCGGGAATCTTCCAAATGTGCATAAAACTTCATTTCTTCATCATTCGTGATACCGCTACATATACATACACAACACGCATCTTTTGCACTTTTGCAATGATTATGAGTAAATATAGCCGATTATCATGCACAAAACCAACAATAACGCTTAACGAAAACATGTTCATTTTAGGCGTTATCACTTGGAATGAAACTTCACTTGGAATTTAGGGAATAAAACAAACAACCTTGGAATAAATGTTTATCTGGAATAAACAAATGCGGAATATGAAGTCTAACACAAATGCAATATATCATTTAAGCAAGTCTTAAATGATATATTTCACTTGGAATAATTTACATGGATGGAAACCTTATGTTGTTTTAACTAAGGATTCATCATGTATATATTATATTGTGTATAAGACTAGTTGTTGCTTTTGTACAAGAAAACAATGAGCTGACAACAACAATATCTAATTGAGAGTGTTTAGATTATTGTTAGTATAGATGTTTACGAATTATAAAGCATAGTGTTGTATAAGTACAAATGATGCTAGAGGATTATTTATACTAGTTGTAGTAGAATTTTATCATTTATGATAAATCTGCTAACTAGTTGTGCTCAACATAGAGCATTGTTGCATTACACATTAATGAATGAGAATACTTTACACTTTTAGAAACTGTAAAGATGATTGTCAGTATGTCGTTGATTTCTAATACCTCATGCAAGGTAGGACGACATCTCCATACTATAATTCTTGCAATAGTATGAGCGTATGAGATAAGACACTCATCTTATATTTCAAATCACTCACTATATGTGAAATTTGAAACAAGTATTCGGAAAGTTTACTCAGATGACTATTTAGTTTTTCTTGTAAAAGAAAGGTTGAGAATGTTGGAAACATTAGATTTCAACTTACTAAATGAGTTTCATGCATATCTGTTTTAGTATTTGGATACTTGCGATTGAAAGACAATTTTTACTTTATGATGAATAAAGATACTTGGTATTTGTTATTCATTCATATAATAATTGTTATCCTATATTTGCATGTTTAATCCTTGAATAATTTTATTATTCTAAATATGTCCATTGTCGGTTAACAATACGGGAATATTGTTATGTAAGGCAAATGTGAGTGTTGGTTATATTCTAACGAGAATGTGGATTGTTCCCGCCAAACTCATATGTAATCACAAGGGATGCATATTGGATACCCCAACTTTCAAACATTTACTTTTGGATCATTGTCATAAGTAAAATATTGAAAATGGTTTGTTATCTTCGTCTTTAGACTTGAGATGCAAGCAAGTTCTGTTATGTGTGGACATCATTTATTGTAAGTATACGAAAACGCTATCTCGAACAAGGTAGTTATAAAAGCTATATTTCGGAGTGATGTGCAAGATCCACAACACTTGTAGTCAATAAAGGATTTGTTACTCCACTTGATATGTGCGAGAAAGATACCATGGCGCTCACCGATTTAATCGATAATTGTTTGGCCAAACCCAAAGGGTAATGCAAGATGATTCTTGATTACATTTGGTATATCTGAATTAAAATCTATAACGAGATTCTAAATGGTTAAACTATATGGAATGATTTAAGATCTATAATCCATGGTTTAACGGTATCTATAACAAAGGATGATTAGAGCAAGACATTGAATGACCATGCTACTGAGAAACTTTTAAGAAACTATTCTCTCAGACACTTTTAGTTAAAAAGTGAGTGAGAGCGTTGCTAGGCGTTTCCGTCGTTGGTTTTTGTGCTATCCGCTACTCCAACTCCCAAGTGGGAGCTGTTGGATTATGGGAGTTGGTACGTATGAAAACGACTAGAAGTGTGTGAGCCTATGGGGGCACACACGTTAAACACGAGAGTACGTTTTTATTATGTTTAATACTTGAACTATTTTCTCGTTTACTAGACCCGATCCAAGCCCATGAACGGTCACATGTAGGGGCATTTGGATCATGCTTGTGGGCTAGTAGAACATGTAATTGAATAAGGAAAGTGTTTGGCTTGGAGCTCAAGTTTGTAGCCCAAGTAAAGCTAGGGTTTGTGGGTTATATATATCCATTCTCTTGCTCTCAAAACTGACGGAAAAAAAACTCCTTATTCACAGCATGATATACATGGAATCAATATGCATGCATCATGATATTACATAGTACCATACGTATGCTATATATATGAAAAGTGCATGCATAGATTCTTTTTCCTTTGACTTGATCAATCAAACCAACATATAAAATGTTTCGGTGGGGTTGGTTTTAGAACTCACGATCAAACATCAACAACAACTTATGAGTTTTGTTTTGTTTGACCTTGATAGATCTCATTGAAATATTGATTGGTAGGCAAAGTACGACCCTTTAGGGTTTGACTGTCCCACCTAGAACAACTATAATCATGGTGATTCGTTAGTTGTTTATTCATGTATTTGTTTGGTTCTTGGGTGTTGCTGTGATCTCGGACAAAAGTGAAAGACGTGTTCTTGGGTTTCTTGTTCGGGGTTTGTTCAAGTATTCAAAGGGTTGATTGGGTAAACGTTCGCGACTAGCTTTATCGGGCGTACTTGGTTTAAGTGTTTGTGTGTGATACTCATAGAGGCATCTATTTTAGATGCTTAGTTTTGTATTGGTTACTTGTTCGTTATTAAAGTCCAATTGCCAAGCAAGGTTAGGTTTTCTTTATCCCTTTTAATTAATTAATATTGTATTAATTATTTGTTTATTAATTACATGCTTAACATAATTGCGTTAACTAGATCCTTATCCGATGCGTACTCGTAGAGGTTAATTGGTTAACTTGTTCTAAAATCCCAACAGCCGCCTTTCTTTCAACCCTACGGACAAGAATGTTCTCAAACCTGTAGCTCCTTTGATTCCCTCAAACTTCTTGTAAGCTCCATATCTCTCATCAACAACAGACATATGACGACACTTATCCGAAACTCTTTTTCTAACATTCGTTCCCATTTCCTTCTCTAACCTCGAAAAGAAATCTCCGGCAACAGATGAAGCCAAATCATTCATAAGATCATGCATAACAAACAAAGACTCGTCATTAGGTAAGTGTTGAAAAAATGACCGTGATAACAACTCATCAAAGCATTCGTGACCCAAATGTTCTACATTTGACTTGCTTACACGTACATGGTGCAAAAATCCTTCTGCCATCCAAAGCAGAACCAAATCTTCCTTGTCAAATGCATATTCCTTAGGGAACAAGGAGCAATATACAAAGAGTTGCTTCAAATAGACAGGAAGTTCATGGTAGCTTAGTCTTAGAGCAGGAATTATTTTACCTCCCCTTTCTAAGCACCATATCTCACTGTCTTCTATTTCCTTCCATTTTACTTCATCTTCATATGTCCTCAATAACCTTTCAAGTGCTATTAAAGCCAAAGGCAAACCATCACACTTTCTCACAATGCCTTCACCAGGTGCTTTAAGTCTTGGATGTGAATCAAAGTTATTTTCACCCATAGCATGTTGAGCAAATAAACACATGGCATCGTCATGTGAGATGCTTTGCAAACGGTTTAATTTACTACAACCCAACTCTCTGAGCAACTTCTCCTTCCTAGTTGTTATGATTATTTTACTTCCAGGAGCACATGCTGAGAAAGAGGCCACTAGTGATTCCCAATCGTCACTGCTTTCACTCCACACATTGTCCAGCACTAATAGAAACAATTTCTCTTTAAGTTCATCTCTTAGAGCTACTTGAAGGAGATTTAAATTTTTAAATTCCTTTGTTTCCCTGGCCATGATCGAAATATAATATAGCTCATACTCAAGGTGTCCCATCGATCGTAAACACAAACCCACGCCTTGAGTTTAAAATGTTCCTTCACTTGTTCATCATCATACAAGATTTTAGCTAGAGTGGTTTTACCCACACCACCCATACCAACTATGGGCACGATGCTAAAGCTTCACGCACATGGTTCATCACTTAATGACTTAAGAACTAATGCATCCTTATCACCTTGTCGGCCAACAATCCTAGATGGATCTACCAAAGAGGTGCTGGATTGTCTATTTTCATCTTCGACATATTACCCTTCACATTCAATCTTCCATTCTTCACCTCCAAACCAAGAGTTATTTTTCCGCTTCTAGACCTTTTAACTTATTATTAAGAGTAAATTGCAAAATCGTCCTTAAAGTTTGGCCAAATTGAAGTTTAGTCCCAAACGTTTAAAAGTGCAAGGATCGTCCACTGTGAGAAACTTTTGGGGCAAAATCATCATCGGGCAACAAAAATGACTAAAATGCCCTTTCTAAACGTTTGGGGTAGTGGTAGTGGGTGGCGGTGATGGTCGTGAGTGGTGGTGGATGGGGTTGTGGTAGTGAGTGACGGTGGTGGGGTGGAGATGATGATGGTGGTGGCGGGTGGAGGTGGTAGTTTGTCGCGGTGGGTGGCGATGGTTAAAAAATGGGACTAACATTGTAAAACTTTGTACAACACATGGATCATTTATGTAAGAAATCAAAATAATATAGAAAAAGTAAATTGCAAAATCATCCTTAAAGTTTGGCCAAATTGCAAGTTTCATCCCAAACGTTTAGAAAGGGCATTTTAGTCATTTTTGTTGGCTAGGACGATTTTTCCCCAAAAGTTTCCCACAGGACGATCCTTGCACTTTCTAAACGTTTGGGACGAAACTTGCAATTTGGCCAAACTTTAAGGCGATTTTGCAATTTACTCTATTATTAATAACATCTAACTTGTGATGTGTCCCACTCCCGTACATAGTGATACAAGTGTGTATAAAAGCGAAATGAGCTTTTTAACCATGCTAGTGTTTGTTGGAAATGTATATATTTACAAACATGTGAATGTCCGGATTCGAACTCGTGACCACGGATTGCACACATTAGCGAATGAGAATTAAAGTTAATAATTAATTTTTATGTTTACGATTAATTATTACACATTAAGTCCGGTTAACGATCGTTAAGTATTTGACGAAAAATGACTAACAATCGTTAAATGAAAGAGAAAGGACTAGAAATGGAAAACTTGGAAAAGTTATGGGTTTTCCTTGGGCTTTCTACATGGCGCCAAGGGGGCTTCCCAAGCCCTAAATCATATCTTGTTCCCAAAGTTTCCTACTAGTATATAAAGAGGGTTAGGTTATACACTTGTGCATTGAATTAACCTAGATCTCTCTCTCCTCTCTTGTCCCATTCTCGGTGAACACCCCATTTGTAAGGGAGTTTGGTTTCGCTTTTCATAAACGAGGACTTGTGTTAGATCTAGCAACGCTTGATTCGTTGGTTAATTCGTGTGTACAAGAACGTGGTTGTAAGACATTATTCTTACATTATTTGGTTTGAGTTGTAGAACGGTGAGGACAACTCTCTAAACCACTTCTTTGGTTTGCTCTAGAGATCGACATTTGCAAGAGGTATGCGTTACGCATACTTTCGCTAATTAATTTATTTGTTATGATCTTTAAGTCTTCCTTTTGTGTACTCTTGATGTCTTTATGTTTTATTGTATTTTATATATCATAAACTCAACGGTGGTATCGAGCCTTGTATAACAAGTAATTAATTCATGAAACACATAATTAAAATAAACATGAATGTGTTATTATTTGTATGCTTGGATCTAGGGTTTGCAAAACCTAAACCCTAATTTTGAGGGGCGTTTATTTTGGTGCCCTAATTAGGGTTTTGTAAACTAAAGTTTTAATTGGATTCGAAACCCAAGAAGCATGCAACTTTATGTGTATATGCGTAACTCATTTAATTGCATTAATTGTTAAGTGTAATTTTATGTCCATGATAATTATCGCATGTTTTATCATGGATCGCTTTTATTGTATGTTCTACTTGTTTAAGTGATATACACTAATTTATGATAGATCTAAAATTGGGAAGACCTCAATCATTATTAATTTAATCAATTATGTGCTATGTGGTATATATTTAGTTTTGACTTACGCAATCGATGAATCGATGCATGTGGTTCACCTTGTACATAGATGAAAACGGTGGAAGTCTTAATTAAATATATGCATATTGATGAATCTAGAATTGGTTATTAATAAGATTTATCAAAACCGTTTGCATGTGGCTATTTGATATGCATGAATTTTATTTGTTATGCATTCATTGTTTATTTGTTTATTTTTATAAATACTTGCTTGTTTGTGTTTTGTAACAAGGGTATTTTACAAGAAAAATAAACCGGCCTAAACAATGGTGAAACATATATTTTATAAGCATAGTAATCATAATCGTTTAATTGATTGATGACTTTGGTACAAATGGTCCGAAAGGCTCACCCATGAGAATGAACTAATAAAAGGGGTTTAAAGAAGTGCGCATACACACCGAAAGGATGTCTAAGGTTGTGCTTTAGCTGCACCGGTCCTCTCGCCCTCCGTGAAGTTCGGTGGAGCTACTTAGTAAGCCATTAAATGTGCAAGCTCATCTTAAGGGTGAATTAGTTTTAATTCCATGCGCCACTTCGGTGGTTATTATCCGAAACACTAAGTGTTTACACTTATGCAAAATTACGGTATAATGGATGATAATTGACACTAAATTCCTTGATTGGTGAATCCAATACATCAATTAAAGTTTGATGATGAAAAGCTTATACATTAAAACAAGATATAAATATTTTAATAAAAACTATGCTAGAAAGATGAATGCATGACATTTTTGTACATATTTGATTTAACATCAAAACTATTACCCTTTAATTTAAGTTATATGCCATCCAACGAAACGGAAACACCTAAGATTATTTTTTATTTGCGTGAGACCGTGACTTAGATCAGTAATCAAGGGTAAAATGTCCACGTGTCGTGAGAACGGGCATGGACGATTTTGCGGTTTCTTAAGTTGGACAACTTAATTGAGTTAGGCGGTGAGAACGGCAACTCAAGGCATAAGATGGGATAAAACATGTTTACATGGCAATTGAAATTGGCTATATGTAAATCCCATAAATCTAGGAATTGCAATTGAAATTGGCAATTGAGCAAAAGCTCTACCATTTTGTATAAGGTTCATTACTAGCGAGATGAACCGACGTAATGAAATTATGACAATTTGATCCTAGTTTTCAATGAAAATTAAATGGTTATATATTTATGAACCATGGGTATTTAATTTTCTTGAAAAGGTTAATTATCGAAAATACTAAAATTGAATTTTGTAATTCTTTTGAATGTATAAATGCAACATTTAATCAGAAACGTGGTTTGTCTTGGATTAGTAAATTGATCCACTCGCTTTCAAACAAATGTTTGATCGAGAATAATTCTCGATAAGACAAACGAAGTCTCTTTCCATGGGAGAAGCATGAGACTCAATCCTATTCCTTTTCATGAATGAGAAAGGTATAATAGGAACATTTGAATTGTCTAAATTCTAATGTAACTCTTAGCAATGAATTGCACATCTTATTTTCCATAAAGATTTCATTATCCTCATTTGGTAAATGAATCCTTGGTAACAACATGAATGTTGGTTAACTGGAAAACATCTATATGAGTTACCAGATTAGAAGCTAGACTAATTACCGCAAAAATTGGTAAAAGGCAAACTAGCATATTTTATCTAGTTGTTTTGCTTTAGCCTTTAAAGGTACTACATACCAGTATGGGGATGGTAGGCTCATAAGGAAGAAATTGCATACCCAATTTTTCAAGTTAATAACATTGATGGATAACCCATCATTCATAGTAGAATACACCTTTTAATACCTTAGTAATGATTACGTATGGTTCTTCAATGTGTAGGAAAGTAAAAAGCAAGCAAGTTGTTTTCATGGTTATGCAACACTTTCAATGTTGTCAAATTTAGTGGGAGCATTTGTGTTGCATTCCGAATAAGAAGTTGTTGAAATGATTTCTAATTCAAAGGGGAGCTACAAGCCTTATTTGTCTGCGTAGTAATCAAAATTATCTCTTGAATATCATGTAGATAATTACTTTCAAATTGTAGGCACTTATGTTTTTAAGGATTGTCATGTGCGTTTCCTTACTAAACAATATAGTCTTACATCTACTTGTTATATCTATGACACAAATCATATTAATCAAATAAACGAACATGTATCGTGTTGTTTATCTGCTACATGATGTTGTTCCATGCACAAGTGGGAGAAATCTTTATTGTGTGCAAGGTACAACACATAAAAATATGATTTAAATGGATTCTCTTGATCGCAAGGTAAGAGAGTTACGTTCTAATAGGAATTATACATTTTAATGTGTATGATTGCCCTATTCGTAACATGTGTCAAGATGATAACAAAGACTACTTTAAATATTTATGTCATTCAATATTTAAGTAACACTTGTAATTACAATTTACGTTACGTGAGAACGTGAACTAGATTGTAGCTCAAGGTAAAATATCCACGTGTCATGAGAACGAGCATGGATGATTTTGCAGTTTCTTACGTTGAACTTTTCATGGAATGACATAATTAAATGAAGTAATCTAATACTACTTTGATTTTAAGTATTCGTTGAATGACTTAAATATATGTAGTAAATATTAACTTAAAATTATTAATTGAAACCCGAGGTGGTGTTCATAATTACTTTAATTATAAATGTTTATGATTTTGTAAAGTCACAAAACATGAAGTCTTTTAATACAAGACTTACAATATAAAGTAAGACGTTAACTTGCTATGTTTTAAGACATATGCATGAAGTCAATGAGTTGATCAATGACTTATAACGTATAGTGGGATTATAACTAGTATGTCTTTTGACTTGGTCAAGAATACTTGTGTTATAATGCATGCAATTGACTTTGTAATTCTATTGTACCATTAAGTTTAATTTTGTTGGTAAATAGGATAAGCCAAAGAGTAGATGGTTATCTTAAAATATTGTTAGATTATCTTACAATATTAATTCTAATGAAATACTATAGTTTTATGGTATGTTCAGTTAGAAGAATCAAAATCTATTGGCATGTTTGATTCAAGATAACTATAGTTTCTTCCACATGTTATCAAGGTTAGTAGATTGAGTATAGATTGAATATACTCAATAAGACTCCAACCTAGAAGATTGATAAGACACCATTTGTTTATGGAATGTGATGAATCACATTAAGTCTTATAAATAAAGTTCTGAATTTGTTAAACTACTTGTAAAGTGAGTTGTAACAAAGTAATGTCAGAAATTGTCATTGTTTTTGTAATATCCCAAAATGAGAACAATATATTGTTTCTTTACTTGCTAAACTATTTAAAGGTAATCTTGAAATTGTTAAAGGCAAGTGGGAGTTTTGTTTAGATCTTGAAAGATTAAATTACAAAATACATAATCTTCTAAAATACACTAGCAAATATCATGATGAGGTTAAACATGTAAATGATAGACCTCAATATGATGGAATTGTCATTCATAGATCGGTAAGGATATCTCAGATATTTAATATGCTGAGGATTATGAGTTACAGGATCATGGTAAGCCTATTAATCATGATGATGAATTTACCAAATGTTGAATTGTGGTAAATCAATCATACTATGAATGTTGAGATGCTGTCCATAAAGATAATCAACTTTAGATACTTGGTTTATCTTAATAATGAATATGAGTTTCTTCAAAGGATGGAAACCCTAGTGGTTTAAATCTTTATGTAGAAATCATATGGACAATATTGTACACATATTTAATGTATGTCTAGTGATAATAATATTAATCATATTTAAGCAATTAACTATGATTGAATATTCTTCTAAGATACATTAAATAGAAGTATAAAGATTATAGTTGTCATACTTAGTTTCATTAATATGAAATTGTGACAATGAATATCAAAACTCTTTGTTTTGAAATTACTTTATGAGGACGATAAGTAATGCAAAGGAGTTTTATGAATTCAAATAATCTTTGAATATGTACAAACCGCAAGAATCCATGAATGGATATATACATGCATCTAGAGATGATTCTTATGTTTAATATTAAATCCATGTTTGATTTAATAATTAAAATAAGATTGCTCATAAGTATTCCTGAAAGCTAGTGGGAGTATTATTTTCTTAAATCTTATATGTTGTATGGGCAACTACATTCCACTTAAATTAAGTTTTAGTTGGGAATGAAACTGCTTGTAAGATTTGGAAATAATATATACAACCTTGGAATATATGTTTATTATTATAAACATATGGTAAATAAATGAGTCTAATGTAACATGATGAGTACATATCTTTGACAAGATAGTATATGAATGAGATCTTAAAGTCTAACTTGAAGATTCATCATGAACATCATGTTGTGTATAAGGTTGTTGTATCATGCTTGATTACAAGATGATTTAACAATATTGTAATAATTATGTTTGGATTTAGAATTGCATTCCTCAGCCTGGAGTTGCTCCCAGATTCTATACAACAATTGTTATGTAATTGTCATAGTCAACAAACTTGAGGTTTGGATTACACCAAACAAATAAATATTCAAAGTTTACGGATGTTTAAAGAGCATATTGTTGTACACAATGATGCTGGTATAATTGAGATGACACTCAATTCTAGTCATGGTATCCTTGATGATGACCATGTTGACTAGTTATGCTCATCTAAGAGCATAGTTGCATTATACATTAAAGAATAAAGAATACTTCAAAACTTTAAAGTTTTGAAAGATAATTGTCATAAAAAATAAAGAATACTTTAAAACTTTAAAGTTTTGAAAGATAATTGTCATAAAAGGGTGGTTCAGGTTATCACGCACCTTATGGAATGATATGACAATATCAAGATATGTGTAAACATATACAAGAAAGTCACTTATTGAATTCTTGAAATAAGTATTCTCAAAATTCCTATAGATCAAAGTTAATTGAAATTATGCCTTGTCAACAAGTATGATTTTCATGACTTGTGGCAAAATTCATTAACTAGTATTATCATGCATTGATCTATTTAGTATTTGGATAAAGGATGTTGAACAATTATTATTAATGAATTAAAGTACGTATCGCTTAATTTCATTTATAATATTGTGTCCTGTGATTGCATGTTTAAATCCTTGAATAACTTAAGTTATTCTAAATAGTCCGTTGTCAATCAATAACATGGGAATGATATTGAATTAAGACAAATCGAGTATTAGTTAGAATATACTTGAAAGTATATTGATGCGTAGCATGACTAATTTCGTATGATATTCAATGAATTGAATATAGGCTTATCCCACCCGCATGATAATACTTTATGGATCTTTGTCATTAAGTATATCATGAATATTTATCCTCCGACTTGAGATACCGTAGATAGGTCATGGATGTAGTGCATTTTGTGAAGCAATCTAACGCTATACGAATCGGTAGTTACAAGGGTTGTTTTCGAAGTGTTGCAAATCTATGAATCCCGCTTAGTCAAAATGGGATTTGTTTCCTTCAAATTTATTTTGAAGTATAATACTCTTGGGCCCTCGTAGGATTGTTAAGATGTTTGTATGGCCATACCCAAGGTCTTCTGCTCGTAAGAATTGGTAATCTTAATAAATCATATAAAGCGAGAAACAGAATAGTTGATTAAGAAATGAGTGAGATCCATATTCTTATTAACATGGTATTAGAAACAAAAGGATGAATATGATGATGAATCATCAAAATTGGTTTTTCTCCAGAAACCATACACGAGTTGTACCGGGGCATTGGCGTGTTGCTAGACGCTAACCAATGTCATTTCACGCTTTGTAAACATATCCAAGTGGGAGTCGTTGAAATGTATATATTTACAAACATGTGAATGTCCGGATTCAACTCGTGACCACGGATTGCACACATTAGCGAATGAGAATTAAAGTTAATAATTAATGTTTATGTTTACGATTAATTATTACACATTAAGTCCGTTAACGATCGTTAAGTATTTGACTAAAATGACTAACGACCGTTAAATGAAAATAGAAAGGACTAGAAATGGAAAACTTGGAAAAGTTATGGGTTTTTCCCTGGGCTTTCTACATGGTCGCCAAGGGGGCTTCCCAAGCCCTAAATCATATCTTGTTCCCAAAGTTTCCCTACTAGTATATAAAGAGGTTAGGTTCTAGGGTTTCATACACTTGTGCATTGAATTAACCCTAGATCTCCTCTCTCTCTCTTGTCCCATTCTCGGCCGAACACCCCATTTGTAAGGGAGTTTGGTTTCGCTTTTCATAAACAAGGACTTGTGTTAGATCTAGCAATCGCTGATTCGTTGGTTAATTCGTGTGTACAAGAACGTGGTTGTAAGACATTATTCTTACATCATTTGGTCCGAGTTGTAGAACGGTGAGGACAACTCTCTAAACCACTTCTTTGGTTTGCTCTAGAGATCGACATTTGCAAGAGGTACGTTACGCATACTTTCGCTAATTAATTTATTTGTTATGATCTTTAAGTCTTCCGCTGTGTACTCTTGATGTCTTTATGTTTTATTGTATTTTATATATCATAAACTCAACAGTGTTGGCTCCTGAATCCTTGGAGAAATCAGGATGCATAGCGTCGGTTCCCAAATCGTCTAGAATATCATCTATGTCGTAAGCCAAATGTTGGAGATCATTGAGCCACTTTTGAACAGGAGCGTCATGTAAGTCTTTGTCAGCAGCATCGACAAGGAGAGGTTGGATAAGGGACAATGTCTTTTCCAAGTTCTCCAGCTCGGAATGAATTCCGTAGATGCGAACAACTTGCTTAACGCCTTCATCTGCCAGCTTCTGAAAACTGGTTTTGAAAATGGTAGAAACCATGCTTTCTGCCATTGTTTTATGGTAATTGGGTAAAGTGGGAGTTCTTTGAATGTGAATGAATGGCAAGTGTTTTGAATGAAATGATTTGGAAGAAATTAAAATTATAGATCTTCTTATAGTCAGCTGGAATTAAATGAAAATTCATCAATTATTGATGGTATTTTTTGTCTTCCTCTGAACATTATGTTATTTTAACTTGACCACATAATTTTAACAGAAACAATCAAGAAACATAATCATATATTATTTCTGAAGATAAACTAATTAAATGTATATAAACTTTTGAAGATAAAACAAGAGACGTCTAGAAAATAGTTGGTGGGTGGGGTGTTCACTTTGTAGTCTTTTAATCAACTTTTGTTGCCTTGTGAGTTGGTGCAATTTTCTTTTCTATGTCAACAAAAGTAGGTGAAATTTCTTTTTTTATTCGGTCAACTTTTATTATTTAAAGCCCATTTACCCCAATTTTCTACCGTCAACAAAAGTAGGTGAAATTTCTTTTTTTATTCGGTCGAACTTTTATTATTTAGAGCCCAAGACCCCAATTTTCACCACAACGAAAGTAGGTGAAATTTCTTTTTAATTCTTCCTTTTCTTTTATTTATTTATTATTATTATTATTATTATTATTATTATTATTATTATTATTATTAAACAACTTTTAACTCTCTTACTAACATTTAACAAATCTATTTCATATGACCTAAAGAGAACTTGAACCCGAAAATATTTGATTGGGGAGTTACTCACACAAGAAGAAGTACCATTAGGGCACAAACCTTTTGGTTCCTATTATTCTACTTATGTCTCTTGATTGATTTGATGGTGTTCAGATACATTATATAACGAATTATTAAAGGGTGTATGTTTAAGCTTATATAGAGAAAGGGCTTATTCATTATTTGATTTCGGCTTATGTTTTATAAGCTTATTTGTTGTCGTTTATCTTAAAACTTTTCGGCTTATATAAGTTTATTATGTCATAATAAGCTTATATAAACCGAAAAGTTTCATGTCACAAAAGTAAGCTTACGAAACATAAGCCTAGAACCGCACAATTCCGCTAAATAAACAAACACCCCTTTAGCAATATACAACGTTTTTATATAACGAATTTACATGTCCAATCACAAATGAGATTCTAATATTTTTCTATCAAATTTATCTATTTTGTAAAGTTATAAGAGTGATTTTCACATTGTGAAACTATAAGTTAATCTTGAGAACTAGTTGGTTTAGAAGATAAAAGCATTATGAGCGTATATTGTAGTGAGTAGATGTCAAAAAATCTGAACCTCGTTTTCTACATCGTCTCTGAAGAGGTAAATGTTGGAGAATATCAAACTCCTTGTAAATATAAAGTTATGTTTACAAAATAGTAAAACAAATAAAAGCTACACAAGAAGTTTTTAGGGGCGGCCATCATAGCAACTTAGAGCATCTACAATATACCAAGTTTTAAAGACTTGATGCATTTAATGTATAATATATTCAATAGCTAAAACTTGGAAGAAAGACTTGATATTTACCGAGCCTTTGTAGAAAGCTTTTCAAAAAACTTTGATTATAATGCAAATAAACCCTTTTCAAAAGCTTTTAAAATACTGAAAAGCTTTTATTCACTTGACTCATTGTGGATGCTCGTGCTCCTAGCAAGTCAACGAATTATATGGTTTTTTCTACATAATAAAATAACTGAATGAATTATTTATGCTATCCTATCTCCTTATAAGAATGAAATGGACAAAGTCAAGTTGTCAACTCTTCTTGCTTGGTTTATTTTTGCAAAGCCACTGTCTATTTGTTGTATCTTATTCGTATCCAAAGTAAGGCTTGTAATTTTTTGGCATCATTGAAATGTGTATCAACAAGTAATACTATTTAATTTTTTATGATTGGCAATGAAGATAATATTATATCATTTATGCTGCCCAAATTACTTTTGTGGGAAACAGTGTACACTTTATAAATACAATAAATAAATTAATGTAAATTAACGATGTAAATTAAAGAATGTATGTAATGGGGTAGAAGCAGAAGAGACTCTATAGCGATATATAAAAGCAAAGAAAAGGTCGTGAACGAGGCTCGTGTTTAACACGATTCCCTTAAAACATATTCGCAATGCATTTCAGTGGTACAACGTCCAAAAAGCTGCACGTACGGACCGACAAACTTGCTCGAAAATTCACGAAAACTGTATGCTTCGATCGAGAAGACACCGAATTCGCTGCGTAAGGAGCTACGTCAGGTATATCAAACGAATGAGACATATGGCTTTATTTACAAAGGAAGACTAAACTTGTCCTCCAAGAAAATATTTCACCATATAAACGAAAATATGTTATTAGTAAAACAGATTCGCAAATCTTTAAAACACAAAACGATTAGTAAACTTACTTGATAAGATTAAATCTATTCCAAAATAGATTACGTGAAAACTGAAAAAGGTACGCATGTATGCGAGGCTTGAGTCGATTCGTGTCCCAGTCACGCGAGTTCGAAGCTTCAAACTTATTTTGACCCGGAAATCGCATTTTCTGCAACCCCCTGCGCGCGCGTAGGGGTGGGAGCATAACCAACCTAAAGGAATTTGATAGTCAATACTATGATTTCCTTATAAACAAGCATTCACTTCTTGTTTTGGGCGATGTGGGATACATCGTCTTTTCCAATATTTTATGTTTCAAGTGCCTCACTTTGAGACACGATATCTCATTCATTTCAACTCCATTTTAGACACGCTTTAGCTCGTTGCGAAGCTCTCGTCAAGGAGAACGCAAAGCTACCAAGAAATATAAATATATATAACATATACATATATTAAATAGTGTCCAAAATTTTGCAAAACACATTTTTTCAACAGCTTTGTCATAACTTTTGCTGCGAACCAACAAATAGGACCTGAATGCTCAGGTGCACGAAAATCTGTTTTCTATTCCTACTTATTAATGAAATTATTTGCTATTTCTTTTTATAGGCAGAAGTTACTCATAGAATGAATCATGTAAATGAGGTGGCTGGTAGAGCTTCTGGCTATAATAGGCATGAGGAACTGGCAAAGAAACTTCAGATATGAAATATATAACCCAAAAAGTAATAATATTTGTGACTTCCCCTCTTAAAAAATCAGCCAAACTATTAATTGCTATTAGCACACCATTCGATTATCTAGTTGTATTTTTGGTACAACAAACATACTGGAACTACTGTCCTACCTTATATATGGTTGATACCTTGCTGAAATAGTTGAATCTTATAGATATGGTAATGTGTAGCAGGCGCTGCTTGCATTGAACCATATGTGCTGTCACGTTGTTAGTTTAAATATGTCGAGCGTTGAAAGTGATCTAGTTATGTTATTAATATGTATTTTTTGTGGTCCACATTACACATAGTATTTGATCTAAATAAATAGAACGTTGATACAGCAGTAGCTGTTTACTTAAATAAAACTAAAAATAGTTTAAAATTACATGAAGACTAGATGAACTACATCTGCTTCAGAATTTGCGACCTGTTTAACATGTTTAGTTGGCAAAACGTTGACCTAGTTGTTATTGTGATGGTTTAGTTATAGGTCAAATGGGTCATGGGTCGAAACGGGTCAAATGGAAACACAGGTCAAACGGGTCGTGGATCATGATGTTTCACAAATGACTCTTAGTGTGATTTTATAAATTTGGAGTATGTCTGTTTGAAATTGTACAAAACTTTTATGTAATATTTTATTTTAATTCCATAAATTGTTAAAACTTTGTTTTGTAATTTAGGTATTAATATATATTAATCAATTAACATATTTATTTATTAAAGAGACACACATAAAGTTTTTCACTTTTAAAAGTGTGCTTTTTTTATTATTATTTTAAATTCCTCATACTTGAAAGTGTGAAGAATTAATATCTCATACTTGAAGGTGTTTTTGTGGGTGAAAAGAGGGTCACGGTGTCACATATACAGTATGCGGATGATACGATATTCTTTGGAGAATTCCACAAATATTCTTTGGAGAATGGAGTAAAGAAAATGCTAAATCTCTCATGTGCATTCTCAAATATTTCGAAGAAGTGTCTGGCTTAAAGGTGAATTATAATAAAAGTAAATTATATGGAAGAGGGGTTACCGATAGGGAAATGGCAGAGATGGCGGGTTGGATGGGCTGTGGCGTTGGGGATTTTCCATTCACTTACTTGGGATTGCCGATTTGGAATAATTTGGCTCCTAAGAAAGTTAACATTTTTGTATGGAGGGCGCTTAAAAGAAGACTTCCGGTTAGAGTAGAGTTAGATAGAAGAGGCATCGATTTGGATTCGGTTCTTTGTCCGTGTTGTAATGATATTGTGGAGACTTGTGCGCATTGCTTAGTCACCTGTGATTTGGCGATGAGTGTGTGGAACAAAGTTTTCAACTGGTGGAAAGTGGGGGATGTCAACTCTTTCAATATTGAGGAATTATTCTCACGTAGTGGTGGGGTTAATGTGCCCAATTCTCTAGCTCGTGTGTGGCAAGCGGTTATTTGGACTACCGGGTATTTTATTTGGAAAGAAAGTAACGCTCGAGTGTTTGGCAAAAAGATCTCAAGTACTAACAAGATTGTGCAAGAAGTTCAACTCAAAAGTTTCGAGAATGCTACAAGAAGATCCATCAAATATAGAGTGATTGATTGGCAACAATGGTTATGGGATCCTCAAAAAATTTGGATTCAATAAGCCTTTGTCTCAGTTCAGTTGGTTTGCTGCAGTTTTATTTTATGTGTCTACCAGTGAGTCTGGTCTACATCAGTATCTGGTTCGGCTGTGCTTATTCGGTTCAGGCTGTTTTCAGTAGTTGTCCGTTTTCTTTTCTTTTTTGGGCTGCTGATGTTTAAGGATTGGCTGTTTGGGATATAAATGGCATGGGAGATAGCAAGTGGGTGTGCCGAGCTGACTACTATGTCATTTTGTCCTTGGCGAATGATCCTTGTCTTGTGAAGGTGGGACTGCATTTGTTTTTTGTTTGGCCTATTTCCAAGTGGTTCGTTTGTGATTTGTTCTGGTTCATGTGCTTGTAAGTTTAGTTTCTTGTTTTTTTTAGGCCCATGCTCTTTATATTTTTATTAAAGAGTTTGGGTGCCTTTTCTTTGTATTCTTGTGTTCTTGTCTCTATATAATTTGATGCCTTTCTAAAAAAAAAAAAAAAAAAAATCTCACACTTAAGAGTGTGAAGAATTGTTTCTACATCCCCACACTTAAAAGTGTGAAGAATTAAAAGCTCGCACTTAAAAGTATAAGGAATTGTTTAAAAATTTTCACACTTGAAAATGTGAATAATTGTTTCAAAATCATCACAGTTAAGATTTTTTTTTTTTTTAATCTTCACATTTAATATTGAAATTATTTGATGCACTCAATTTGTTCACACACAAGCTAAGTGTGAACTTTTCAATTTCACACAATTTAAAGTGTGAAGATATGCTTTAATAAGTGTGAAAAGTTAACTATTTTGTTGTAGTGAATGTGTCTATATTATGTGATATTACCTCTATCATTTGTGTATATGTTTTGTAGGAATTTATGATCCTCTATTATTACATGAGGGTGTATATTTCAAGCTTTGGTCATGTTCTACCAATAATCATATATGACTCATTTAATTAATAAATTAACATATAAAAAATCTCATCTTAGCTAAAGCATTGCCTGGTTGATCATACAATGGGATTCGGTAGCATAAATGTATACTACATTGGTCAGATAACTTCCGGAAACTCGAGTTCTAGTAGAATAGGAGACGGTGATGTTTTTTCTACATCTGCTAATACAGAATTGTGGTGATTAACAACTTAATATGGCAATTTCAAGGTTTTTATGTGGCATTACAACTCAGTTTATTGCATTTGTTGATTATCTAGATCATCAGTCTATTTGTGCCTGGTTAAATGCCAATATATATTTTGTAGTTTCATTAATCTAAAATCTCATTGGCTTACATGTTTCATGCCAATTACGATGGTGAAATTGTGTACAATTTAAAGCTAATTTTAGAGCATATACTCCGTATTTAGTTATGGGGTTTTCTAACTTGTGTCATGGGGGCATGGGTTTAGAATTGAAGTATTAATTAAACATAACCGTTTTTTAAATTAAACGAGGCCTCCCTCAACCCGTGCGATGCACGGTCTAGTGGTTGAGGGGTCATGTTTTTATCCGTAATGTTGATGCATACGATTGTATAGGTATATGATGGTATTTAGATACCTATTAGAGGTTTGCATTGTATTTATTTTAGTAAACTTGATATTTTGATGGCTAATAATGTTATCATTACTTTAGTTTATATTATTTTAGTGGAATCTATATTTAGAGCATCGTGTCATAACAAGCGGTTAGCTTCATCGTTCGCCACATCGCCTCTCATTTTTCCATAACTAACCACAATAAACCCTCCTCACTCATAACAAACCTCAACCTCTTCATTCACCACCACTCTACCACTTTATTTTTTTATTCAATTTTCATTTCCAAATAAACTAAATTTATTTCTTCAAATTAAAACTACAATACATAAAAAAAAAAAAAAAAAAAAAAAAACTAAAAAAAAAAACGACACGGTAAAAAATACAATACATACTAATAATACGTAACCTAGTCATCTCTATCCGATATTTCTTGACTAGACGTTCTGCTTTGAGACATTGTGAGCAATTTTTCTTTGAGTTAAGTAAGATTTTTGTGTATTTTGGGTTTGAAGATGTGTAAAATGATGAAGATGAAGATAGTTTATATAGGGGTGGTGGGTTTTAAAAAAAAAAAGTTAACGCTTAAAAAAGTTTACGTTAAAAAGTTTACGTTATATAACGTAACTTTTCTTTTGTGTCGAATATTACCTCGTTCTCGACGGCTTAGTACAATGGCGAAGCCACCACGGTGGTGGCGGCACGGCGAGCTCCTCCAAATGGGACGGCGAGCTACAATGTTGTCCACACCGGATGCTCTTAGATGCCTAATAATGTTATAATTACTTTTGTATTTATATTAGTTTCTTTTCATTAAAAGTTTTTATTAACATAGTCATTTCATATGTAGTATTTTAATTTGAGTAAGTTACATAAGTGTTTTGTTACTTATTTATTTGTGACTTTTGTTATTTGGAATTATATAACTATTTGTACCTTCAATGGCAAATTTTGAGTTGTTAGAGAATTTGATGAATATTTCAGATCATCTAAATTGCATGATTGTATGCTTGTGGTTTGTGCAATGTGCATGTGAAGATGATGCATTATCAAAGTTGCTTTTGATTGTTGTCATCATTTGAGGCGTAATGGCAAAAACAACACGATGATTTTGAACATGGAAGCGTTAGGTCATCGTGGTGTAGCTTTAGATTCGATCGATGCTTTGAGAAAGACTCAAGAGAGGCATCGTGTATTGCTTGAAAAGTTAGTTAATTTGTTTAAGCAAGCTAAAGACGGTGTTCGTGAGGAAGAATCAAATGCTAAAAAAATGAATGAGTTTAATTAGTAACTTTGATTTAAATATCTTTGTTGGTATTTAAATTTTCAGTGTTTTACTTGTTTTTATGATTATGAAATTTTTAATAAACGAGGCTTTATAAATTATAAGCATTTCTTTTAAGCTTAGGATGTTAATTGTAATGCATTGTGCATGTAGGGGTTGTTTTATATCAAATGTATAATTGAGGGTGTTATATTGCAATGTTGGACATCTTCCCAACATCGTGATTCCCCATTTATGCATGGAAGCTTCAAAGTCTCCAAGAACACCCAAATTAAATGTTTCAATGCCTCTTTAGTGTCTTTGTGTTGTTTTTTTGCAAATTCTTATTTATGAACCTTAATTATTATGACCACACAATTTTGTGTATATATATATACTTATACATTGTTAATCCAAGATCAATTACATCTAACCCTAATTTTAACACACAACTCTATCCACCTTAACCCTAATATCGAATGTCACCACACCAAACCTCGATGAATCAAATCTTCATCAAACCGGAAAGCTTGTTGATGCTTTCAGTGCCGATAACTCACGATAAAGCGAGGAGGAAGGTTTCATTGTCAGACGGGGAGGAGAGCGGTCGATTAAGGCGATGATTAACAAAAGGAGCAAACAATCAATGAGGCAACTATCAATTATACTGTTTAATGTTGTGGCAAAGAATCGGTCATGATGCTATCCTTGAAATACAATTGAAGGATTGCAGAAACTTGATCTGCTGGTCGCTTGTCTGTGGTCGTCAAAGCTTGGAGGAGAAGGAGGAGCTTTTGGAGAGGTTGGATGAAGCTGAAAGTTCTGATGATGAAGATTAGGACCTGTTGGAGATTTTCTTTTGTCTTTTGATGTATGTAGTTGGTTTCATGTATGGTTTATATGAATGGTGGATATGTAACTGGTTTTATAACGTTATCAATGGAAGCAACTGATCAATGATCAGTTATGGTTTATGTTTTAATCATCGATTATGTTTAAGTATTTACTTCATTTTTTTATTTTATATATTATAAAGGGTAAAGTATCATCCGTTTGACTTTTTCTCTCACACCTCTCTCTCACACTTGGTAAAAACACGCAGTGATACCTAAATAACATATTTAGGGTTTTTAATCGAAGGCAAAATTGATCAAGATAAATATTAAACAATATAATTTTTTTGAGGGTTATGATAAAGGATTTGATTATCTTCATTATGATCAAATTAAAGCGTGCATGTTTAAATGTTTTAATTTATTGAGTGTTAGTTGCTTTATGATGCTTATTGATTTAGAAATGATATCGGATTATTTTTGTTTCGATTCAATTGAACAAATAAGTATATGTTTTACTTACCGCCTAAATTTGTAAGAGATTGAAGTTTTTATAAATAGTGTTTAGGATGATGATGGTGTCTTGAAACAAAAACAGAAATTTTTATGCTTCTATCTAATTAATAATTACACTCCTTGCAGTGTTAAATAATTTTGAGCTAAAGTTGGTTTATTGTTGATTTTAGGATTTTGTTGGCATTGTTGATTATTGGTAGAAGAAAGTGCGGATTGCGATGAGATGGGTCATATGGGTAAGGCACACTTTGGATTGTTGTTTTTAATGAATCTAATAATGTTCAAAACCATTTACAATTGATATTTTGAAAGGCCGATTATGTGTTAAGAATGAGTCGACTTTCTCAAATTCTAAATTTTGGTGTTTTAAGGTTTATAGTTAAGTTTTGGTTATTAGAATGTTTGTTTAGTTGATTTTAAGCTCCTTATGTGACAATTTTAATTGTAATATACAGAAAAATGAAACTTAAAACCGTATATGTTTCGTTGATATCGAGTGGCAAGATAATGGTAATTGGGTATATGTTTCAGTGATATTGAATGGCAATTTTACTTATCTGGTTATGTTGTTAAATGTTATATCTGTAATCCATTTATATGTGACCGAGTGCATATTTTGGGTTTCTTTTTTACATTATTCTACTTAATTTCAATACTATATGCACCTGGTTAAAGATTTTAGTTATTGGTGGCCTCGTTATGCAGGTTACACGGGTTATTTTTAATATCATTTATGATTGGTATTGTGAGAGTCCGTTTATGCTTTAAGTATGAGTCTGAATGTATCATAGTAAATTTTTTTTGTTTTAAGGTTTATAGTTAAGTCTTGGCTACTACAGTTTGTGGTTATTTGATTATAGACTCATTATGTGATTATTTTGATTGTAATGAGCTAATAAGTTGGGTATATTATGTGTGGATTGGTTATTATATGTATATTTTATAATCCATAAATTCAAATGGAATAGGTATGTAATGTAAGAAAAGGGAATAGCACATCGTAAGTGTAAATAGTAGTTAAGATAGACAATGGTATTCAGATAAAAATAGATGGATAACGATTTACTAAAGCTGAGGAAACAACATACGGTCCAGTTTGCTATTTAAGCATTACTGATCTGGAAAACTTAGAAACTAACATATCAAACTTTGAGAAACAACTTCTGGAAAAATACTTGTAAGAAAATGTACTTGAACACTTGGTTCTACGTATCAAGATTCTTTCCCCTATTATTGGTCTTCATGAGTGTTTATGGCAAATAACAAAGTAATAATAAATAATTGTTGCTTGAACATCACATATATGTCCTACGTTAGGTTGCTGAATGTTTCTTTGAAAACAATGTTACGCGTGCAATTCTTAAGCTCTGGGTCGTAGTCTTCAACCATTAGTATCTTAAGGCCGTCAGGACTGGTAACTCTAGATAGCGCCACATAAAGCTGACCATGGCTGAATACGGGAGAAGCGAGATAGAGGCCAACGAATTAAGTGATTGACCTAACTTTGTTAATTGTCATTGCATAACATGGTCTTACAGGAATTGTCTCCGTTTTAGAATAAATGGCCACTTGGACTGTGTTGATGTAAGTATAATCTGTGTAGAATAACGTTATCCCTATATTTGAACTGTTAGGACCTTAGCGTGAATAACAAACCGGCCTAGATCCGTGATGAGCAACCTTGTTCCATTACACGCCCTTTGCTTGGATTGATGTTCCAATAGCATAATTGGTAATTCCTTTTTAAGTGAAGAGCATGGGGCATCCGGGAAATTTAAGGAATTAAGAAATTCAATCGGATAGTGTTCGACTGCTCTAGGTCAGTCTCAGATGCCTTTCAAATCTCATCTCACTGTTGTATGTAATGATTCTCGATAACTGTTTAAACATGTACTCATTGATGGCATCACCTCATCATTCCGAGGAGTTAGTATTGCCCTTTCTTTGAGGTACACATCGGTTTGCCTCGTTGTAAAATCGGTATGTCTCGCGACAACTGCTTTATTGACAATCCCACGATTTAATTAGGAATATTTTAGGAATGTCAATCCAACTTGGGTCGTCCTCCCCTTCTTTGCATTTTGCCTGCCAGACGCTTCCATCCCCCACGCCCAAAACCCATCTATTGAAATCTTGTTTTCAGTATCAACCTCCCATTCTCAAGATACTCGCTGACACGCATGCTACGTGTAAGTCTAAATACCTTGCAATGCTTCCATAATTCGATTGGTTTATGCATGATTGAACAATGTCTCGCTCGCCTTTTGGTATAATCGGCAAGACTTGTCGAAAGTCACCTCCAAGCAAGACCGCTACTCCTCCAAATATTCGATCCCTACCATCGGGATCATGATATCCTAAAATATCCTTGAGCTGCCTTATCCAATTCTTCAAAAGAATATTTTGAGTCATTGAGCTTCATCCCATATAATAAGTTTAACTTCCCGTATGAGTTCAAACCATATGTGTATTTTGTTTTATGCCGCATGTACTCGTTCTCTAATAATTCAAGCGGTATAACAAAACGGCTATGCTGGTTCTCCCACCCGGTAGTAACAATGAAGTTATTCCTACCCAAATTGAAAGTGTTAATCACCACAAAGTTTTATACATTTTAAAATAGTTGACTGCTTAAAATTTAGTATAAATTTGTACCGTAAGATGCAACAATGAGCAGATCATGCGTTCGATCTTAATCTTGAGATGATAGTCTTGTATAAAAACGTCTTTCCAGCTCACCGGACCGTATACTAAGTAAAGTTCCCTTTTACCATGTATGATTCAATTACCTCTTCATAGATTAAACGTTGTTCGGGATTTAACAATGAATGAAGTTGATGTTCAATCTTACTGCTTCATATCATAATTCAACACTTCGTATGAAACGATTGTCCATGTTGGTTAGTAACCTTGGGTCGCAATCGGTAGGTCTTGAAAATCGATAAAGATCTCCCATTTCTATTTAACAACTATTGGATCTCTATCAAACAATAGTTCTTTAGTTGCTCGTCCGTCAGCTCGAAGTCAGGATAATCAAACATTTTCCTTTTCTTGTGTAGAAGATCTTCTGATAGAAACTTCTAATTTTATTCCCACAATTTTAAAGGTCTGCTAACATTGCAAAAAGATTAAAATTGTTACGAATATGTCACGTAACTGTGGTCCAAACATCCATACACTTGCTTCTGATATAGCATGTGTCCATTCCGTGTCATCATTTAAAAGGCCATATTCAAAACATGCTTCCTTGAAAGTGGAACATAGTTTGTCGTGAACAGTCATGAGTTTTTCCCAAGAATCAGGACCTCTAGCAATGTTCAACAACATTCTAAGATAATATCGGTCTCCGCACACGGGCGCGAGTAAACAATCCGCCCGATGCATTTTTGCACTTATGCGTTTTCCACAGCTTGTCTTTCTCATGCCACACGTAATGTGTAGGTATCTCAAAGATACGATATTGATTAGTCAGATCACGCTTGTTTAATTCAAACCAATCTGAACATGGTCATGTTGATACCTTCCTTTCAATTAGGGCGTAAGCTTTCCGAGTCACGAGAGTGATTGCGTGTTGATTCGGCAAGTGGTAATTCACTTCATAATGATGGATATGAGTAATGGATTTCGATGAAAACAAATGCCACATCGCCACATGGAGCTAAGAAATGACAATTCAAATAGTTCTTTATTTCGCCCACCTCCAAAACTCAGACATTTGCTAAATCACCATCGCTTTTAACATTCTCTTGTATAACAATTGTGGCTCTATCGGGACCTTTATTTAAGTACTTGAATAAGTACTTAATTTCTTCGATCCGTTGCACCATTCCACGTTAATGCGGGCCTGGTATTTCATGAGGAGATAACGGTTTGTGAGGCACCACATATCTCAGTATCGTACTTGAATTTCCCTTTATATGTTAAGCGTTATTATTCCTCCCACGATAAATAGCATAACCATCATTATCAACAATTGTTTCAACCACAAAAGGTTTAGGAAAATGTTTTGAGCACTTACCCTCAATTGTACATGGGCGTTTTATCATCTATACCGCAAGGTCCATGTAACATAAACTCGCCATTACTTTATACCCATCCGGATCATTGATTCGACATGGTATCTCAATTGTAATTATATCATTTATCCGGGATGGGGTTTTGCATTTCAACTCTTCTTCTAGCCATAGTAGGATATGAGCATGTGGCACCAATGCTTTTGAAATTCTATGACATACACAACTCGAAATATAATTGAAAACATAAGATAATACATAATGTATATATAAAAGAGTGAACAGATTAAAATTATGGGTTAATTTTATTACCTCCTCGTGACTTGCCAAAAATATGATGTTTTGTAAGGTCGTTTAATGCTCAAGAAGTTTAATCTTGAACACACATGTTGCCACTTCGGACGGTCATGGACTTTTGGCCCGGACGTGCTTTAGCATTTCTGTAATCTCGGGCCATTTTGGATTAGCAATGAACGTGATGAATGTGTCCGATTCCTATACGTCCGCATATAGCCATTGCATCTTGGTAGTTTTGCATCATATACCTTGGACCGCTTATAAAACTTCTTGGTGGAACGATTCGCTTTTCCCATCTGCTACACTTGTATCCCCTTGTTACAGCATCACAAACATTATGATATAGATCAACGTAACGTATCTTGATTTTCCTGGTCCATTTGAGCCTCGTTCTTCAACAACCGATATGCATCCACCAAGTATTGTTGGAATAATCGCCCACCCTAAGCAAAGTAGTACCTTGGTTATTTCGTTGTATGATATATGAATAGTATTCTTTCATTGTGACAAAAGCCCTTTGGTCTTCATGACATCCATGTTGTTGTAATATGGTATCTTTCATGAAATCCTTCCTCCCTATATGGGAATAACAATGGATATTGAGTGCCATGTATTCGAATGCAACTCGTAAATACGTTTCAAACTTTCATCCTCACTACTTACAACAATATCTCTTGTAGGAATACCATCACCAAAGTCATTAGTAATTAGAGATGCTATTTCGCCACAGCTTGGTGCGTTGTATTGTCGAGATGTACTATGTCCACTTATCACCGTAGTTCAAAGGTGGTCTAATTGTGGTTCTCACACCAACCCGAGCCATTCAAATGCCTTAGTGATTGAATTTGATTGATCAAACATTTTAATAAATCTTGCTACTATACTTGGATCCACCACATCTCCCCCATCTTTGTCTATAAAAGCTCTCATTCGGTTTTTTACTTCATTTCCAGTGTCAAAAAAGTATAGTTGTGCATATTTAGGTTGAACGCCCTGTTCTGGAAGAAGAGAACCTATTCGATGATAGCTTTGGCCATTTACTCTAAACGTATATGGACCCATGCCCGTGTTAATTGAATGGTCTATTCTTGCTCCAAAAGATGTGTAACAAAATATGCCATTATATACCCTGATCTGGTCTTTGAATCTTAAACTTGCAGGATTATTATAGTTCATAAACTCTTTAAGAGGTGAAGGTGCTTCATTGAATCTTGGAAAAAGAAGTTTTCCCTCTTGACAGCAAATGGAAAAAGTTGGGTTGGTAACGCTCTTTGATTTATCGCTTCTCTCCTGATACCACATAACCGCTTTGCAATTTTGACACTCAAATGATGGATGGCCAATATTATGGTAAACAACGGGAACACCTTGCCAAAAAAGGTAAATTTTATTGGGAATAACAACATTTTTATCCATCAAATAATATAAGGCATCAATTATAAAATATGAAACTACCTGCAGATGCATGTGCGGCTCCGTGCGGGATTTTTTTAGCTGCACGCTGAGAGAGTGTTCCTGTATGAATAACATTAAGGTATTATTCATTCTTACGGAAACAATTGTCTGCCAAATATAATTGTTTAATTAAACACCTGTTGATCTTCTTTTTTTATACATAAAGGGTTGTTTTGAAGTAGAAGCCATTTGATTCTGTGTCATATCTGGTAAATCGCCCACTGAGCGTGATGTTTGTCCTAACAAATTACGGTGAACATGCGAATTAGGTATCAATTGTTGCAACAATTTTCTACTATAATAATGCAAGTGAATGTTTGGAGCTGGTGTATACCTGTAAATGATTTGACAATTTCATTTAGCCGTAAACCACAATAGCTTTGTGTTATTCCACTTTGACTGATAATTGTTTTCGAATCAATAACCAAAGTTTTGTGCGACATGTCTGACAGGGATGGAACCTGAGCATGATCATTTTGTGACTCAGAACGAAAAAAACAAAGATGGATATAATCATACATAATTGGAAGGTATAGTAACTTGTTAAATTGAGATGTACCGTATTCATTTATTATTTGGAGGATATGTATCAATTTTGCAACACATAACCTTGCAGGTTTGGAAAGCTATAGAAGCAAGATGTATACTAAAGCATCTCTTGGGATTCTACTGTTGAACTGATGCAATAAGTGTAGTGAACAATGAAAAGGCTTGTATGGTAAGTATCTCCAGGTTTTTATGATTCTTATTATTGATTTAATAATGAGACTGGTTTTTTTCCAATAATAACACACAAATTCATTATGGTTCATCTATATAACATATGGAGAAAGTAAAAAACTCTTAATTGTTATAAAGTAAAGTAGGAATTAACGTGTTTTATAAATTGCCTTATAAGATAAGTTTATATCACACTTGTTATGTATAAAATAATAATGTATGTGTAAATTAAACATATGTTGGATGGTATAAATACATATAAATGAAGGAGGTTGCAAACTCATATAATTCATAACAAACAAAATTTAACAAATCATTATTTAATTTATTAGGTATATAACAAAGTCAATTTTAGCCAATCTTGGTGATTGCATTAAGCAACATAACCATTTTCAATATCTTTATCATTTGAGCTATTGTTATGCGATGGATTCTGCAACTTTGAATACACATTTTGTGCCAGCGGATTTGTTGACAACAAATGCAAACAATTTGTTTTTCGTATTTTGTATATAGATTTAAAACAACACCGTCTTAACCTTTGGGTATTTTCCGCAAGTTTTGAAAAACTTTTTATTAGGTATTCACAATGAATCAATCACATGTATTTATTGTTGGTGGTTATTCGTCCCAAAGCGTGGTAAGATAATCAACTTCAGCAGAAATGCTCAACTGTCGCAGAGAAACAAAACTAAGGTCAAGAATAGAGATACCACTTGGTGGTTACCGGATATCACTTGAATCGTAATCACTTTCCAAAGTAAACTATTCAACCCTAATGCCTAGGTATCACGAATATCTACTGGGATAAGACCAAATGCGCTTAGAGAATTAGGCACAATTCTTTAACCCTTTCACTAATAAGTGTTTAGGTTCTTTGTTTGTATTCGCGTATTTTCTCGTGTTTTCATAAAAAATGATCTCCTATTTATAGGAAATACTCTTGGCTAGTCAATGGAATTATGAGTATTAATCGCCCATTAATAGCCTCATAATTATCCTCATTATAGCCGTTAGTGGTTACATGACCTAATTAAACATGGTCATAATGCGCTTTAAACCGCCACTTGAATAGGTCAAAGCCGCTACAAGCAAAGACTATCATCAAGACTTTCATAGTGCCATCGGTGGTTACACCGATTCGATGGAAACGCCACCGCTCATGTAAACACAACATCAATGAGACACCACTCGGTGGAAACACCACGATTGGAAACACCGACTCGAGTAGCATCGCCGGAAACACCGATACTCAAGTGTTAACCACAACAAGATTTTCACCAAGCACTATCAATCCAAACCACTACAAGAGTTCGTGGTGTTCATGGACCTTACGGGTGTACACTGCACCTCCTAACCCATTACAAGGTGTGAACCAATCCCACAAGTGCACTAAATTTTCCAACAATCCTCCCAAATTTAGTTCACTTCCTTTGCATGAAAACAAACATCAAACAAAACATGTATAAATGAAAATGTCCCGAGGATTGAATTTCCATCTTAGTAAATTACACGTTCAAATATTCGAGAATCGTGGTGTTCTAAGAATTGAACCTTCAATCCATTTGAATACCAAGATAAAATACACACAAGTTTTCAAACACTTATCGCCCCGACACTATACAAGCCATGTGTCCATATCCAAATTCATAAATGTTGTAAAAGCTAAAGTCCAAAGCTTCAAGCGGCAAAACATCAACATTTACATAGGTGATTCCTCTTTAGTCATGCTCCCGCCAAGCACTTTTTCAAAGAAAATTAATCATTAAGAAGTAAAGACTTCATCCTCCTTTCAAACAGGTTCGAGCACAACCTTGGGATGTAAATAAAACATGTGCTCCAACCATCGAATGTTCACTTTCCACATTGAACTCGGCTCCCAAGTTTCCTTAGAGGAGTGGGTGTCCTAGCATTCAAATGACTAAGTTGGACTTAAACCCATCCCTTTAGCGACTTTATAACCAAGTCTCTAGCCAAACCCTTCGTCAAGTGATCGCCTAAGTTCGTTGAGATCTAACAAACTCTATAGATATTACCCCATTCATGATAAGCTCACGAATCATGCTATGTCCGACACCTAAGTGTCTAGACTTACCATTGTACATCTGGCTATAAGCCTTAGCCAATGTAGTTGCACTATCACAACCGGATAGAAATAGGTGCTATAGGTTTAGCCACAATGGAATCTCAAGAAGCAAGTTTTCAACCATTCAAACTTCTTTACCCAGCAATGCTAGAGCCACAAATTCATTCCATTGTTGAACCGGTGATGCAAGTTTGCTTTTGGATGCCTAAGAAATTGCACCTCCACCAAGTAGGAATACCCAACCATCGGTAGACGAATTGTCTTCGATGTTATCGATCCAACTTGCATCATTGTATCCTTCCAACAACGATGGTAACCCGTATATGAGAGACTATAATCCATAGTTCTCTTCAAATACTTGAGCATCTTTGAAGCCGCTTGCGTTGATGAGCACTAGGATTACTAGTATACATGCTTAATTTTCCCACGCAAAACCAATATCGTGTCTTGTACAAGTCATGGCATACATCGTGCAACCAATTACCCTAGAATACTCAAGTTGAGATACGACTTTGCCATGATTAGGCATCGCCTTCTTACAAGTATCCATAGGTGTACTCATCGAGTACAATCAAAGTAATTGAATTTCCTCAAGACTTCTCAATATAATGAGACCGAGAGATAGAAATTCTTTTACTTTCATGTTTAATCCTTATACCAAGGATAACATCAGCCTCCCCATGTCTTTCATGGAGAACCTTGATGACAAAAATTCCTTTGTCGTCAACTGATTTTGGTCAAGCAAAGATCAACTTGTCATCAACATATAGACAAATGATGACTCCTTTACCGATTCATCAAATTTGCTATATACACATTTGTCACTTGGTTAAGAACATAACCACTAGACAAAACCACTTCATCAAATTTTTGATGCCATTGCTTAGGTGCCGCTTCAGTCCATAAAGAGACTTAATCGGTTTACACCTTGTTTTCATTTCCCGGCATGATGAAGCCCCGAGGTTGGTTCATATAAACCTCCTCTTCCAAATCACCATTCAAGAAAGTCAGCTTTCACATCCATCCGATGAATAACCGATTGAATAGATGCCATAGCAATCGGCTAGTCTTATGGTAATCGACACGAGCCATGTGGGCATAAGTATCAAAATAGTTTATTCTCGACTTTTGTTTAAAGCCCCGAATGACTAGTCTAGCCTTGAACTTTTCAATAGTTACATCTACCTTCATTTTCCTTTTGAAAATCCATTTTCAACCCGTAGGTTTGCAAACTGTGAGGTAGATCAACCAACACCCAAGTGTTGTTACCGTGATGGAATCCATCTCATCATTGATTGCTTCTTTCCGTAAAGCAATATCCGGGACTTCATTGCTTCTTCAAATGTCTTGGGATCATCCTCAACAATGAAGCAATAGGAATATTGGTCGAGACCTCATCCCTACTTCCTTCAACTAAGTATAGTTGAAACTCGTGTCCAAATGACTTTGGAGTCCCGACCTTTGCTCTTCCCGAGCACGTGTTCGTGTTGTCAACCACAACCTCATCGAGGACCACCGATGGTTCATCATCGAGGACCTCGATACACCAAAGTGTCATGAGTTCCATTTGGAATCCTCGACTTGGTCTAGGGACCGATGAGAATCTATTCTCATCAAGATCCGCATCCCTTGATTCAATTATTGTGTTAATTGAAACATGTTCATTAGGTTCAATAACATAGAACCTAAAAGCCTTGAATGCTCAAGATATCCAACAAAGATGCGATCAATGCCTCTTTCACCCAAAGTCTTTTGCTCGATCGTGAGTCTTACAATGTGACCTACAACCCTGCACCTCGAGATAGTTCAGTTGGGTTTCTTTTTAGTCCGAGTTCATAAGGGTAACCTTGTTCCTTTTGTTGGGAACCCTATTTAGCAAATAAGCAAGTCGTTAACATAGCTTCACCCCGAACCATGACTCAGATCCCGAATAGACAAAGATGGAATTAACCATCTCCTTCAAAGACCTGTTTTCCTTTCGTAAATACCATTTTGTGAGGAGTATAAGGGCGATCGTTTCATGGATTATTCCAATGATCGAAAGTAATGAATATCCATGTACTCACCTCCCCTATCGGTCCTTAATCATTTGATCAAAGACCCAAGTTGTAATTCAACTTCGCTTTTAAACACTTTGAATTTATCTAATGCTTCATCCTTGGTATGTAATAGATAGACATAACAAAATCTGAAGCATCATCAATAAATGTCACAAAGTACTTCTTATTCCCCAAAGAAGGAGTGGCATGCAAATCACACGGATCATGTGAATAAACCATTAGTGCCCGATCCATTGGCTTTACTACCAATTTTAACACCCTTGCAGGTCCCTTTTAATGTGACCGGTCTTGCCACATTTCCAACAAGTAGGTGTTGCCTTCTTGTTAGATCTCGCCCTTGTTGTCATGATACTTGCGTTTGCCTTTGTTGTCATTGTACCGGTGGAGTTGTTATGCTCCACCATATTGACAACAGATGGTCCAAAGAAGATTGCCACTCTTTGGTTTGTCATTATCCCGCACCTTGAGAGATTCCTCAATGTGCGTATGATCGCCAACTCAACAAGAGTTAACTCCTCCTTCATATGTTTCAAGGTATGCTTGAAATCTTTCCATGAAGGAGGAGTTTGTCAATGACACAAGAGACTTTGATAGCCTCATCCATGTTCATTTGGTGTTGTGTAAACCTTCCAAGTATTCCAAGAAGTTCATTGTATTGTTCCATAACCGGTCTTGAATCGGTCATTTTGTAATTTGTGAAATTACTAACAAGGAACTTCTTACTGATGCATCCTCACCATATATTTGGCATCCAAGGAATCCCAGTTCTTTTGAAGATTCAAAATTATGATAAATATCAAACAAAGAATCAGACATACCATTCGAATAAGACCTCTGCATATGTAGTCATCATTCTCCCACTTGCTCCTCCTCCCGATCGCTCCACAGAGCATCATCACCATCATCGAGAATTGGAGTAGTCACACACATGACCACACTCATGCTTGACAACAAGAAGTGCATCTTCTTCTCGCCACCTCCTAAAGTCCACCCTTCAAACTTGTCCATTTTAGCAAAGTTTGAAGCCATGTGTTTCATTGCGCGGTTGCCATTGATTATCACAAAATAGTTTACTTTGATTGTTGGTGGTTATTCGTCCCAAAGCGTGGTAAGATAATCAACTTCACAGAAATGCTCAACTGCTCACAGAAACAAAACTAAGGTCGTAGATATGAGATACCACTTGGTGGTTACCTGGATATCACTTGGAATCGTAATCACTTTCCAAAGTAAACTATTTGACCCTAATGCCTAGGTATCACGAATATCTACTGGGATAAGACCAAATGCGCTAGAGAATTAGGCACAATTCTTTAACCCTTTCACTAATAAGTGTTTAGGTTCTTTGTTTGTATTCGCGTATTTTCTCCGTGTTTTCATCCGAAAAGATCTCCTATTTATAGGAAATACTCTTGGCTAGTCAATGGAATTATGAGTATTAATCGCCCATTAATAGCCTCATAATTATCCCCATTATAGTCGTTAGTGGTTACATGACCTAATTAAACATGGTCATAATGCAGTTTAAACCGCCACTTGAATAGGTCAAAGCCATTACAAGCAAGACTATCATCGATTTCATGGTGCCATCGGTGGTTACATCGATTCGGAAACGCCATCGCTTGATGTAAACACAACATCGGTGAGACACCACTTGCTGGAAACACCACTCGATGGTAAAGCGACTCATAGTAAATCTTGTCAATGGAAACACCGATACTCGGTGTTAACCACAAAGATTTCACCAAGCACTATCAATCCAAACCACTACAAGAGTTCGTGGTGTTCATGGACCTTATGGGTGTACAAATGTAAGAACGGTTGAGTCTTGTGTCTTCCAAACAACAATTAAAACAAAATTAAAAAAAAAATCCCAAAAGCGCTTTTTATCAAATGTATTATTATTGTCATAAGCATTTGTTTTATAAAGTCTTGTTGGGTGCTTCTTGGTTGGCTCATTCGATTCTTCAACCACAAATCTATTTACAAAATATATAGGGAGAAACGTGTTATTATGCGGCAAACGTAAAAGGGTTAGTGACAAAAAGTGACACTCAATATGTACTCACCGTCTTTGTTTCTTCTTGGCGGTTAGGGTGCTATCATCACCATCCTCCTCAATGTCTACAGTTATCAGTTCAATATCCGCGTCTAAAATCTCAATAGCAACACTGCATACAACGAAACATGATTATTATGTTAAATGTATTGCAGTAGTAAAATACATAGGATAAAAGATATTTTGTTGTCACCCAAATGTTTTAAGGTTGCTAACCTCTTATCTTTATTATCATTTGCAGGGATGGCCTTTATCAGGCGTTTGAATGATGAGCTGGATGTTGAAGATGTATTATTAGTTGCAATATTAGACTCATCACCTTGTACATCATTCACCGGCAGCAGTTCATTTTCTATCGCTGAATCCTCAATAACCACCCTGCAAACAATGGAATTCCATCAGTAAGTGCCTTTATACAAATACATGTTGTACTGATGGATTTTTGTTGGTTTCGATTACATTTTCCTTATCCTATCCTCTACTGTGCTTGGACGGTGTAGTGAGGGTTGGCGATCAAGGCGGTGACTTGGATGATGAGCCTGAATAAATGTTTCATTATCAACGGTGCTTGAGCTTGTGGGTTCAACTCGATGGATTATGCGGGTCAACTTTCCAACACGTAAAACTCTCGAATGTTCCATATTCATAATATGTGTGAGATTTGATTTCAAACATGTGTGTTGTTGATAAGGTTTTAAAAGGTACCATTTTGAGGGGTCGTTTAAGTCCTTATTTGATCACTTTTGTATCCGTTATTGCTTAATATCGTTCCTTTTCACTTTTAGGTCTCTTGAAGGCAAAATGCTGGAATGGCACTTATTTGGATGAAAAGCGCGAATATATGAAGAAAATGGCCAAAGTCGAATCGAGACACTCAAAGTCATTGAAATGGCGGCGGCGTCGGTGTTAGTTGCGGCGCCGGCCGGAGGATTTTGTGACGATACAGAGCCAAATACCCTATTTTCAAGTGACGACGTCGGGCTTTAAAAGAGTAGGCCGTTGCTACTCGGACGGCCTAGATGCAACCTGCACGACGCCGGTCGAAGAGGACGTCCACAAACATAAGGTGACGCCGTCGCAAGGTTAACGTGCCAAGACGAAACCCTAATGACGGCGACACGACGGCGCCATTTAAACATAAGGTATCGCCGTCGATATGTAATCTTATATATAGAATCCGAATTTTTCGGCTTTTAGGAGAGTCTTTTGGAGTGAAACCTAAACCGAACCTAAGGTGTCTTGTACAAGATTTTAGGGTTTTAAACCCATCTTACATCAAGATAAGTATTTACTTCATCAATTCAATTATGTCTTTGATTATTTTTGTGTATGCTTGCATGTTCTCCATGTCCCGCTAATTTATTTGTGTGTTTGCTTAGGAAGTATGAAACTTAATTATTGAATATTGATTGGTTGTTTCTTATCTTAGTTGATTAATGATCTAGTAATGCGATAGGTCATTCGTTGTGTACTTAATGCTTGATTCATCTTTGTGAACCTTAGAATATGATTACCTGAGTAGTTGTAGGCTAAATTATCCAAAGAGTGCCTTAGAGTAAGAGTTTATCATCCCTAGTGGGTTTTGTAGACGAGGCCCTTTGGTAAGTTCAAAGAGTTAGGTAGAAACGCATACCCTACAACTTTAGACACACAACGCAACTAAGAATAAGGACGTGACAACTCAACCATCAATAGGAGATAATTAAGAAGTAGTACAACCTAAGTAAACACATCTTTAAACTATCATACGAGCACACATTAATTAGACATAGACCCCACAACCTTAGTTTAGATAATTAGATAATAGTAGAGTAATCGGTGAAATACCAACCCCCCAAATCCAATACCTAGATTCTGTACCTTTCCATTTCATAAAACATAAAAATACAAAAATAATCTCCTCAACCTTAACCTTAGCGTAGTAACTTCTTACTAGCATTCCTATTCCCTAGAGAACGATATCAATACCGTGGCTTACCCTAATTACTACACTACAACGATTAGGTTCATCGCTTGTGGCACTTTCCCTTTGTCACGCGGGTGACTGGTTCGATCCCGGTAGCCGCGCCAAAATTTGGTTCGTACAAACAACAAGTCAAAAGACTTAAACCTGCTCGCACACAAATACAATTAAGTCCTGGAGAATAGATTGAATTCTGGTCGTTTAGTCCCAAGGAGACTCAATGGTGTGTTAAACACAAACTCGAGGATAGAATGATCACTAAGGATAGTGATCCGCACAGTTAAGATTAGAAATTACACTACCGATTGATTTGGAATGGAATGGGGCATGATTTGGAAAGCACAACAACCAGATCACGTAAACGTAAACGTAAGTTTTAAAACTACGACACGCACAAAATAAAAAGTGAAAACTAAAAATAAAAGACCTAAAATATAAAATGACATTTTGGAATCCTAAAAATAAAAGAAAATTATTAGAAAAGAAAAATAATTTTTAACACTATTTAATTAATTATTATTAATTAAAAACTAATTTAACTATTTAATAAATACTCTAAAATGGAAGAAAATACAAAATAAGGCTAGAAAAATAAACTTATGATTCTGAAAAATCTACAATACTATAAAACTAATTTTAAAACTAAAAATATATTTTTCACACTTTTTATCTAATTATTATTAATTAATAACTATTTAAAATACACTTAAATACTAGAAAATAGAAAATAAACTTGGAAAAATAAAATTTTAACTTTGAAAAATCTAAAATATGATAAAACTAATTTTAAAACAGAAAATATATTTTTTAGACTTTTTAATTATTTATTACTAATTATTTATTATTTATTACTATTTATAATTATAATAAATACTAAAAAGAAAGAGAAAATCTGAAACTTTTCTAAAAATCCTATATGATAACAGAAACTTAAGAAAAGAGAAAACAAGTTTTGCTTATTAATAAGTTGAAAAGAAAAATCAAAAGCTAAAAATCTTAAATAAACGCTATCACTATTTTTATATTGATGTTTTGTGATTTTTCTTTTGAAAACTACTTATATACTAATATAATGAAACTTTAATAAAGACAAAAATTTACAAAGGCCAAATAAGGGTTTTGAAGGCTTATAAGCCCAACAATGGGTTTATGAGCTTGTTTTATGGAAATAAGCTCTAAAAGCTTAACAGATTAAACAAAAGCTTAAAGTGGAATCAAACAAGCTTAATAAACAGAAATGATGCTAAAAGATTCCAAGAAGCACACCGATTAAGCTAAAAGAAGCAAATAAGCACTTGGCTTTTGTTTAGAAAAACCGAAAATGGGACAAACTTCAAGCCTATAGCATTTCTAGTGAACAAGCTCAAAATGAAAACAAAACTTGATATTACAAGAAGACCATGTTGGCTTTCCAAAGAAGTAGAGAACTCGTGGATTTGGACAAGGAATGAGCTGAATGCAAGCTTATGAAGTTGAGCACACCATCATGCATGTGGCACTTTCACAGCTAGGTGCCTCAAATAAGCACTGAAATAAGCACTTAAACAGCTAGAAGACCAAGAACTAATATTTTTGTATTTTTCTTTAGCAGCTAGACTACAAGACCTCCAAAGATTATAAACTGAAACTCACTATTAAGCCCTCAGTGAAATTCCAAACTTTATTCAAAAATGACCTTTTGAAATTTTTGACTTTTTGAGAAAAAACCAAAATTGACCAAAATGGATTTTGATTTGTTCTAGAGCACTTAATATGTTATGTTAAGGTGTAATGAAACTAACTTGAGCAAGATTAACCACTTTTGAACACAAATCAATGATCAAATTTTGAAAAAGTCCAACAAAGGATCGCAGCACAAGATCAAAAGAATTTTGACTTTTGCTAATGAAGACTTGATTACTTGACTTGTATGAGTTGTTTAGAACTACTTAGACAGATTTCCAACCAAAACAAAGATCAAAACACCTTGAAACTCAATAAACCAAACACTCCTTTTTGATGATCATATGAGCTTTTTCAAACCAAAACACAATTTTAAACTACAAACTTGATTTCAGACCTTGAATTATGATTAAATAGAACTAAGTAAACTTAAACAAGTAGTAATAACAACTTAAAACTGAGACTTAATGATAATACCACTTTAACAGTTAAAACCAAATTTTCTTAAAACACAAATTTTAAAGAACAAGCTACCAACTTAAAGGCCTAAACACACTATATTATGACAAGTGAACACAAAGAAACCAAAATATAAGCTACTGAACACCCATAACAGTAAAATGCCAAATTGGTTAAAAATTCTTACAAAAGCTTCCAAGCTTGGAATTTAGAACCAGGACTCAAACCAATTCCTATAGCTTCCCAAGAAGCACTATACCAAGGCCATCCAAGATACACCCCGCCCAGCCTCTTGATGTTCTTTACCATGGATTTTGATTTTTCAAGTATTTAATGGGATTTTGATGATTTTTAACTTTTTAGCTAAACCGATTTTTAAGATAACTAAAAGCTTCAATAAGCTTTCTAGGAGCTTATGTGACCTATTTAATCCATATTAACAACTAAAACAACATTTGGTACAACATGGAATTTTGTGATAAAATGAAAAATTGCATAAACTTGAAAAGTAATTAAAACTTGAAATTAAGGTTCACAAAAGATTTCTTATAACCAAAGGACTTGAAAATACGTAGTTTTAAGATAAAACATACACTTCACTTGAAAATTAAGCTAAAACGACAAATATACTTAAAATTACACTAGATACTCTTTTACAATGCACAACCTCTACTTTATAGACTTTTCATACATCCCACTTGCTTCGATTGTATCCCACCAAACTTGAGCCATTGGATGCATGAGATTCATCATGTCCGTCCATTTGTGATTTTGGCGCCAAAATTCCTCATAGCGCTTTTAATCAATTAATGCATTAGTTGAGGTAATTAAAGGATTTTGGAATGTAGAGGAGTGGAGGGACATGGAATGGGGAGGGTTGAAAGTGGAGTGAAACCATGGTCGGTTTTGAAGAAACAGTGGGAGAGGTATCGCACAAGACAAGTCGGTTCGGGCGCTTTTCTCCTTGTTTTGACTTTGGTCGACCGCAACTAATAACAAAGGGGGTCAAATGGGTAGTGGCCGGGTCTTTTTGTATTGTGGACTGGGAGGTCAAGGTGCAAAGGGTCAAGGGTCATTGGGTTTGGGCTTGGATTTTGGGCCTAGATAGTTATAAGGATCCGCTTGGTTTTAGTAAAGATAAGGACCAAAAGTGTAACTTAACCAAACTTCAAGGACTGAAAATGTCATGTTTCCAAACTTCTCACAAGGACTAAATTTGCCAACTTTGATAATACAAGAACCCTTTTTGCATAAAATCTATTTTAAAGTCCAAGGACTATATTTGTAATTTTCCAAAGTTAATGGACCTTTCTTGCCAATTGACCAAAGAATCATTCAAGGATCATTTTAAACAACTTAGAATACTTCAGGGACCTTGAATGATAAATTTCACATTTTGAATTTCCGTGGACTAGATTTGACAACTTTTAAAACTCGGGGACTAAACCGCCAATTTTGCAAACTTTATACATTTTTCATCCGATTTTGATATTTTTGCATTTTAAACACATAAAACACTGATTTGTGATAATTTGATCATTTTGATGTGTTTTGAGTGTTTTCGATGATTTTGCGCTTTAGATTATGTAAAATGATGAGTATTTGGAAACTCATCAATCCCCACATCGAGATATTGCTAGTCCCTAGCAATGATTTGAGAAAACTTTGATGGATTTGAAAACTCTTTACCAAAAGCCATCACTCGGAGTAGCCGATTGTTTTGATTCAAGTAAGAATCTTGGTACAACGATAACCGATGATTTATTGGCAAATCATAAACCATATAACGGATTTGATGTGTCTTTACCGTAAGCCGCACTTTCCGGACTAGCCAACTCTTAGATAAATTATCAAGATTATCTTTGGTGAGTCAATACCAATTATGGATTTTCCATCGCCTTTACCACAAGCCATAACCTTGCGGGCTAGCCACTCATTATCTTTCGAGGATGATGGGAGTCAAGAACCATACAATTTTGGGCAAATTGCAAGCCATATAAACGGATTTGATTAATCTTTACCAAGAGCCGTTTGCTCTCGGATTAGCTAACTTTTGTCTTACGTGCATAAGGTGGATCGATAACCAAATGAGTAAGTGTAAACACTTACTCCAAAAAAAATTTTGGCCAAAACGGGAATTTGTGTAATTATATGATAAAATTCGTGAGAATTCCCCACACTTAGAAATGAATATTGCCTCAATATTCAAAGTACCGCGGTTATGCCGAAACAAAGAACGTTAAAGGAAATATTACGCCATTTATTAAGAAGATTTTTTTTTTTTTTTTTTTTTTTTTTTTTTTAGAAAGATTGAGAATATACAACAAAGTGGGAAAACTCCCCACACTTGGGTGGTAGAAAGGGATAAGAAGATGTAATTATGGGTGAAAACCCATATGGTGCAAAGCTAATGTTTTTGATTATCGAGTCACTAGCTTGACTCGATCCCCGCATTCATTGGTTCACGGGAATGTTTGTAAACCGGGACAACCATGTGGGGAATGTCCTCTCCAAAGTAATGCTTAACTCGATGACCATTCACTTTAAAATTAGGACCATCGGGTTGAGATAACTCAACGGTACCATAAGGATAAACCTTAGCGATAGTGAATGGACCGCATCAATGGACTTGAGCTTTCCGAGAAAATCTTCAACTGAATTGAAAAGAAGGACTCGATCACCAACGTTGAAAACGCGGTTCTTGATCTTGGAGTCATGGATCTTCTTTGTCTTTTGCTTGTAGATCAAAGAGTTCTCATAGGCTTGATCACGAAGTTCATTTAGTTCATTCATTTGAACTTTTCTATGATCACCTACCGTCAGATATCAAGTTTGCATGCTTTAAGGCCCAAGAAGCCTTGTGCTCTAGTTCAATCGGAAGATGACATGCTTTTCCGTACACTAGCTTATATGGAGTACACCCAATTGGTGTTTTGTAAGTCGCATTTAAAAGCCCAGTGAGTGCGCCATCCGCTTTATCCGACCAGATGCACGATTTTCACCCACCGTCCTTTCAAGTATTCTTTTAAGACCACGGTTTGAAACTTCCACCGCCCACTTGTTCGGGGTGGTATGCGAGAGAGACGGTGGTAACACCATATTTTGCATGACTCTTTCAAATTGGTCATTACAAAATGTGTACCACGATCACCGATTATCGCCTCTGAGTTCCAAACCCGCAAACAGAGATTTCAAAACTTCACAACTACTCGGGCATCATTGGTGGGTAAGGCTTTTGCTTCAACCCATTTTGACAGATAGTCAACACCACGAGTATGTACTTGTTACCACGAGACGAAGGAAATGGCCCCATAAAATCAATACCCCATATGTCAAATATCTCACAAACTTGAATGGCATTTTGCGGCATTTCATTCCTTTGAGATATATTTCCATGACGACGACAAGCGCCATGTGTTTTGACATAATCGTGGGCATCCTTATAGATTGTGGGCCAATAGAACCCGGAATCAAACACCTTTTGGCGGTGTAGTTTGACTATGATGGCCCCTGGGTCCAAAGATGGCAAGTCGTGAGAATGTCAATAGCTTCCTCGTCCATAAACACACCGTCGGATGACTTGATCCGCACAGATTTTGAACAAGAAAGGGTCGTCCCGTAAATAGTGTTTAACATCTTTGAAGAATTTGTTCTTCCGCTGGTCGACATCCCTTTCATTAATGAAGTTACCCGCATGGTAATTTGCAAAGTCAAGAAACCATGGGTGGTAGAATCTCCACGAAAAGAAACCGCATTGAGTGTCTCGAGAGGAAATGTTTCATTTATATCCTTTTCTCGAAAACATCTTGGTGAGGGTTTTCTAATCGACAGATGATCACCGCTAGATTCTCGCTCCTTTTTATCACGATAATGATATCAAATTCTTGGAGGAGGAGAATCCAACGAAGCAATCTCGCTTTGCATCTTGTTTTGCAAAGAGATATTTAAGAGCCGAGTGATCCGTATACACCACGCATTTGGTCAAGATGAGATATGGTCGAAACTTCTCAAAAGCATACACCACGGCTAATAGCTCTTTTTCCGTGGTGGTGTAATGAGTTTGAGCCTCACCATAGTTTTGCTTATGAGTGAATAGGCCGGAATGCTTGTTTCTTCGTTGCCCTAGGACCGCACCGATAGCAAAATCACTTGCATCGCACATGAGCTCAAAAGGCAAGTCCCACCAGAGCAACGAGAATGGGTGCTTCAGCTTAGCTTTTTCTTCAATGTTTCAAAAGCTACGATGCACTCAGTGAGAAGATAAAAGGAGCATCCTTTTCAAGAAGATGGGTCATAGGTCGGGCGATTTTGGAAAAATCTTGAATGAATCTACGATAGAAACCGGCATGACCCAAAAACTCCTAATACCCTTGACGGTAGTAGGATGAGGTAACTTAGCAATGACATCAACCTTTGCTCTATCTACCTCAATCCCGTTTAGAAATCTTATGGCCAAGGACAATGCCTTCTTTGACCATAAAGTGGCTCTTCTCCCGCTTTAGACAAAGATTGGTGTCTTCACACCTTTGAAGCATTTTATCTAAATGAGAGACATGATTGAAAAGAATCCCCAATGACCGAGAAGTCATCCATAAACACTTCCATTGTTTCCGATCATGTCGTGGAATATGGCCATCATACATCGTTGGAACGTGCTGTGAGCATTACATAAGCCAAAAGGCATACGCTTGTAGGCAAAAGTCCCGTATGGGCAAGTGAATGTGGTCTCTCTTGATCCCGTGGATCAATAGGATCTGAAAGTAACCCGAGAAACCATCAAGGAAACAATAGTACTCATTCCCCGCTAATCTCTCAAGCATCCGTCCATGAAGGGTAGAGGAAAATGGTCTTTACGGGTGGCGCATTCAACTTACGATAGTCGATGCAAACACGCCATCCTGCTACCAATCGAGTTGGAATTAACTCGTTATCTTCATTTGTGATAACAAGAATGCCACCCTTTTCGGACACAATGAATTGGGGTGACCCAAGGACCGCTCGAGATCGGGTAAATCAATCTCGCATCAAGAAGTTTGATAACCTCTTGTTTGATAACATCATGGATTTTGGATTCACTGCCTCGATGTTGAATGCTGGTTTGAAATCATCCTCCATCAAGATTTTATGAGTACGTAACTCGTGGTTTATACCTTTGATGTCGAGAGTTTCCAAGCAATTGCTTGCTTGTGTGACTTCAAGATTTTGATGAGAGCAACTTTTTCATCTTTACTCAAATCTCGAGCAATAATGACGGGTAATTTGTCATCACCCTCAAGGAATGCATACTCAAGATGAGGAGGTAAGTCCTTAAGCTCAACCTCGTGAAATTCTTCGCTTTTCTCAACCGAATTGACTTCCTCGTTATGAAGTTTGATGGGAGGGAGAGGAGAAGTATCCAGATTTGACACTTTCTTAAGAAGAATATCTCCTCAGATTAATCTCATTTTGATTAATCTCAACCGATTGAATCACGGGATGAGGGGTTGATGATGGATCATCATTGAGCAACTTCTCAATAAGAAGTATGTCCCCTCAATATCAATTGGAGCGTGATCAATTTCCCAAGGAATGTAATCACTAGCCAAATATGCTTCAATCTCATCTAAGATGAAGTCGCCTCAAATGGAGTGATAGAAGGAGTAGAATTGGCTATGATAGGTCGAGAAGATGTGGTGGAATCCCACTCACGTAATTATGAGAATAACCAAGAACTTCTTGAGAGTACTCGCCGAAGCAACATCGATGATATCTATTCGTTAACCGATCGTAATCATAATTTGCGGAGTACCTCAAGTTTGGTCAAGGTTGAAGGTGACTTCGCTTCCAACACGCAATGTGATTTCTTGCTCAAATACATCTATGAGAGCACGCCCGCTCGTGAATCCTCGACCAACAATGAGAGGAACCCGATGATCGGCATCAAAATCAACAACCACGAAGTCACCGGGAAATGGAACTTTCCTACTTTACAAACACGCCCTCAAAGAATGCCAAGAGGACGGATATGGATCGATCGCAAGCTCGAGAGTCATGCATGTAGGAGTAAGTTCCTAAGAGAAAGTTTCTTCCACATCGAATATGGCATAAGATTAATGCTTGCACCAAGATCCGCTAGGGCAAAGATTCAACCATTCCCGGAATACACAAGGTAAGAGAAATTTCCGTGATCTCCAAGCTTTCAGAAGCTTCTTCGAATAATCACGAAAGTTCTCGTTAAGAGGAGTTTTAGCCATTTCAACAAACTTTTCCTTATTGCTTAACATGTGCTTGAGAGTCGATGCGAACTTGGGCATCAAGATGATAGCATCCGCAAAGCTTATGTCAAATGTAACTCTTGGAAAATTTGGAAAATTTATCCATTTGATGACTAGCTTTCATGAGCTTTTGCTCATTTAAGCGCGATGGGTAAGGAATAGAAGATTTGGATTGATTCTCATCGAGCTACTGGAGGTTCAAAACAACTCCTTGATTTGACTTGGGTTTCGGACCACTGAGGATGGACTACCAAGGTGGGACGTGTCAGATTTCGTGAGCTTGAATAATGCACTTTGTCCGTAGTGTCCTTGGTAACTTGACTCATTGGCACCGGAGGAGGTGGCATTGGAGTCGAGGTCCATTATGCTTTGGAGGTTCACCGTCCACTACCTTAGGAAGAGAAGAAGAAGAGGTAGTAGGAACAAGCAGTCCGTGGTATGAAACACCACTGGTTGTGATCGCTTGGCATCGCCCCGGGTTAGCGATCGTGTTGCTCGGTAAAGTACCGAGCCCGAGGGTCGATCATTTAAAGACTTCTTCAGATCGTTAACTGACCGACCAAAAACCGTTCATTTCATCTTGGGATTTCATAAACCGCTTCAAGAACTCATCGATGATGGTCCCGGAGGAGTAATGACGGAGGAGCTGGAGGGACAATTGAGGTCAGATGTTTTGATTATGACCAAAATTCCCTTGATTAGGATTCATATTCCCATGAAACCGATTCCCTCGATTGAAATTGTTTTGATGAGGGTTCCCCGATGATGGAAACCCGATTGGGTCCAGATAGAAATTACCTTGGTTTTGATAACCTTGGTTCATTCTTGGTTGGTTCGATTCGGTTTTGCATGTTGTGATTTTGATTGAAACCGGTGGTGCTCGATTAGTGTTAGCACGGTAGTGTGGTTCATTTTGAGGACGGTATTGATTACCTCCTTGTTGTGAACTACCGACTAAAGCATTGGCCTCAAAAGGACTACCATCGGTGGCAGACAATTGTAGTACGCGCGAGACCACCACAAGTGACACAACGTTAACTTTCTTCACTTCAAAGATGTGTTGATGGTCGAGTGAAGGAAACTTTCTTCCGTTAGCAAGAACCAAAGCTCGAACAATGTCTCGTGAGTTTATCAATCTTAGCATCGGTGCTAGATGTACTCACCGGGATGAAGAAGAAGAAGGTCCAAGATTAGACCGATATGTCTTAGCTCGAAAGGACGGACCGAGCTTTGTTCTCAATGATCCGCAAGGCCTCTTTGGTGGTCTTGCTCAGAAATTACCTCCGCGGAGGCATTCAAAGAATCTTGATTGGCCCGATTGAGACCATTGTAGAAAGTATCCATTTGCATTAACTCGTAAAACCGTGATGCGACACTCATGGGCAACTCTTTATAACGATCCCATGCCTCCCGAATGATTCATCAAATCTCGAGAAAATTTCATTATCTCATTCTTAAGACTTGTGGTTCGGGATGGAGGATAGAACTCGTTAACTAACTTGGTGACAAGATCTTCCCATGTCTCTATAGAACGAGGGGTTGTTTCTCGCCAATTCCGGCTTGTCCTCTAGAGAAAATGGGAATGAAGAAGCTTGATAGCTTCGGATGGGACATTCTTGTACTTGATGGTAGATGCTATCTTGTTAAACCATCGAATGTGTGCATGAGGATCATCCCGCCAAAACCATAGAATTGGCTTTGGGTTACTAGATTGAGCAACCCGGTTTTGAGCTCGAAAGTGTCACCACGATGGTCGGAACAACAATGGCATCTCCGTAACCCTCGATGGGTGCTTGGAGAAGCTCATTCATCGGTTTGTCTTCCGCCATTTCGACAGTGAGGTGGTGGTGGTAGACGCCTCACCACGGTCAAGGAGCCGAACGTCCTCACGCTCACGAGGAATCTTTTCAAGTTCGGAAAGTGGACTTGTAGAATCGAAGAACGAAAAGCATGCACTATGTATAAAACCAATTTTCAAAACAAATGAGGCAAAACACAAGTGAACTTAACCAATAATCACAAATGAAATGGCTTTTGAAAAGGTACACCAAATCACAAGTGACACAAAGGCAAGTTTTAAATCGATGTTCGGGAACTTATTAATGGTCGCACCCCAGCTAGGTAGTGCATCGCCTTGATTTGCGGTGGTTGATTTTATGTATTCAATTAAGTACCACCGAAAAGACGAGGTTAGATTTGCCGATGGGTTCAAAACTTTGGACAATATTTTTGTTATCGTCCGCTTAACCAAATCGTATCTCTTCAAGAATCACCTTAAAAGAGAATACAAAATAGAAAACGCTCCGATTGTTTTGTTTTATATTTTTTTTTTTTTTTGGTGTTTTAACACTTTAGGAAAAGTGTTAATGACTTTTTGATTTTTATAACTTTACAAAACTTTTACAAAAGTGGGTATGTGCAACAATGGATCCGAAAATGGCTAGACACACGCTAAAGCCTCCCAGCAGCGGCGCCTAAAATTTGATTCGTGCCAAACAACAAGTCAAAAAGACTTAAAACTGCTCGCACACAAATACAATTAAGTCCTGGAGAATAGATTGAATTCGGGTCGTTTAGTCCCAAGGAGACTCAATGGTGTGTTAAACACAAACTCGAGGATAGAATGATCACTAAGGATAGTGATCCGCATAAAGTTAAGATTAGAAATTACACTACCGATTGATTTGGAATGGAATGGGCATGATTTGGAAAGCACAACAACCAGATCACGAAACGTAAACGTAAGTTTTAAAACTACGATACGCACAAAATAAAAAGTGAAAACTAAAAATAAAAGACCTAAAAATATAAAATGACATTTTGGAATCCTAAAAATAAAAGAAAATTATTAGAAAAGAAAATAATTTTTAACACTATTTAATTAATTATTATTAATTAAAACTAATTTAACTATTTAATAAATACTCTAAAATGGAAGAAAATACAAAATAAGGCTAGAAAAATAAACTTATGATTCTGAAAATCTACAATACTATAAAACTAATTTTAAAACTAAAATATATTTTTCACACTTTTATCTAATTATTATTAATTAATAACTATTTAAAATACACTTAAATACTAGAAAATAGAAAATAAACTTGGAAAAATAAAATTTTAACTTTGAAAAATCTAAAATATGATAAAACTAATTTTAAAACAGAAAATATATTTTTAGACTTTTTAATTATTTATTACTAATTATTTATTATTTATTACTATTTATAATTATAATAAATACTAAAAAGAAAGAGAAAATCAAACTTTTTCTAAAAATCCTATATGATAACAGAAACTTAAGAAAAGAGAAAACAAGTTTTGCTTATTAATAAGTTGAAAAGAAAAATCAAAAAGCTAAAAATCTTAAATAAACGCTATCACTATTTTTATATTGATGTTTTTGTGATTTTTCTTTTGAAAACTACTTATATACTAATATAATGAAACTTTAATAAAGACAAAAATTTACAAAGGCCAAATAAGCAGCTTTGAAGGCTTATAAGCCCAACAGTGGGTTTATGAGCTTGTTTTATGGAAATAAGCTCTAAAAGCTTAACAGATTAAACAAAAGCTTAAAGTGGAATCAAACAAGCTTAATAAACAGAAATGATGCTAAAAGATTCCAAGAAGCACACCGATTAAGTTAAAAGAAGCAAATAAGCACTTGGCTTTTGTTTAGAAAACCGAAAATGGGACAAACTTCAAGCCTATAGCAAATTCTAGTGAACAAGCTCAAAATGAAAACAAAACTTGATATTACAAGAAGACCATGTTGGCTTTCCAAAGAAGTAGAGAACTCAGGATTTGGACAAGGAATGAGCTGAATGCAAGCTTATGAAGTTGAGCACACCATCATGCATGTGGCACTTTCACGCTAGGGTGCCTCAAATAAGCATCGAAATAAGCACTTAAACAAACTAGAAGACCAAGAACTAATATTTTGTATTTTTCTTTAGCAGCTAGACTACAAGACCTCCAAAGATTATAAACTGAAACTCACTATTAAGCCCTCGGTGAAATTCCAAACTTTATTCAAAATGACCTTTGAAATTTTGACTTTTGAGAAAAAACCAAAATTGACCAAAATGGATTTTGATTTGTTCTAGAGCACTTAATATGTTATGTTAAGGTGTAATGAAACTAACTTGAGCAAGATTAACCACTTTTGAACACAAATCAATGATCAAATTTTTGAAAAAGTCCAACAGAGGACTGCAGGCACAAGATCAAAAGAATTTTGACTTTTTGCTAATGAAGACTTGATTACTTGACTTGTATGAGTTGTTTAGAACTACTTAGACAGATTTCCAACCAAAACAAAGATCAAAACACCTTGAAACTCAATAAACCAAACACTCCTTTTGATGATCAGTATGAGCTTTTTCAAACCAAAACACAATTTTAAACTACAAACTTGATTTCGCACCTTGAATTATGATTAAATAGAACTAAGTAAACTTAAACAAGTAGTAATAACAACTTAAACCGAGACTTAATGATAATACCACTTTAACATGCTTAAAACCAAATTTTCTTAAAACACAAATTTTAAAGAACAAGCTACCAACTTAAAGGCCTAAACACACTATATTATGACAAGTGAACACAAAGAAACCAAAATATAAGCTACCGAACACCCATAACAAGAAATGCCAAATTGGTTAAAATTTTACAAAAGCTTCCAAGCTTGGAATTTAGAACCAGGACCTGAAACCAATTCCTATAGCTTCCCAAGAAGCACTATACCAAGGCCATCCAAGATACACCCTGCTCCAGCTTCTTGATGTTCTTTACCATGGATTTTTGATTTTTCAAGTATTTAATGGGATTTTTGATGATTTTTTAACTTTTTTAGCTAAACTGATTTTTAAGATAACTAAAAGCTTCAATAAGCTTTCTAGGAGCTTATGTGACCTATTTAATCCATATTAACAACTAAAAACAACATTTGGTACAACATGGAATTTTGCATAAAAATGAAAAATTGCATAAACTTGAAAAGTAATTAAAACTTGAAATTAAGGTTCACAAAAGATTTCTTATAACCAAAGGACTTGAAAATACAGAGTTTTTAAGATAAAACATACACTTCACTTGAAAATTAAGCTAAAACGACAAATATACTTAAAATTACACTAGATACTCTTTTACAATGCACAACTCCTCTACTTTATAGACTTTTCATACATCCCACTTGCTTCGATTGTATCCCACCAAACTTGAGCCATTGGATGCATGAGATTCATCATGTCCGTCCATTTGTGATTTTGGCGCCAAAAATTCCTCATAGCGCTTTTAATCAATTAATGCATTAGGTTGAGGTAATTAAAGGATTTTGGAATGTAGAGGAGTTGGAGGGACATGGAATGGGGAGGGTTGAAAGTGGAGTGAAACCATGGTCGGTTTTGAAGAAACAGAAGGGAGAGGTATCGCCACAAGACAAGCCGGTTTGGGCGCTGCTTTCTCCTTGTTTTGACTTTGGTCGACCGCAACTAATAACAAAGGGGGTCAAATGGGTAGTGGTGGGGTCTTTTTGTATTGTGGACGGGAGGTCAAGGTGCAAGGGTCAAGGGTCATTGGGTTTGGGCTTGGATTTTGGGCCTAGATAGTTATAAGGATCCGCTTGGTTTTAGTAAAGATAAGGACCAAAAGTGTAACTTAACCAAACTTCAAGGACTGAAAATGTCATGTTTCCAAACTTCTCACAAGGACTAAATTTGCCAACTTTGATAATACAAGAACCCTTTTTTGCATAAAATCTATTTTAAAGTCCAAGGACTATATTTGTAATTTTCCAAAGTTAGGGACCTTTCTTGCCAATTGACCAAAGAATCATTCAAGGATCATTTTAAACAACTTAGAATACTTTGTGGACCTTGAATGATAAATTTCACATTTTTGAATTTCCAGGACTAGATTTGACAACTTTTAAAACTCGGGGACTAAACCGCCAATTTTGCAAACTTTATACATTTTTCATCCGATTTTGATATTTTTGCATTTTAAACACATAAAACACTGATTTGTGATAATTTGATCATTTTGATGTGTTTTGAGTGTTTTCGATGATTTTGCGCTTAGATTATGTAAAATGATGAGTATTTGAAACTCATCGGTGTTATAAAACTTGCTCAAGAAAAGGAAGTTTACTTGACCCCGAACGACGCTGTAGCGTTATCAAGTTTTAGGCGCGCCGCGGGTTTTCTCAATTTTTAGCTTTCTCTTAGTCTATCCCCTTCTTCGTGATCTTTGTTCGTAACACCCATCACCTTTCATCATGGAGGATGATAACCAACCACCACTCATCAACCCACCACCAAATGACCAGCCAAGAGCCCCTGCTCTTGGTGAATACTCAAGACCAAGCCACCTAGGCTATAGGAACACCATTGAGCTTCCCGACCAAGCCCAAACTACGGCCTCGCGATCCGACACCATCCGGTTGGTGCAAAACGGATGTGTTTCCATGGACTTCGTTCAAGATCCAAATCAAGATATGAGGGATTTCTCAAAATTGTCGATTCCATCGACCTCGATGCTACTACTCGGGAGACCACGCGCTGCGTCTCTTCCAATTCTCTCTACGGGACCAAGCTAGTAATTGGCTTCGAGCGACTTCCCCGGCCCATCTCAAGTTGGGATGATCTTACCTCTCGCTTCCTTGCTCAATTTTTCCCACCGGGAGAACCACTAAGCTTAGGAATGACATCTTGATGTTCCAACAACGCCAAGGTGAATCTCTCTAAGCATGGACTCGATTCAAGGACTTACTTCATAAAGTCCTCATCACGGCATTGATCTTTGGCTCCAAGTCCAAATCTTTATGATCATGTCAACTTCCCCACTAAGCGATCCATTGACCAAGCGGCCGGTGGAAAACTTAGTGATCTCACCGCGGAAGAATCATGGGGTATACTAGAGGACCTCGCCTCTATGACAACGAAAGTTGGGATGACCCCGAAGTCGCCTAAAACCGTTAAGGCAATCTCCTTGCCTCCTTCCGAATCGTAGGATGATCGAACTTCAAGATCAAGTTAAATTCCTAATGAGCTCCTACGAAAATCCTAAATCTTCACACCATGTGAACAAAGTTTCTTCCTCGTGTGAGCCGCTTTGTGATCCTCATAACACGCGACTAGCACTCGATCCCCGAACATGCTTTCGCTGACTACGCATCCTCACGTATTAATGGAGCGGGAGGAAGATTTCGATCCAAGCGAAACCGTCAAGTTTTTTCACTCAAGTCGGCCACTTGTGAATGGCCGACCGAAGAAACTTAAAACGGTTCGCACACGAACTCAATGAAGATCCGGGGAGTATAGTGTTTCCCGGTCGTTATGTCCCAAATAGTCATGCGAAGAATCACCAAACCAGAAGTGATCGAGAGATTTGAACGGAAAAGGATTGTGATTTATTATAACTACATAAAAAGCTTATAAACTAAAGGGGCTTAAATGTAAATTAAAGAAAATTAAAAAGATAAAAATATTAAATAAACGCTATCACTATTTTTAAAATGATGTTTTTGTTTTATGTTTTATAAAATCGAATTAAAACTACGTTACGCATAAATGAAAATGTGAAACTTACACAATATTAATCCTAAAAATATGAAAATAACATTTTACAAACCTAATGATAGAAGAAAATTTCTAGAAAAAGAAAATTATTTTTACAACTATTATTCTAATTATTATTAATTAAAACTATTTTTAACTATTAAATAATTACCTAAAATACAAGAAAATAGGAAATAAAGCTAGAAAAATAAAATTATGACTTGGAAAAATCTAAAATATCAAAAGAGAATTTTCAAAACTATTTTTGTATTTTTTTGAATATTTTTCTATTTTCTAGGAATTAAAAACTATTTAAAACTAATTAAATTACTTAAAAATACAAATTTAACTAAGAAAAATCTGGAAATATATTTTTTTGACTTTTTATATTTATCTTAACTTAAGAAAATTGAAAAATTATTTTTTTGAAACTTTTCTTAATTAATGGTATTTAAAGCTAATTAAAAATGCTTAAAAACTAATTAAAATGAAGAAAAATAGCAAACTAACTTAGAAAAATCTGAAAATTTCAAGAAAACTCTAAAATAATATAAGGAATCTAAGAAAAATGGAAAAACAGGTGGTTGTGTGGAGGAAAATGAGGCTGCTATGTCAAGTGCTTGGAAATAAGCACTCTAAATAAGCAAATGCACACAACTCGATGACCAAATCAAATGAAGCTTCAATAAGCTAAAATAACTCTAAAGCAACTAAAAACAACAACCCATAACCTCTGGATTGCAAGATACCAAGATTTGATGAATTTGAGACCAAGTTCTAATAGCAGCTGAGGGTCTCCTTTGAGCCTAAGAATAAGCACTCAAATAAGCTAGAAATCAAATTCCAAAGATGGAGACCTAAACTAGACGTGGGGAGGTGCTTATAAACCAAAAACTAGACCTAAGTGAGCTCTAATGAGCTTGGTGCAAACCTGCACAAACCTTGTAAAACCCCTGTGCAGACTCAACTTTCACTGAGTCAGTTGCACAGGGCAATTACACCCATTTTGCCAAGCAATTTTGAGGGCTATAAAAAAATCACAAAAATCTATAAAAATGATAATAAGGAAATAGACCTATCGAAATTTAAGAACCCAAAGTTTCACCGAAATTGGCCTAGAAATGAATCCATGAAAATCATCTTAGATGGGCTAAAACCGTTTTTCATTTTGACTTTGACATAAAAATGGAGAGTTTGACCAAATGAAATTTGAAACCAATTCAAGGACTTAATATGATGTAATATGATGAAATAAAGTTAATGCAATCTAACTCTATGTATTTTGAACACAAAATAAACTTTTGATTTTCCAAAACTACAACAGTTAAGCAGTTGAGATGGATTTTTTTGTAATGTTGACTTTGACAGTATGCAGGCACAAAATGAGACTGATATGAGTCTATTAGAAGTAAACAAACCACAAACAACAAAAGTCTATCACTGAATACACCTCTAACACATTTTAAGCTATAAATCCAAACACCCTTTTCTTGACTGATTTGCAAATTAAATCTATACTAACTACTGAAACAACAAGGAATAATGATCAAACTGAGTTAAGCTCACTTAATGAACACTAATTGAACAGGTTTTAACTACTTGAGACTACAAACACAGATTATGCCATATGACTTGAAAATGACTTACACATGTCCTTAGCCACAATGGCTTGCCACTGCACCAATGAACAACTGACCTAATCCAACCCCTAACCTAACTCTGATTTAACCCAATTCCAACTCTGCATCACCCATTTCCATTTCCTGCTCAATTTTTGCCCCCAGTTTGACTTTCATTGACCAATTTCCAATTTTGCTAGAAACTTAAAGACAAGCTTGCAGAAAGCTTTAATAAGCTAGTGGAAGCTTGTTTGAGCTTATAATTAAGCTTTTTGAAACTTTAACAACGGATTTTAAGATTGAAAATTGCAACAGTTGAGATAAGATATGAAATGTGAACAAAAGCTTAAATTGAAACTTGATAATGGTTGCAATACACTGAAACACCTTTCTTTAATACAATGGGACTTGAAAATACAACTACAAATCTATTTAAGACTAAGAAATTGAAATACGACATACATTTTTTAGAAATAAACTAAGTGCTCTTATTTCTTCCTTCTCTTGCTCCTTTTATACACCAATCCTCTTTCTCTCACCTCTCTCTTCAAATCCCAGCAAAAATCTTGGCCTTTGGATTGCTAAAATAGATTTTTGGCCATTGGATGAATTTGGCGCCAAAAACTGTTTTTAACAGCTGGGGTTGAGTGTTTGGTTAGAAGTGCATTAAATGCACTTTGGCTTTGGGTGAGGTGGAGGGTAAGAGTAGGGGTATGATGATGGAGGAGGGGGAGGCGTTGCAGGCAGGCGTGTAGCAGGGATGATGATGGAGGTGGAAGGGCAACCCGTGAGTGGGAGGGAAAAGAGAGTCAAAAGGAGGTTTGAATGGTAATATAAAAAGGGAGGGGGTCCAATTGTAATTGACAGGGTCACAAGGGTTTAAGGGGTCAAAATGGTTTGTGACAAGTCCAAAGGGTTTAAGGGTTTAATAATCAAGGACTTATGTTGCCAATTCGAAAATTATGGACCACTTCGCCAATATCACAAAGTTGTTCCAAGGGCTGAAAATGACAAGTGTTAATAGTTCAAGGACCAAAGTCGACATTTTCAAATTTTCCAAGGACCATTTTTGCCAATTTTGAAACTGGAGGACCAAACTTGTAATTTCTCAAAACTTTTGATATTTTTCACCAAAGGACTAATTTTGACAAGTTATGATTTTAAAAGGACCTTGGTGATTTTACTTTTGAAATTAGGACTGTGCACTATTTCGACAATTTTAGAAACTTGGGGACTAAACGCCAATTATGCAAACTTTGCTCATTTTTCATCCGATTTTAAACATTTTGCATCCGAAACATATAAAATGCAATTTTGAGATATTTTCGTATTTTGATGCATTTCGAGCATTTTAAACGCTTTTAGCTCAGATTAACCAAAATGATGAGTATCTACACACTCATCAATCCCCACACTAAACTATTGCTAGTCCCTAGCAATCTTTTGAGAAAACTTAATGGATTTGAATCTTTACCAAAAGTCATTACTCGAGTAGCCAAATGTTTCAGTTCAAGTAAGAACCATGGTACACCGATAACCATGTGATTTTGAGCAAACCACCGACTTTCAACGGATTTGGTTTGTCTTTACCGAGCCGCTTGCTCGGACTAGCCAACTCTTAGATAAATTATCAATATTATCTTTGGTGAGTCGATTACCAATTATGGTTTTTCCATCGCCTTTACCACAAGCCATAAACTTCGGGCTAGCCAACTCTTCACTTTTAAGGATATGGTGAGTGAATACCATACAATTTTGGGCAAATTGCAAGTCGTCAACGGATTTGAGATATCTTTACCAAGAGCCGCTTGCTCTGGATTAGCCAATCCTTTAGTTTATTAGACAAGGCGGATCGATAACCAATTGAGTAAGTGCAAAACACTTACTCCAAAAAAAATTTGGCCAAAACGGGAATTGGGCGGTATAATTACATGATAAAATTCGTGAGAATTCCCCACACTTAGAAATGAATATCGCCTCAATATTCAAAGTACCGCGGTTATGCCGAAACATAGAACGTAAAAGGGAAATACTACGCCATTATTTAGAAAGAAGATTTTTTTTTTTTTTTTTTTTTTTTGAGAAAACTTATATACACAACATGTGGGCAACCCCCCATACTAGGGTGGTAGAAAGATAGAAAGAAGTCGAAATATGGGTGAAACCCATATGGCATGCATATTTTTGATTACCGAGTCGCTAGCTTGACTCGATCCCCGCATTCATTGGTTCATGGGAAGTAAGTGGAAGAGACAATCTCCATCGGACTTTCATTCAAGACGCTTGGATAAACATTGAAGTATGTGAAAGTTCCACACCGATGAGATGTACATAGAACCGCTCAAGATAATGGTACATGGAAATGCCGGGATCAAAGATAATGTCTTCATTCCCAAGGAGTGAAGAACAGGAGAAGTGACGAATATATGAAAAAGAAAGAAAATCATGATAGAAATCATGACTAACTCTTCATCCTCACTAGAGAATTCATAGTTTCATGAATCTCATTAGTTAAGCTCGCTTGATCAAGACATATTATGGGTGTGTCTATATCAAAGTAGAAATTATCATACTCCGCGGAGATATGATATGAGTGAGTTCATCCGAGAACCCATGAAGGTGAATGAATCATATTCGAATTGATATGAGTGGGTTCACCGTGAACTCCTCCAATGTACATGATTCATAATCGTGGAGAGAATTATGAGAATGAAAAGTGGTACCGCCACTAATCTTCTCTCCCATATTATCAAACAGAAGGCTTTCATTTCGGATTATAATCATCGGAAAGAATGTCACTACCCTTAATAGGGATAGGAGATGAAATTGGTTTCTCTTTGAAAGCCTCGATTTTAGAAATGAGAAGACCGACATTCAATAATGTAAGACGAAGAGCTTCATCTTTGATTTCAAAGGTCAAGAACTTTATCATTCTCTTCTAAGCTAACAAGCTCGAAGGTAAATCTTCCACATAAGCGATGTCTCCACAAGATAACGAATCATCATCATCGAATCGAGAACATCTCAACATGATCATTGGGAAGACAAGAGGGGAGGGATATCACACACATGATCAAGAATTTCGTGACTCTCTTGGGATTGGGACAAGGTTCTCAACACTAGACTTTATGAATTCGTCCGATTCCTTTTCGTGAACAAGGTCAAGATGCTCGTCCCCATGCTCGTGAGAGAGAGAGTGAACCTCGGGTGTGATAGCAGCTTGTTTGAGATGGAATATCAACGCCGATCTCAACCGATCGAGGGAGTTGAGAAATATTATCTTTAAAAGAATAAAACTCTCCTCGTCATCATCATACATAGTCGCTTTAAGAAATTGGGAACGCCTTAAAGTCGCTTGCTTTAGGACTAATAATTCTTCCCTAGATTTGCGGGCCTCTCGCTCTTCTCGCTCTTCGCCAGCAATTCTCCCATGGTCTTTTCACTACTCACTTGATTCTTAAAGTTACTAATCATATCATCAAGTGTTTTCATTACGGTTTCATAATCTTGGGAGATTTCTTGAGACAACGGCTCGGTGGAGTTTGAACCGTATGGTGTCATGGAGGTTGGAAATTGTCAAATCTGTGAGAGTCATGATTGTTGCAAGGAAATGGATTCCTATTTGACAATCGAGTGAAGTGGGGACCTCCACAAGACTCACAACAAGAAACTGCTGAGTCCGCATGTGTGAATCATATGGATTTTGGTCATAACCAAAGTTCTCGAGCATCACCGAAAACTGCTCATAGACAAACGTGTTTCCGATTGATAATCAAATTCTAGGTGAGGACCTCCACAAAATTCACGCAGGTATGTTGATTATATGAAGATAAGTCGGCCGTGGTGGGTAATCGGAAAAGTTTGAGGGTCGTTAAATGAGTTCGGATTAGGATCATAATCAAATGAATTCTCGACCCACAAAACAAACAACTCCCGTTCGAATGTCATTACCACACCGTACACACGTACACCAACGATGTGGTGAACCAAAAGAGGCTCACCACAACCGACACAAGGAATAAACGATTGCATTTGAGAGTTATGAGAAGGAATCGTTTATTCAAAGAATCAACAAACCAACATGGTGATCCGAATGACTATCAAGTCTCAAGAACATTTAGAAAAATCGGGAGGTGGGACAAGTGGCGTGCTCGAGAGCTAGCAATTTCCACCACTTCGTTATGGTCTCCGGTTCTTGAACGGGTTCATCGGGTTGTGGCGGATGGTCGGAAAAACTTGGAGAATCATCGAGAGTTATCGATAATTCGCACCAATAACAATATTTTCTTGCACCCATCCTTCCACATCGCTTGCATAAACAATCCGGATTCGACAATAGAGTCGATCCTCTTCCATACGGCTTTGCAAAGGAAACAACGAGGATAATCGAATGTCGCCATGAGAATTAAACATGTAGAGGGTTAAAGAAATAGAATTAAACGGTTTTGAGGTTAAATAAGAGTAGAATCAAACCAGACGAGGGGTAAGAGAAATAGAATCATACTGGATAAGAGGAATGAGAAGAGTATTTTGTATTTTTATAAGAAAATATAAATATATGTAGATGGATGGTATGAACAAAGAGTGAATATTCAAATCACTAATTTGCTAAACGGAAGATAATCAAGACAACTCAAGCACGTGGCGCTTAAAATTTGATCCGTGAAACCGCCAAGTTTTTCTCACTCAAGCCTACCATCATGAATGGCCGACCGTAAGAAACTTAAAACGTTCGTACACGAACTCAATGAAGATCCGGGAGTATAGTGTTTCCCTGTCGTTATGTCCCAAATGAGTCGCGAAGAATCACCAAACGTGTAGTGATCGGAGATTTGAACTAAAAAGGATTGTGATTTATTATAACTACGAAAAAGCTTATAAACTAAAGGGCTTAAATGTAAATTAAAGAAAATTAAAAAGATAAAAATATTAAATAAACGCTATCACTATTTTTAAAATGATGTTTTGTTTTTATGTTTTTATAAACTCGAATTAAAACTACGTTACGCATAAAATGAAAATGTGAAACTTACACAATATTAATCCTAAAAATATGAAAATAACATTTTACAAACCTAATGATAGAAGAAAATTTCTAGAAAAGAAAATTATTTTTACAACTATTATTCTAATTATTATTAATTAAAAACTATTTTTAACTATTAAATAATTACCTAAAATACAAGAAAATAGGAAATAAAGCTAGAAAAATAAAATTATGACTTGGAAAAATCTAAAATATCAAAAGAGAATTTTCAAAACTATTTTTGTATTTTTCTGAATATTTTTCTATTTTCTAGGAATTAAAAACTATTTAAAACTAATTAAATTACTTAAAAATACAAATTTAACTAAGAAAAATCTGGAAATATATTCTTTTGACTTTTTATATTTATCTTAACTTAAGAAAATTGAAAAATTATTTTTTTTGAAACTTTTCTTAATTAATGGTATTTAAAGCTAATTAAAAATGCTTAAAAACTAATTAAAATAAAGAAAAATAGCAAACTAACTTAGAAAAATCTGAAAATTTCAAGAAAACTCTAAAATAATATAAGGAATCTAAGAAAAATGGAAAAATAGGTGGTTGTGTGGAGGAAAATGAGGCTGCTATGTCAAGTGCTTGGAAATAAGCACTCTAAATAAGCAAATGCACACAACTGATGACCAAACTGAAACAGAAGCTTCAATAAGCTAAAATAACTCTAAAGAAACTAAAAACAACAACCCATAACCTCTGGATTGCAAGATACCAAGATTTGATGAATTTGAGACCAAGTTCTAATAGAAATTGAGGTCTCCTTTGAGCCTAAGAATAAGCACTCAAATAAGCTAGAAATCAAATTCCAAAGATGGAGACCTACACTAGACCTGGGAGGTGCTTATAAACCAAAAACTAGACCTAAGTGAGCTCTAATGAGCTTGGTGCAAACTCGACAAACCTTGTAAAACCTCTGCATGCGACTCAACATCGAGTCAACAGACAGGCAATTACACCCATTTTGCCAAGCAATTTTGAGGGCTATAAAAAAATCACAAAAATCTATAAAAATGATAATAAGGAAATAGACCTACTGAAATTTAAGAACCCAAAGTTTCACTGAAATTGGCCTAGAAATGAATCCATGAAAAATCATCTTAGATGGGCTAAAAACTGGTTTTTCATTTTGACTTTTGACATAAAAATGGAGAGTTTGACCAAAATGAAATTTGAAACCAATTCAAGGACTGAATATGATGTAATATGATGAAATAAAGTTAATGCAATCTAACTCTATGTATTTTGAACACAAAATAAACTTTTGATTTTCCAAAACTACAACAGTTAAGCAGTTGAGATGGATTTTTTTGTAATGTTGACTTTGACAGTATGCAGGCACAAAATGAGACTGATATGAGTCTATTAGAAGTAAACAAACCACAAACAACAAAATTCTATCACTGAATACACCTCTAACACATTTTAAGCTATAAATCCAAACACCTTTTTCTTGGTGATTTGCAAATTAAATCTATACTAACCATCGAAACAACAAGGAATAATGATCAAACCGAGTTAAGCTCACTTAATGAACACTATTGAATGTGTTTTAACTACTTGAGACTACAAACACAGATTATGCCATATGACTTGAAAATGACTTACACATGTCCTTAGCTACAATGGCTTGCCACCGCACTAATGAACAATGACCTAATCCAACCCCTAACCTAACTCGATTTAACCCAATTCCAACTCTGCATCACCCATTTCCATTTCTGCTCAATTTTTGCCCCAGCTTGACTTTCATTGACCAATTTCCAATTTTGCTAGAAACTTAAAGACAAGCTTGCGTAAAGCTTTAATAAGCTAGTGGAAGCTTGTTTGAGCTTATAATTAAGCTTTTGAAACTTTAACAAATGATTTTAAGATTGAAAATTGCAATGATTGAGATAAGATATGAAATGTGAACAAAAGCTTAAATTGAAACTTGATAATGGTTGCAATACACCAAACACCTTTCTTTTATACAATGGGACTTGAAAATACAACTACAAATCTATTTAAGACTAAGAAATTGAAATACGACATACATTTTTAGAAATAAACTAAGTGCTCTTATTTCTTCCTTCTCTTGCTCCTTTTATACACCAATCCTCTTCTCTCACCTCTCTTCAAATCCCAAAGAAAATCTTGGCCTTTGGATTGCTAAAATAGATTTTGGCCATTGGATGAATTTACGCCAAAAGTCGCTTTTTAACATTTGGGGTTGAGTGTTTGGTTAGAATTGCATTAAATGCACTTTGGCTTGGGGTGAGGTGGAGGTAGGAGTAGGGGTATGATGATGGAGGAGGGGAGGCGCTGGCGTGCAAAGTAGCAGGATGATGATGGAGTGGAAGGGCAACCCGTGAGTGGGAGGAAAAGAGTCAAAAGGAGGTTTGACCGGTAATATAAAAGGAGGGGGTCCAATTGTAATTGACAGGGTCACAAGGGTTTAAAGGTGGGGTCAAATGGTTTGTGACAAGTCCAAAGTGGTTTAAGGGTTTAATAATCAAGTGGACTTATGTTGCCAATTCGAAAATTAAGGACCACTACTCGCCAATATCACAAAGTTGTTCCAAGGGCTGAAAATGACAAGTGTTAATAGTTCAAGGACCAAAGCTAACATTTTCAAATTTTCCAAGGACCATTTTTGCCAATTTTGAAACTTGGAGGACCAAACTTGTAATTTCTCAAAACTTTGATATTTTTCACCAAAGGACTAATTTTGACAAGTTATGATTTTAAAAGGACCTTTGGTGATTTTACTTTGAAATTAGGACTCGTGGACTATTTCGACAATTTTAGAAACTTGGGGACTGAAACGCCAATTATGCAAACTTTGCTCATTTTTCATCCGATTTTAAACATTTTGCATCCGAAACATATAAATGCAATTTTGAGATATTTTCGATTTTGATGCATTTCGAGCATTTTAAACGTTTTGCAGCTCAGATTTAACCAAAATGATGAGTATTTACACACTCATCAATTCCTACAATACCCGGACCTAGGAATTTCAATGAAACCCGAGAGGCATGGAAAGGCAAGCCCGACTTCTCACCGGGGACAAACCAAAGAATTCACCTCCAATGATTTCTCATGGCCCCCACCTAACGGTCCTAACCAACAAAACGTCAAAGGGATGTTGCATAACCTAGTTGCATCTCAAGAAACCCAAATGGTTAAGCTCTCAGACCGCTTTAACCATCAACAAGCCGAGATGGATAGGAAAATAGACAACCTTTGAAAGCCATAACTAATAGTGATAAGAAGGTTAGTGCTATCTCATCCCGAGCCTTCGTGTATAGAGATTAAGGATCCAAGCAAGCTAACTAAGCACGCCCAATTCGTCAATACCATCGCTTTAGTGAAACCGGATAGAATGATGACGAAGAGGACCATACACTTGTGGATGATGAAACACCCGAGGAAGTAGGTGAAGTAGACATTGACTATTTCAACAAATTTTCTACGGAAAAAGAACTATCTCGCCACCCTCACTTTTAGCGTGACCTCCGTCGCATGTATGTTAGGAAAGTCCTAGAATCAAGTTTGGGAACCCTTGGAATCTTAACATACCATGTTGCATATGACACCTTTTTGTGGCAAAGGCCTACATTGATCGTAAGTCCCCAATCAACATAATGACTAGCACCTACTACAATTGGATATTGAAGAAGCCTATTCCAACGAGGCAAGACCCCAATGATCCTAATGTTAGTTGCAATTTTCTCGGAAGAATTAAGGGATTGCCCGCTTATGTAGGTAGTTTCACGCTTCCTACGGACTTCATAATTGTGGATGATATTAGCACGACCATAGACCCTAGCTTGTCCCATGTTATTCTAGGAAAACCTTTCATAGAAAGCACCGGATGACCTATAATCCCTCGTTAGGAGTAAGCGATTCAAGAATGAGACCGATGACATAGCTTACCAAATGCCGTTTAAGATTGAGAAGTTTTCATCACTCTCTAATGATGAAAAGGAACTTAAACTGTCGGTCTATTATAGGAATGATGAGGATAGGGAGAAAGGTGTAGATTATGTTATGGCTAAGATTTTCGGATTCTATAAGGATTGCTTGAGCCTAGGACGGAATATAGAACCGATTGGGAGAGGATGAACTCTTAGAGAAGTGCATTATAGGGCACTTCTACAACATGGAATCCCATTAGAGACCGCCAAGAGGCGGTGGTGAGGCAACGTAGAGCACGACTATGAGTCTAGCTACAAGACTCTTAAATAAAGAAAAGCGCTTAGTGGGAGGCAACCCATGCTTAATTGTTTGCTTGTTAGTGTCATATATCTTTTATTAATTGTTTATCCTCATGTTTAAATTTGTAAAAATGCTTTATTTTGTTTTAACCTCGTCTTAATTGCATATAAAGGTATTTTACATAAGGGATAAGTGTAGGAGGATTACACACGTTTTCAAAAGAAACGTAAACATGAGAATAACAATTAACTAAAAGATATATATGTTTGTTTGTTCGAGTCAAATGCTTGTATCGAGTCATAATGGATGTTTTGCAAAATTTTTCCGATTCTAAAGATGTAAATTTTCCAATTTTTTCGTAAAATCGAGACCGGTTTTGTCGGGATAAACTGCGTCAGATTGCAACCGACGACGTCGTGAAGGAGTAAAACATCGATTACTTTTTTCTCGTTTTCGAGCTACTTATAAATTTTGGAATTTTCCGGTCTTAATTTTCTTAGAAATTGTAAACATCCATTCCACAAGCATTATATCCTAGTTTAAATCGAGTCTTATATATATTATTACCACGATTTTACGAAGGTTTCGTTTGTTTTCTTCAAGTGTGCGGGTTTAGTTTGTCAGAAGAAGTTACATAAGATTGGAAGGAGCTTTTCACTTAATAATTCTTCTTGAAAAGGATTTAACCACCACTTTACACGGATCCTACCGAGCTAATCGTGGAGTACTAGTTTCTTCGCTTTTAATTACCTTCTTTATCATAACTTTGATACTTTCGGGAACATTGGGGACAATGTTCGCTTTAAGTGTAGGGAGGAAAATAAAGCGGAACTTTGAAACTATGCTTATCCTTGATTATTTGCTTTGTCCAATTGCACTTTTGTAATAAACCATGAGAAAATGTCGGTTAGGGTAATTTTGGCACCAAATTTAAAATTTTTCATGACATATAGGAGTGGACCATTAGTCTTAACAAAAGCGCCTCATGGATAGGAAGTTGCATGATTAGCACAAAAACCCTTTACCACCCAAATTCCACCCAAAATGTGAGGATCGCCTAGATTAGTAGGAATTAAAGCATTCATCTTCAATGCTTAGAGTGTGAACCGGTAGTATATTAGATTCTAGAACTTGTTTTGTGATGCATTCGAGATTGCAAGTGAGACTACACTTGTGTAGTTGGGAATAACTAAATGATAAGAGGCATTAGGATAACCCTTGTTTGATACCCGTAATATAATTACTTCTTCCACATCGGTTGAGTAATTCCCCACACCCTTTGCGTTGTACTCATCTTTAGTACACGATACCCCTAGTTAACCCTCGAGCCTATCTTTTCGCGGTTCTCGTGATGTTTCGTTTTTCCGAATATCAATGAAGAGCATTGTTTACACTCCACCCCAAATATACACCCAAATCGCCTTAGCTCACCCTATATGCACTCACTTTTAGTGCATTATTGTTATCACCCAAACCCTTAGTTCAATTATCGGTTGCTTGCATGAGTTGCTAAGTCGAGTCATATCCTTTGTATACGTTTGGGACGATTGGGATTCATGGGAAAAATTAAAGTTTGTGAAATGACGGGAAGGGAACGTTAAATTCAAATTCCCTTTGTTTGACAATGTACCCCAAGTGTTTGATCTTTTCAATTCGGGTCAAATTAGTGTTAGAGTAATAAAACTCAAGTGTAGGGATATGCCTATAAATCCCTATCATGTTGATGTTACCGTAGAGGATGGTAGAGTAAAAGTGTATAAAAAAAAAAAAAAAATCGAAAAAAAAATAGAAAAGAGAAAAAAGAAAAAAAATAAATTGTAAAAAAAAATATATATATATATATATATATATATATATATATATATATATATATATATATATATATATATATATATATATATATATATATATATATATATATATATATATATATATATGGAAAAAGTGAATATGAGGCTGTCTCACATCTAAGCTTACATGCGAAACCATCAAAAATCCCTAAAAAATACGTGATTTTGGTTAATATTTTTTCAAAATTTGAGTAGTGGAACTAATATATGCATAGTGAAATACATTTTAATGGTGAATTAAATCAAACCATTGTTGAATTTATAGCTAATTTGTTAGTTAATGAAATTACCTAACAATATGATGTGGAAAATGCATGTATCAACGTGAACTCAACTTAAATGATGTGGTGATGAAATCAATAGAAAACATTAATATTGTGAAGGACATGATACAAATAAGGTATATTTGATGTTTTTCTTGTTAAAACAACGTAATTTTTGATGGTTTCGCATGTAAGCTTAGATGTGAGACAGCCTCATATTCACTATCCTCTATATGTATATACGGGCTACCATCCTACATCTATCCTTTAAATTTATGTTTGTTTATTTCGCTTCCTAGAGTTTTAGAGTGTCGAGTCTTGGCTTAGCAACGCCATTCTTCGTATGCATTTAACATAGAGATTTTGACTTGCCACCACTAAATATCCTATCCCACCAAACTCTTGTTTCCTACCGTAAGCCTAACGTTACAACCCTTTAAAGACCTATTTGATAGTCTTTCCTAGGTGCTTACGCCAAAGCGATGGAGGTTTGATCTATTCTCAGCGTATGGTAATCTATGTACTAGGACCGGTTAATGAGTGTTTATCTTCCATTTCCTATTTGTTATATTTCATATATACACCGAGAGAGATGTGAGTATCCAAACACCCCATGTGAGGTGCTAGTATGTAATTCCGTGCTTGTTATGACTTTTTGGGGCTTATATGTGTTGTGGACGTTTTGAATTAATGCTTCATGACCCCTAACTTATAAATTAATTCAAAAAGCACATTTGCTTGAGGACAAGCAAATAACAAGTGTAGGGATATTTGATAAGGTTTTAAAGGTACCATTTGAGGGTCGTTTAAGTCCTTATTTGATCACTTTGTATCCGTTATTGCTTAATATCGTTCCTTTTCACTTTTTAGGTCTCTTGAAGGCAAAATCTGGAATGGCACTTATTTGGACGAAGCCGAATGTATGAAGAAAATGGCCAAAGTCGAATCGAGACACTCAAAGTCACGAAATGTAGCGGCGGCGTCGGTGTTAGTTGCGGCCGTCGGAGGATTTTTGTGACGATACAATAGCCAAATACCCTATTTTCAAGTGACGACGTCGGGCTTTAAAAGAGTAGCCGTTGCTACTCGGGACGGCCTAGATGCAACCCGACGACGTCGGAAGTCGAAGAGGACGGCGTCACGGACATAAGGTGACGCCGTCGCAAGGTTAACGTGGCCAAGACGAAACCCTAATGACGGCGACACGACGGCGTCCACGAAACATAAGGTGACACCGTCGATATGTAATCTTATATATAGAATCCAATTTTTCGGTTTTAGGAGAGTCTTTTGGGTGAAAACCTAAAACCGAACCTAAGGTGTCTTGTACAAGTATTTTAGGGTTTTAAACCCTATCTTACATCAAGATAAGTATTTACTTCATCAATTCAATTATGTCTTTGATTATTTGTGTGTATGCTTGCATGTTCTCCATGTCCGCTAATTTATTTGTGTGTTTGCTTAGAAGTATGAAACTTAATTATTGAATATTGATTGGTTGTTTCTTATCTTAGTTGATCAATGATCTAGTAATGCGATAGGTCATTTGTTGTGTACTTAATGCTTTATTCATCTTTGTGAACCTTAGAATATGATTACCCGAGTAGTTGTAGGCTAAATTATCCAAAGAGTGCCTTAGAGTAAGAGTTTATCATCCCTAGTGGGTTTTGTAGACGAGACCCTTTGGTAAGTTCAAAGAGTTGGGAGAAACGATACCCTACAACTTTAGACACACAACGCAACTAAGAATAAGGACGTGACAACTCAACCATCAATAGGAGATAATTATGAGTAGTACAACCTAAGTAAACACATCTTTAAACTATCATACGAGCACACATTAATTAGACATAGACTCCCACAACCTTAGTTTAGATAATTAGATAATAGTAGAGTAATCTCAGAAATACCAACCCCCCAAATCCAATACCGAGATTCGTACCTTTCCATTTCATAAAACATAAAATACAAAAATAATCTTCCTCAACCTTAACCTTAGCGTAGTAACTTCTTACTAGCATTCCTATTCCCCAGAGAACGATATCAATACCCGTGGCTTACCCTAATTACTACACTACAACGATTAGGTTCACCGCCTAGGGTGTTATAAAACTTGCTCAAGAAAAGGAAGTTTCCTTGACCCCGAACGACGCGTGTAGCGTTATCGCTTGTCCCAATGAGGTCACTAAAGGTGATGGCAAGTTTGCATGATCGCTCAAACCTCAGAGAGTAAGCCGTGAGTAATGGGAATGATGTAATAGGGTGTAAGTAGTCGGGATTTATAAATGTACCTCATTCTCATCTGACACTAAGGCCGAAGCTGGGAACCCGATCAATTCAACGGCTGCATCATCAAAAAGGACCACCACGATCGCTTCGGTATCATTAGAGATACCAAGCTCAAGACGATATCTCAAGAAAGCATTCAAGAAATGGTAAATGTCAAGGTGAGCAATTTTATTTAACACAATCAAACGATCAAACTATAAGTTACAAATATGTCATTACCTTATTATCGGGTATTCAACTGGTCTGTTTGCATGACTCGCACAAAAATCGCCCATTCTTTCTAGTAGCCCTTTCCGCAGCTTGTCTCCCCACATGATGGGAAATTCCATCCCTTTCTAGTACGCGCATTATTAATCTTGGCCTTAATTATGAAAATGGCGATCGTGTATAAATAAGATTTATAAATGTTATGCACTATAAAGATAATATAGAGATGGCGGTGCAAAATAATACATACATCATTCCTTTTATTTCGGGCCCACATGAGCAGATTCTCGATAGATCCTTCTCTTGGTTCAGAGTTGTCTACACGCGAAGCTCCTTTTGAAGCCTCAGTGATGCTAACAAATAGTTAAATGATTTGTTAAAATTTGTTGGTTTTAGGATATATTCAATAATAAAAATTAGTTTCTTACCAAATGTCTGAATTCAATTCTTTAATTGCAGGAATGTCAACGGAATCTAGGAGTTGGGTGGATGAACTGCTGGATAGATAGAGCTTATCTAGCAGGTAATATTAAAGGTTAAATTTGTAAAAGAAATGTGTTGAACATGCAATAGGTAAATAGTCCATAAGCCACTTACTGTTATATTGTTTTGCATAGGTGGAAGTCACCACAACAGCACACATGCCTACATGCGTCGCCTTCTTCTCAATCAACACATCAGCAAGCCCTCCCCATAGGGTCACCCGTATGGACTGGCCCCTGATTACAAAGGGAATAGAAATAAAGCGAACAGTAAGTTTCCTAATATACATTGGCAAAAATATTTTCATTTTTACAACATCCTTTGCAACAAATATAAATTTCAACCTATGATTCACTGTAGAAATCAAGGTTTTTGGCCTGCTTTGGTATAGTTCATCCTACCAACATTCGTCACATAACCTACAAAGATCCGAAAGGTAAAAACTTTTATAGCAACAATATTTAAAAACAAATAATTTTAAGATGCCTAAACAAACAGCACATTACCAATGAGATATTTGTTTTCCGTGGGCTGGATATGATCAAAATCAACTAATTGTAACGGATACCTAACAAATCCCTTAGATATAACCAAATATTTCCTTATGTTTGTTGCTCCATTAAACTCAAGCATGAACATATCGTCCTTCCTGATACAAAAATCTTCCTTGTTTTGCATGACTACAAAATTTTTAACCAAATATATAGAACCCTCTTTTAACCTCAAGAAATTGTGAGCTACCGTTGCCTTGGCGGTACAATGGATAACATTTCCCTGCATCAAAAGTACGTAAGAAAAAATTGATAAACAACACAGACATTTGATAACTTTTTATTACATATTGGCATTATTCGTGTTTTTCACATGGATGTCAACATACTTTAGCATCGACACCAAGAAATCGGTGCTCAAGTATCGGCCAAGGAGCATTTATATCCCACATCCCACTGAGCATCACTACGATCGTATGGGCCTCATCCAATTTTAATTGCCTAGGAACAATACAAAGATTTGGGCCTCCGATTTCGCAACCATAATTTTAGAATTAATGATCCTTTTTTTTGCTTACGCCTACCCACAATGTCCGGGCGAGAGAATGGGTTGCGAGGCCTTATTTATCACGGTGTTTCATTTATTAGTGTTTTAATTGTATATTGATCCATATTCTTTGAGGGTGCAAATTCGCATCCCTTTGTGTTTCAAGATTGAATATGTGTTTATTGTGAGCTGCGAGCATTCAAGCTGTGGATATTTTCATTCAATTCGAGCCTCTTCATAAACGAAATTGAATCTGCATTGAATATGAGGCCTCCTAAACGAAACGAGTTGTAGTTATTTCGGTATGCATAAACATGTATGTACCGTACTTTTGGTTAGTACACAACCCCTTGCACATTAAATTAAGGGGTAAGCTTTTAAGTATAATAGAATTCAATTCGAGCCTCTTCATAAACCAAATTGAATATGCATTGAATATGAGGCCCTCCTAAAACGAAATGAGTTGTAGTTATTTCGGTATGCATAGACATGTATGTACCGTACTTTTGGTTGTGCACAACCCCCCTTGCACATTAAATTAAGGGGGGGGGTAAGCTTTAAGTATAATAGATTCATTAATGATGTTAGACTTAACAAATGAAATTTTGAAAAATAATAATATCAACTTGTATTTAATTATGATAATTTAGTTTATTAAATATTTTAAACATGTATCACCATGACACATTGTAAAAATCCATTTAGTTATACTTTTCTGTGTCTTTATTTAGTTGAGTGGTGCCCAGGAAATCTAGACGAATTTTGAATAAAAATGGTCGTCCATATGCCATTGTACCTTTTAGATACAATTTCCCTAGGTAATTAATAATTTAAGATAAACTTGTCAATCACATTCTTGCTTGACAAAAAGCTAGGAAAATCGTTAGAAGATTATACCTGATTCTACAGAATGAAATATTTATTTTTGCAGCAAATACAAGACCCATGATCATCTAGGAATGGCAAATATGTACAAGGAAGTCTGGCAAATGGCAATAGTTTAGTTACAATTTGGTGAAAAGGAGAAAATTGTATATATCAAATTACACAGGTAGCTCAAATTACCAAAGACATTTCCTTGAGTTCTAAAACAGAGTAGGCAAAACAGATCAACAATCTAAAACAAATTATTAAACTGCTAGCGAAAAACTATCAAAACAGCAACAACAAACCAGTCTAATAACTTGAATCTGATGCATCAAACAGCTTTGTCTTCACTATTTGGCCATATCATTTGTTCGGACGAAGTAGTCTCATCTTTCACGACTCACTAGCCTCCATTGAAATGATATACCAACTCAATTCCACCAATGAACTGCCAATCAATAAACCATGAGCATATAATGACCTCTTTTAACTCTGGAATACTCGCAGGACACCACATCATGATATTCAATGTCTCTTTTGGAATATGCTTTGTTAGACATCTATGAGCATACTTGTGTTATTGCATTTTAGAAGGATGATATCAAAGACATTCGGTGCGCTTAACTTTTTGATCTTGGATTCCCAGTTAAGCACTGTCAAGTAACTTGAATAGAGAAAATTCACAATCAGATTCAACATTAGAAATCCTATCATGATCTGATCTAGCAATTGAACACTTGTTAACACTCCATTTTACATGTTCTGACACAAACTACAAAGACGATGCAGTAAAATCTTTTGTTCCATGTACGTATTCACGTTCTCCAAGCTTGTTTGCCCTGAAATCATGATCAAACAAATAAAAAGATATAAGCCCCTATAACTATCAAATAGTCCAGTTACCGCATGAGACTACATCTAAGTACTAGAGATATACTCACTTAGAGGTAGATGTGCAACAATGTATTTGCCCATTTTGTTTGGCTGATACGTTGTGGATGAAAGCTTGTTGAATTATTTGAGCCTTCAACTATGTACTTGTAAAAGCAGCTTCAAACTTCCCCATAAATCAGGCGCCTCAATCACTAATAAAACCAAACTGAGCAATAATAAACCATATCAAGGCCAATTCAAACAGCTTAATTACGATAAAGAAACTATTGATATGCCATAAATGAAAGTGAAGATAATCGTTAGGTACATACCAGCTAAAACTCAAGAAACACATGTGGTTGCTTGCCAAATTCAACTCTCTAATTTACAAAACATTGACCATATTAGTACATCTTGACTATGCATGCTACATAAGCTCCGCCTCATTCAAAATAGCACAAGCTCGCTTCTCTTTGACTTCAATCAATTCTGGAAATAGAAAACATGTCAGTACATTGAATCATTATTAATTCATATACTACGATAACTTAACTTTAGGAAGTGTTAATTTGAGTTCAGTCAAGTCTAAAAAATTCTGTAAAAGCACGATAGAGCAACCAGAATTCTCCTTTGATCTTACAAAAGGATGAACATATGGATTATGGAATGGACTTGTAGTACTAATTTCAAGTTGATGATGCAATCTAATTAATGTTTATTGTCAATATTAATAAGTAAAGTGAACTTAAGAGTATGGTGATTTATCAATGTGATAGTCAACAACTTACAATTAGGCAAGCTCAAAAATGTATGATGATACAACTCCTCTCCTATGTGATTCAGTCTTCTATACAATGACTGCAACTGCAGATAGAAGTTTTGAGGTTATACCATTACCAACTTAATTAGAATATTAACTTAACAGCAAGTCAAATTGGATTTCGCAAATAAGATATTCAAATGGAACTTTATTATGAAACGCATGATTTCAAATCAAATATTGTCTGAAAATATGAAAATCAAGGAACATAGACACCATATACAGTGGTGTTAACATTTGATTAAAAAGCCACGTCCACTTCACTGAATGAACTAAACCAATAATCAAAATTCTACTCCATCATTTATTTTGGAAATTGTAATATAAAGTCTCGTAAATTAATTAAAAGAAAAAAGAAGTTAATAATTACTTATAAAAATAATAAATAAAAGAAGTCAGAGGTCATAAGCAGACGACATACCTTCATGTTATGTTTGTGATTCCCCGTCTATTTTGATGCAGGGGATATGGGAGATTTTGGGCCAGTAGGAGCCTCCTCTACTGCATCTTTCTTTCAATTCTGGACATCCTCTTATATCCAAACTCGAGAGTGAATGCAACAACTTTACTGGCAGTTCTTTCAAATTTGGGCAGCCCAAAATTTGCAAACTTAAAAGTGAAGGCAACAACTTTTCTGGTAGATCTTTTATCTTTGGACATTCCCATATGATGAGATGTTGAAGGGAGGTGAGGTATTGGAGTCCCTCGGAAACTGTTTCCAAATTCTCAAAACGTTCAATCCAAAGTAGAGTAAGAGATGAAGGAAGATGAAGATTAGACAATTCACTCCAATTAGTCGCTGCTTCTGTTCCACCGATTAAGGTTAGGTCAACTAGTGTGGTTGGAAACTTCTGTGGGCCCCATTCTGAGATGGGCTTCTTCAAATTCCCAATTATAAGTTCACGCAAGTTGGGAGGCCAAAGCCCATCTGTTAGAACATCCATACTTGGACAATCCCTTATTACCAAAGTAGTTAAGGAGGCGAGACTCTGCAATTGGATATCTGCAAATAATGACTCCGCCGTACTTTGACAATTTTGTATTGTCAAACTGGTGAGGTGAATAAAGTTACCCCCAAATTCAATGATCGATGCCACCTTTGGATAATCTTCTATACATACATATTCAAGCATTGGCATGCTTTTGTTGTTGATAAGTAACCTCCTATTCTTCTCTCCTCCTTCTCCCAACTCCTCCTTTAATAATAGTTTCTTACAGTACAAAATGGTAACTGACTTGAGCTTCTGTCCTCCTCCCTTTGAGAAGGAGACACATGTAATTGAATCACAACCATATATTCCCAACGTCTCCATGTTGTTTGGACAGCTTAAATGCTTAAAATTTTCACAAGTCATTACATCTAATGACCCAATAGATGTTAGGAAGTTGCTCCCATAATTGTACTCTTCCTCATCTTTTTCCCCTAAACTCACCAATGTTTTACAATTACTTAAATTCAACTTCCTTAAATTCACAAGAACCTTACTACTTCCCTTTGCTTCTTTTGATTCCCAGAAATATCTTATTTCGTCACACCTTTCGACTTTCAATTCTTCAACTGCCTTAAGATCCAATATAACACCCCTCCACACCTCATTAGTAAGCCCTGAAATAGATTCGATTTCCAACTTGCTGACTGATGGAGCTACATGAACCAGACTTCTCACCACACCATTCCCGCATATTTTTATTTTTAGAACCCTTAGTGAAGGTAGTGCTTCAACCGAGACTTCAACCAAATTAGGACAACATTTTAAAGAGAGCTCTTTCAGACATGGAAACACACAATCTCCAACCCCACTTCTACTATTGGTTGACCATACCTCCCACCCGACATATTTCCGAAACTTAGACTTTCAAGTGAGGGAAATGCAAGGCAAGACCAAAAACTCGAACCAACAACTTTTACATCACCCATGTCTTGAATAGATAACTCCTTAAGTGATCAGTAGTTGCCCGAGTGGTGGTAGAGATGTACACTTTCTGACCACGTATAGACACACGAGCCAATGTACGAAATGAGGATCTCCAACCCATTTTGGAAACTCTAAACCCGGATAGTTCACAATGCCTAGCTTCTCCAAACAATCATTATATGGTTTCAATGCATCAAGGATAGGGTTTTCAGTGGTTTCCATTGGGGTAATACTTGATGAATCACTCCATTCCACCTCTAACTCAGTAAGCCTCTTTTGTGATAAGTTTGCTTCTCGTGCTTCCGTTGCGTTTGTTACTTTTTCCAGGCCCTTAATGGAAACTTTCCCTTGAAGATTCTCAAAATCTTTAAGGTTGGTTATCGAAAAGTCATTTTCTCCTGCAATAATGATTTTTGAAAGAGTTTGTAGGCTTTTCAATTTAGCAACCCCTAACGGCAAGTCTATTAAAAGAGGAGTATCTCTAATGTCTAGATGCCGCAAGCTTTTAAGCTTTATGAAGTTGTTGGGAAGCTTAGTTAAATGAGAACAGCCAAAAAGGATCAACGTCTCTAAGTTATAGAGATCACAAACATTTTCTGAAAAATGTGTGATTTTAGTTCGAGATAAATTAAGATAGCGTAAATGCTTTAATTTACCAATGGAATCTGGAACCTCGCTTATCTCATAACCACTCAAACTTAAAACCCTTAAGAATTGCAACTCAGGAAGTAAGTCAACCAAAACCTTATTCGACAAGTTACTTTGCCACCTTTCATTCCCTACCGACAAGAATGTTCTCAAACCTTTAGCTCCTTTGATTCCCTCAAACTTCTTATAAGCTCCATATTGCTCACGAACAAAAGACATATGACGATACTTATCCAAAACTTGTTTCCTAACATTATTTCCCATTTCCTTCTCTAACCTGAAAAAGAAATCTCCGGCAACAGATGTGGCCAAATCATTCATAAGATCATGCATAACAAACAAAGACTTGTCCTTAGATGAGTGTTGAAAAAATGACCGTGATAACAACTCATCAAAGCATTCGTGACCCAAACGTTCTACAGTTGACTTGCTTAGAGGTACTTGCTGCAAAAATCCTTCGGCCATCCAGAGCAGAACCAAACCGTCTTTGTCAAATGCATAGTCCTTTGGGAACAAGGAGCAATATGCAAAGAGCTGCTTCAAATAAACAGGAAGTTCATGGTAGCTTAGTCTAAGAGCAGGAATTATTTTACCTCCCTCTTCTAAGCACCATATCTCACTGTCCTTTATTTCCTTCCATTTTACTTCATCTTCATTTGTCCTCAATAACCTTCCAAGTGCTAGTAAAGCCAAAGGCAAACCATCACACTTTCTCACAATGCCTTCACCATGTGCTTTAAGCCTTGGATGTGAATCAAAGTTACTTGTACCCAACGCATGATGAGCAAATAAACACACAGCATCGTCATGTGAGAGACTTTGCAAATGGTTTAATTTACCACAACCCAACTGTCTAAGCAACTTCTCTTTCCTGGTTGTCATGATTATTTTACTTCCAGGAGCACATGCTTTTAAAGGGGCCACTAGTGATTCCCAATCGTCACTACTTTCACTCCACACATCATCCAACACTAATAGAAACAGTTTCTCTCTAAGTAGGTCTCTTAGAGCTACTTGAAGGAGATTTAAATCTTTAAACTCCTTTGTTTCTCCGGTCACAGACTGAAATATAATATAGCTCATACCGAAGGTGTCCCACTCGTCAGAAACACAAATCCACGCCTTAAATTCAAAGTGAACATTCACTTGTTCATCTTCATACACACTTTTAGCTAGAGTGGTTTTACCCACACCACCCATACCAACTATGGGCACGATGCTAAAGTTTTCTTTGCATGGTTTATCATCTAACAGCTTAAGAACCAATGCATCCTTATCATCTTGTCGACCAACAATGCTAGATGAATCTACCAAAGAGGTCTGGAATTTTCTATTTATATCTTTTGACCTTCCATCCTTCACAGTCAAACCAAGAGTTGTTCTCTCCTTTTCCAGACCTCGCAACTTATTGTTAATATCGTCTAACTTATGATGCATCTTACTACTTAATGAGAAATTTGTGCAACAAGATGGGATGAGCTTTCGTACCATGCTGGTGCTGCCTCCGGATCGCTCGGTCAACTCACGATGCATGGCCTCAGTTGCCAAGTCATCAAGAATGTCATCAATGTCGTAAGCCAAATGTTGGAGACCATCCAGCCACTTTTGAACACGAACCTCTTTTACTTCCTTATCAGAAGCATCGATAAGGAGATCTTGGATATCGGACAACGTCTTCTCCAAGCTCTTCAGCTCGGAACGAATTCCCTTTGCGCTAACAACTTGCTTAACGGCTTCATTGGCCAGCTTCTGAAAAACTGCTTCGATTAGGGTAGAAGCAATGACTTCCGCCATTGTGTATAGTGATTGGGTAAAGTGGGAGCTTTTGTATCTGAATAATTGAGAGGTATATAATAATGTGAATGAAATTGGTGAATTGAAATAAGAAATTCAGCTACTTTTTATAAGGAGTTCAGCCTTGTTATGGTCAGCTTTTTATAATATTCTTTTGCACATTTCTAGCCAGCTGACTACTGATGTTAAAAAATCACTAGACACATTTAAAATAGGAAGTAAGGTAGCACGTCGACATACATATTCTTTTGCACATGCTAGCTACTAATATTAAAAACCACTAGCACATTTTTTTAAAAAAAATAGTAAGGTAGCACGTCTTCACATACATATTCTTTTGCACGTTGTAGCTGGCTACTAATATTAAAATATTAAAAAACCACCGGCCAGACACATTTAAAAAAAAAAAAGAAAAAAAAAAATGGTAGCACGTCTTGACATACAACGGTTACTTGTCTAATATTAATGGAAGAAATTTCTCGATTTTAACTAGAGTGAAACGTTGTGGAAAAAGGTCAGCCGCAGTATTGGTTTGTAGCAAAGAAGTTGTAGTCGACATTCTGATGATTAACCATGGAAAAAAAAGGTTATAAGATTATAAATAAGAGCGATTTTATTTCTTTACCAACAAATTTACGTTTTCTAAAGACAATCCACACCATTCATCTAGTTTGATTTAATGGTGTGGATTAACCTAGATCTAAAAAGAAGCACAAGTCCATATTTTTTTTTCTTTTATCTTTCTTTTTATTCAAATATTTTTTGTCTTTTATTTTCAAATTCAAGGTTTTTTATTTAATTCACGTTTTTTTTTTTTTTTTTTTTTTTTTTAATTATTATTTTTTTTTTTTTTTAAATTCACGTTTTTTTAATTCTTGTTTTTCTTCGCCCATCGTTTTAAATGTTTCATCGTTTTCATTTGTTTTCGTTCGTTTTGTCCGTTTCACTTGGTTTTCATACGTTTCGTCCGTTTTCATACGTTTTCGTCCATTTTCATCGGTTTTCTTTCATTTTCATACATTTTCATCCGCTTTTAGACGTGTTTTACTCTTTCATACGTATTAAATCTTTTTTTACGTTTTCATTTGTTTACATTTAGATTAAACAACTTAAACAAGTTGATTTTGCTTTAAACACATAGTTATTTAGTGTACTTCTGTTTATTATTTACGTTGTGATTGAATATGTCTATTTAATGGATATATTGTGAGTACTTCAATAGGTTTTACAACGGGATTTGAAAATATCTATGGTTGATTAGTGAAGAAGCTATGGTCAAACAAAGCACAACATCTTCATGAACAAACTGAAGAAGCTCAAACACATGTTACATCACAGGTGATATCACGTGTGGTATCACGTGTGGTATCACAAGTGATATCACACGTGGTATCACACGTGATATCACACGTGATATCACAGGTGGTTTCACAAGTGATATCATTTGTAGTGATATCACAGGTGATTTCACGTGATATCATGTGATATCACACATGATTCAACAAAATAGAAGAAGGCGACATATCTGCGTGATGTCACGGTGATATCAAATTCTCCTCCAAAAGTTGAACATCATGAGAATGAGATACACGGAAAATTAGCAATAAAAGTGTGGTAGTTAGTAGTTATTCAAAAATCATGGCGATATTCAAAATATCACAAAATGATATTCTGAATATCACAGAATATCACTTGTGATAGTCCAAAACATATGAAAACGTAAGAAAACGGATGAAAACGTAAAAAAACGGATGAATACATATGAAAACAAACGAAAACGTATGAAAGCGTAAAAACACGTCTGAAAATGAACGAAAACGAAAGAAACGGATGAAAACGTATGAAAGCGGACGAAAATGGACGAAAACGTATGAATAATGGACGAAAATGTAAGAAAACAGACAAAAACGTATGAAAAAATGCATAAAACGTATGTAAAACGAACGAAAATAGATGAAAACGTATGAAAATGTATGAAAGCAGATTTAAAACGTATGAAAGCAAAGAAAAGAAACATAAAATTAAAAAAAGTTTAAAAAATAATAATAAAAAAAAAGTGAAGAAAAATAATAAAAATGACAATAAAAAACATGGACTTGGTTTATCCATTAAATCTTATGTTAATCCTCACCATTATATCAAACTAAATGAATGGTGGAATTTATCCTTTAGTAATCACCAAAATAAGAGTAAGCAAAAGAATATTCCTCTTATAAATACTTAGGTTTTTAATTGAAGTTTAGATTGGAAATGTACATCTTGCTTATCGAATGACCACACGTGTGAGGCCCGATATACAACAATATAAAGTTTTAAAATTGAAGTACGTTTTGTAAAAAAAGACAATCTTAGTTACACAATACATTCTTTAATTTATGTAGATCAAAGGTAACAAGATGTAAAAAAAATATTATTCTTATGCAGTTAAATTTTGTTCTTGAAGGTTTTTTGTTATAAAAAAGGGGTAATACTTTTTGTTAGTGTTTCATCCCTTAACCATATATATTGATTTTTACTCTCCAAAAAATAACCATATATTTCACTTGCAGAAAACGTAATTACTTAAGAAATATTGTAAGATGAAAGTGAATACACGTTGTCTTAGTGTTTAGCTAACCTTATTGTATTTAAAAATAGAATAAGCTAATGTACACAAAAGTAAGATTATCGAAACACCTCTAAAAGGTTTTCAAGATCGAATTTCACGGGATTATTTTCGTTTTGCACCCAACGCATGATGAGCAAATAAACACATAGCGTCGTTTCGTTTGTACCTAACGAAGATCGGATCGGGATCCCAAGATCCTACTAAATGTCATTTTATTAATAGTCTTTGTAATAATATTCAAATCTACAAATTATTATATATCATAAACACAAAATTATATTAATGTTTTATGAAAATAACGGACTAAATTATGATTATTAAATGTTTAAGATGATTAACATGTTGTTTTTTAAATTCTATATAACATAATCCATAAATTTATAGTTTAAGTATTAGTTATGATTACTTTTTACAAAAGATATAACATATACGGTGAAGGTCTATAGCTAATTTTTCTAGCAAAACCACTAAAACGCAAAATTTACAAGTAAATGTATGGTGTGTCACTTTTAGTGGGAGATTTAGCATTGTCGATGGATTTGCGAAACTATTCTGATGCTTAATTTCATTTTGTGTAATTTAACAATTAGGAGTAACGGAAGATCTTAAACATCCTCGCGCGAACAAGTAGTCATGAAAAGCATAAATCGAGAATTTAAAGACGTGCACGGATAATTGCGAGAGATGGATCCAGATTCTAAGTCATCTGGTGCACAACATTTTTCCGGAAAGTAAAGTTAAGAAAATGAACAAATGGTGTGTTTAGATATCTTGTCATTAATCACATGGGTATGAGTTTGATAATAGTGGTGGACCCCACCTATGAAAGATCCATACCCGACCTATTTAAGGTATATGGAGTATGAAATATTTTCATCATTCAATCCAATATTTGATAGATTTACATCTTAAACAAACACTTGAATGAAATGAAAATCATTTCTCCATTCCCATTCCCGAGTCCAAACGCACCATAAAATGTGCGATTTTATTAAAACTAATAAACAAATTAAGAAACATATATTTCTTTTGGTATATTAGTCGACTAACTAAACACGACATGTATTTGTGTAACACAAAAATTCGAGAACGTGATTATTAACGAAAATTTACATTAGGCGACAAATATCCATCGGGTCCGTGAACCCGACAACCTCTACGCTCACCCTTGAGCAGGTTGTGGGGTGATGACGAAAGCTTGACATGGAACGAACGATTGTTTTACCATTGTCTTTGGCCAACTCGAGGACTTTTCGGTTTAAGCGGATCGAAACCGTGGTTTCCTCGGTACAATTTCATTGTTGTTGAAGCAAATTCCGCTATCCGGTTAGGGCCGAGAGTTCGACTTCAATCAACGATGCGGAGGAAATAAGTGTTCCTTCTGCACAATAAGCAACACACGTTAGCCTCGCATACGGACGGTGTCCGGGACCAAGCTCCGCGTGAAAGTAAGTGGAGGATAAAGATGGTAATAAATGCGTTGGTTGATGTGAGTGTGTGTATTTATGTCGAAACATTAAATGTGTTGGGGTATTTATACTACCCCAACTATGTACCTCGTTCATTGTAGATACACCGCTCGTGCGCACCTATATTACCCGCTTGCAAGCCTATAGTCACCCTAGTTGATAGGCCACGTGGTGAGAATCCTTAAAAGCGGATATTGTTATTTGACGTCCGGACGGTTTAGACAATGCCGTCCCGCCGGATGTGCTTGACCGCATGTCTTCCGGACATATACGCCAACATGTCCCCCAAGATTGGATTACGGGTGAAACCGGTGGTGCAATACTGAGAGTATGTAATGTTCCTAAAGATGCCTTTTGAAGTGCCTCGCCGTGGGCCTTAATAACATTTGTGGTTTCAATGCTCGATGGGCGACTGCCTAATGGGCTTTCATCCGTATTCCCGTCTTCCAAGATTGACGTGGGCAGGCGTGATTGAGCCACGCCTCCTTTCTCGATCGATGGGACACTTGACAACTCGCTAGGTTTCTTTCCCGCCTATATAAATGCTTTTTACCACGCTTATTTTCTCACACATCTTTCTCGACTTTTACATTGCTCTCGCCTCCCGGAATATCTTCTTCGAGTTTATAAGGTTCGCCTCGCTCTTCCCTGTAATTATTTGTATATCCTTCCGCATCCTTTTAGTAATGGCCGAACAAGTGACCAAGAACGAGTAACCCTATCTCGGCGAGAGGCTATCCAACCGGTAGTTCAAGTTCGATATGCATATTTATACATCTAAGTCGACACAATCCGAGTTAGACAATATAATCATAGAATATGGTATTCCCGTGACCTTCGTCCCCGCCTTCCTCTTGATAGTATGACAATGGACCAACTCCGGCGGATACAATTGGCATATATCCTCAACGATTGGATACGGAGGTGTTAGGATTCCACTTCGACCTTTACGCTAAACGTGATTAGACATTTTAGGGTTCATTTTCCCGTTGGTTCCCTGGGTTTGAACCGAGTGACCCTTTTGAAATTAGGTGTTATAGTTTGGGCATTCGTCCTAGGGTCTCCTTGTTCCTGCATTTTACCGTTTGTGCTAGGGCACTGGTTTTCTTTCGAGAGTAGAACGGTTAAAAAGGCTTATAAATGTTTTAAGGAAGTGTTGTCCGCCTTAAGCATCGGAAGGAAAAAATTTTCTTGATTGACCGTAGGGCGATCCGCATGCCATGGCTCGGAGGCACAAAGACTCCAAGATAACGGATCCTTACCCGGACGGTTTTTCCGAGCCGGATGCCGAGAAGTCGGAAAGACCTCATTTTCCTAAGGAAACCCACCATAAGTCTCATTATGGATGTGCCATCTATCTTCGGTCTTCAAGAACCGGGTTCGAGCCTCTTCTAAAGGATGCCGAGGGTCATGGTAATTATTTGTCTTGTACCATAGGTTTTGCCATGTTTATTATCTTGTGTTTTGTTCTTTAACAATCTTTTTCTTGCGGTTGTCAAGATGTCCGAATATCTTGAGCTCCCCGAATGGGACGATACCGTGGTGAGTAAAGGGCCCGCCGTTGACCCAAATCGGAGGTACCGAAAGAACCACGGATCCCTTCCAGTGGGTGAACCCATTCCCTAAGGACCTCCTAGCCATTAGAAAGGAGGAAGCCGATCCGGATGTGGTGGCGGCTAGGGAAAAAGGAGAGGAAGCTGGGAGAAAAAAGAAAGGGAGGTGGCCAAGAGGAAAGGTGGTGAGGCACATCCAAAGCCCAAAATAAGAAGAAGAAAAGAAGGACGGGTTTTGTTGAGCGCTTTTCTTGAGCTCTCCGGTGGTAAATGCGGATCCCCTAAACCAAGTGATCCGAATGAACAAGAGGTGAATCTAAACCTCACCACGTGGCGTGGGCGCCCATTGTTGCACCCAAGGGGGTGTGGGCGTGGCTCGGGAAGGATGGGTGAAAATGAAGGGAGGCGGCGATCAATTACAACAGACGCCATTTTCTCAAGAAGAAGGGGCCCGATTCCTCCGGTGGACCTCCTCTCGCAACTCGAAGGTAAGCATTTGAAACATACGCGGACCTCTTTCATTTTATCACTTCTAATTGCTAACTTTATTTTTTGCCGTCCTCCAGGCCATTCTGCCCCTCGTGGCTCCGGTCCTGACCACATTGAGAGGGTTTTGTTGGATTCAGGTATGCTTTGATCTCACTTTCGTCCATGTCCTACTTATTAAAGTTTTTCCCTCATTATTTCTTTTTGCTTTTCGTTGTAGATGAGGCTACCAATGTTTTCCTCCCCCAGTGGGGTCTCCGTGACGACGTCCGGATAAATACATATCGGTCTTGCCGAGAGATGATTGACAACGTTGCCACTCGGTGAGAGGAGGCTTTGGAGCGGTAAACAATATTGATCTCATTCACGGGCGTCACGAAGATTTTGGGAAGAGTGTGATAGCCTGGGAGAATTGCTAAGGAGGTTCGGGGATCTCTAACGGTTACTTTTACTTGAACGAAGCTCACAAAGGTTGCTGGGGGGCTTGGAGAAACTCCTGCCGCCAAAGGTGAGAATGAAAGGTTGACGGAGGGTTGAGGAAACTAGACTCCGATCCGAAAACCGATGCCGGTAGAGAAGGATTTGGAGGAAGAGGTTGTGTGGTAACTCGGGACCGAAATGAGTGGATGGAGACTTCCGGTGCTCAGCCGAAAAAATAAGGAAATTGGAAAGTGAGTTGGTGTCAAAGACCAATCTCTAGCCGCTCTGCAGTGGAAAACGGAAAATTGGTGGCGAGGTTGCTCAAAGCGAGGTGGTTAAGCGAATGTTGTCCGGATGCTATTGCCTTCTACTCGCTCGGTTGTTGTTGGGAGCGCCGAGTACAAAAGAGTATGGCTAAAGTGTACGACTTGACCTACCAAGGTGGTTTGTGACCGGGGCCAAGGTGAATAGGACCGAGGAAGAGACGGAGGTCGCTTTGCAAAAGATCCGGAAGGTCAACAGGATGCTCGAACTTGTGGAGGGTGATAAGGTTTTAAAGGTACCATTTTGAGGGTCGTTTAAGCCCTTATTTGATCACTTTTGTATCCGTTATTACTTAATATCGTTCCTTTTCACTTTTAGGTCTCTTGAAGGCAAAATGCTGGAATGGCACTTATTTGGACGAAAAGGCGAATATACGAAGAAAATGGCCAAAGTCGAATCGAGACACTCAAAGTTCCGAAAAGAAGGCGACGGCCATCGCTAAGCTGCGGACGTCGGAGGAATTTGTGACGACTCGTAAGAGAAAATGCTAGTTCAAGGACGCGCCGGGCTTTAAAAGAGTAGGTCGTCGCAACTCGCACGGCCTAGATGCGACCCAGACGGCGCCGGTCAAGAGGACGGCGTCACAGACATAAGGTGACGCCGTCGCAAGGTTAACGTGGCCAAGACGAAACCCCAATGACGGCGACGACGCGGCATCACAAAACATAAGGTGACACCGTCGCATATGTAATATTATATATAGAATCCGAATTTTCAGGTTTTAGGAGAGTCTTTTGGAGTGAAAACCTAAAACCGAACCAAGGGTGTCTTGTACAAGAATTTAGGGTTCCAAACCCTATCTTACATCAAGATAAGTATTTACTTCATCAATTCAATTATGTCTTTGATTATTTGTGTGTATGCTTGCATGTTCTCCATGTCCCGCTAATTTATTTGTGTGTTTGCTTAGGGAATATGAAACTTAATTATTAAATATTGATTGGTTGTTTCTTATCTTAGTTGATTAATGATCTAGTAATGCGATAGGTCATTCGTTGTGTACTTAATGCTTGATTCATCTTTGTGAACCTTAGAATATAATTACCGAGTAGTTGTAAGCTAAACCATCCAAAGAGTGCCTTAGAGTAAGAGTTTATTATCCTAGTGGGTTTTGTAGGCGAGACCCTTTGGTAAGTTCAAAGAGTTAGGGAAAAAGCACCCTACAACTTTAGACACACAACGCAACTAAGAATAAGGACGTGACAACTCAACCATCAATAGGAGATAATTAAGGAGTAGTAAAACCTAAGTAAACACATCTTTAAACTATCATACGAGCACACATTAATTAGACATAGACTACCACCAACTTAGTTTAGATAATTAGATAATAGTAGAGTAATCGGTAGAAATACCAACCCCCAACCGATACCCGAGATTCGTACCTTTCAATTTCCTAAAAACATAAAAAGATAAAAATAATCTTCCTCAACCTCAACCTTAGCGTAGTAACTTTTCACTAGCATTCCTATTCCCTAGAGAACGATATCAATACCGTAGCTTACCCTAATACTACACTACAACGATTAGGTTCATCGCCTAGGGTGTTGAAAAACTTGCTCAACGAAAAGGAAGTTCCTTTGACCCGAGCAGCGTTGCGTAAGCGTATCAAGTTTTTCGGCGCCGCTGTCGGGAATAGAATAGCTAGTTAGTAGTCCACCTCGCTTAGGTTCTTTGCTTGATTCTATCAAGTAAATTTTTCTCATTTTAGCTTCCTCTTAGTCTATCCCCATTCTTCGTGACCTTTGTTCGTAACACCCATCACTTTTCATCATGGAAGATGATAACCAACCACCACTCATCAACCCACCACCAAATGACCCGCCAAGAGCCTGCTCTTGGTGACTACTCAAGACCAAGCCACCTAGGCTATAGGAACACCATTGAGCTTCCCGTTCAAGCTCAAACTACGGCCTGCGATCCGACACCATCAGGTTGGTGCAAAGCGGATGTGCATTCCATGGACTTCTTCCAAGATCCAAATCAAGATCGAGGATTTCCTCAAAATTGTCGATTCCATCGACCTTGATGCTACTACTCGGGAGACCACGCGCTGCGTCTCTTCCAATTCTCTACGGGACCAAGCTAGTAATTGGCTTGAGCGACTTCCACCGGCTCCATCTCAAGTTGGGATGATCTTACCTCTCGCTTCCTTGCTCAATTTTTCCCACCGGGAGAACCACCAAACTTAGGCGAGACATCTTGACGTTCAAAGAACTCCAAGGTGAGTCTCTACAAAGCGTGGACTCGATTCAAGGAACTACTCAGTAGACTCCCCACCATGGCATTGATCTTTGGCTTCAAATCCAAATCTTCTATGATCATACCGATTTCATCACTCGACGATCCATTGATCGAGCCGCGGTGGAAGGCTCAATGACTTTAACGAGAGAAATCTTGGGATATTATAGAGGAGCTTGCCGATCAAAGCTACAAATATTGGAATGAATCTCCGAAACTCCGATTAACGTGGTTAATGCCATATCAACTCCTTACGAATCCTCCGATACCCTCGAGGAGCAATTGAGTGCCATTGAGAGAGAATTGATTATCTTATGGAAAGGCGAGAAAAGAGCCCCGTACAAATTCCTCGAGAAGTCATCAAACCGCCAACTCCACCAACCGCCCACACCTTCTTTGAGTCCCCAAGTCGTGAGCAAAACCCAAGTTCCGAAGGTGCTTCCGCTCTACTTCCCCAATACCATTTTCACCAAGCTTCAAGGATCAAATGAGGGAGTACATGGCGGCTCATACGAGAGATTAGCCGGTTGAAGAGGAGGTTTATAGGCGAGAGAGGAAATGCAAGCAAAATGACAGAAATGATGAATTTGGTAATTGAATTTACCAAAACAAAGGTTCGAAAAGGTGCTCGTAGAAGCAACGATTGCCCTTCCACTTCATTTGTTAACGCCGTTTCCATTATGCCCGAGAATGCAAGGGTTGAGATGTGGAAAACTAAGGAAAGCAAGAAGGAGGAGTTTGTGCCTAATGATGAACCTGAGACCATTGAGTACTACCTTAAGCACGAAATTAACAAGAAACCCATTGCAAACCAAGTAAACAACTTTAGGTACAATGAAGTTCTTTGCTAAGCTCTTGAAGGAAAAATGACGGAAGAAGAATATGACGCCTTACCTATGGAACCTCTCAGATGAGTTGGTTATAAAAAACCGTTAACAAGAAAACGAGACACCACGGAATTTCGTGATACCGGTTAGCATCGGTGACATTGATAATATAAATGCCTTGGCCGATCAAGGGACCGATGTGAACATAATGCCATTGTCAATCTATAATAAGTTAACTAAGGAGAAACCACCAAGACCGACCTTAGACTTTCCTTAGCTAATCATACTTATGTCCACCCCGTAGGAATCAGCGTAGATGTTCTAATTGAGGTGGCTAACATCGTTTATCCGTGGATTTCGTGATCATTGACGTTGAGGAAGATAAAACGTACCCTCATTCTTGGGACACCGTTCTCGCCACCGCCAAGGCAACCATCAAATGCGGAGAAGGCATCATGATACTCAAGCGGGAAGGGTACGCTAGGATACCCATCATCCCAAGATACCCTCTTAAGATCATGGAAATGATTACGGTGGAAATTGAAAAGCCCCGCAACAATGTTAAGAAGAAGATGAATGACGGGAAAAGGGCTTAGAGACTTTATGGTTCAAGGATTGTATGCGACGTTGTGGAAACCCGATAAAAGTTAGGAAGCAATCCCACCTCAATACCTAAGGTACAAAAGGACCCTAAGGAATTTCTAAAGGAGAAAAAGTGCTCTTGTATAGATCTCGGATAAGGGCATTACGAGGAAGAAACAAACCAAGATGGTTTGGGCCTTTCACGCTAAGGAGACCAATTTAAAAGATAAAACCGTCACCATAATTGACAGCGTTGGCAAGGAATCCACGGTGAGCATACAACGTCTACACCCTTTCGATGAAGGAAAACAAAGGGTGAAGAGGCGTGCGAGAACGTGGGAGCACGACTACGAGTCTAGCTACAAGACTCTTAAATAAACAAAAGCGCTTTGGGAGGCAACCCATGCTTAATTGTTTGCTTGTTAGTGTCATATATCTTTTATTAATTGTTTATCCTCATGTTTAAATTTGTAAAAATGCTTTATTTTGTTTTTAACCCGCCTTAATTGCATACAAAGGTATTTTACATAAGGGATAAGTGTAGGGAGGATTACACGTTTTCAAAAGAAACGTAAACATGAGAATAACAATTAAACAAAAGATATATATGTTTGTTTGTTCGAGTCAAATGCTTGTATCGAGTCATAATGGATGTTTTTGCGAAATTTTTCCGATTCTAAAGATGTAAATTTTCCGAATTTTTTCGAAAATCGCGAGCAGTTTTGTCGGGATAACTGACGTCGTCAGATTGCAACCGACGTCGGGAAGGAGTAAAACATCGATCACTTTTTCTCGTTTCTCGAGCTACTTATAAATTTTGGAATTTTCGTGTCTTAATTTTCTTAGAAATTCGTAAACATCCATCCCACAAGCATTATATCCTAGTTTAAATCGAGTCTTATATATATTATTATCACCGATTTTACGCGAACGCTTCGCTTGTTTTGTTCAAGTGTGCGAGTTTAGTTTGTCAAGAAGAAGTTACGCAAGATTGGAAGGAGCTTTTCACGCAATAATTCTTCTTGGAAAGGATTTAACCACCACTTTACACGGATCCTACCGAGCTAATCGGGGAGTATTAGTTTCTTTCGCTTTTGATTACCTTCTTTTATCATAACTTTGATACTTTCGGGAACATTGGGGACAATGTTCGGTTTAAGTGTAGGGAGGGAAAATAAAGCGGAACTTTGAAACTATGCTTATCCTTGATTATTTGCTTTGTCTAATTGCATTTGTGTAATAAACCATGAGAAAATGTCGGTTAGGGTAATTTTGGCACCAAATTTAAAATTTTCATGATATATAGGAGTGGGCCATTAGTCTTAACAAAACGTCTCACGGATAGGAAGTTATATGACTAGCACAAAACCCTTTACCACCCAAATTCCACCCAAAATGTGAGGATCGCCTTAGATTAGTAGGAATTAAAAGCATTCATCTTCAATGCTTAGAGTGTGAACCGGTAGTATATTAGATTCTAGAACTTGTTTTGTGATGCATTCCGAGATCGCAAGTGAGACTACACTTGTGTAGTTAGGAATAACTAAATGATAAGAGGCACTAGGATAACCCTTGTTTGATACCCGTAATATAATTACTTCTTCCACATCGGTTGAGTAATTCCCCCACACCCTTTGCGTTGTAATCATCTTTAGTACACGATATCCCTAGTTAACCCCTCAGAGCCTATCTTTTTAGCGGTTCTCGTGATGTTTCGGTTTTTCCGGAATATCAATGAAGAGCATTGTTTACACCCCACCCCCAAATATACACCCAAATCGCCTTACCCTACCCCTTATGCACGGGAAGGGAACGTTAAATTCAAATTCCCTTTGTTTGCGTAATAATGTACCCCAAGTGTTTTGATCTTTTCAATTCGGGTCAAATTAGTGTTAGAGTTATAAATAACTCAAGTGTAGGGATGTGCCTATAAATCCCTATCATTTTGATGTTACCGTAGGGATGGTAGAGTAAAAGTGTATGAAAAAAAAATCGAAAAAAAAATAGAAAAGAGAAAAGAAAAAAATAGAGTGTAAAAAAAAAAAAAAAAAAAAAAAAAAAAAAACATACGGCTACCATCCTACATCTATCCTTTAAATTTATGTATGTTTATTTCGTTACCTAGAGTTTTAGAGTGTCGAGTCTTGGCTTAGCAACGCCATTCTTCGTATGCATTTAACATAGAGATTTTGACTTGCCACCACTAAATAGCCTATCCCACCAAACCCTTGTTTCCCTACCGTAAGCCTAACATTACAACCCTTTAAAAGACCTCTTTGATAGTCTTTCATAGGTGCTACGCCAAAGCGATGGAGGTTTGATCTATTCTCAAGCCTATGGTAATCTATGTACTAGGACCGGTTAATGAGTGTTTATCTTCCATTTCCTATTTGTTATATTTCATATATACACCGAGAGAGATGTGAGTATCCAAACACCCCATGTGAGGTGCTAGTATGTAATTCCGTGCTTGTTATGACTTTTATGGGCTTATATGTGTTGTGGACCGCTTTAAATCAATGCTTCATGACCCATAACTTATAAATTAATTGGCTAAAAGCACATTTGCTTGAGGACAAGCAAATAACAAGTGTAGGGATATTTGATAAGGTTTTAAAGGTACCATTTTGAGGGGTCGTTTAAGCCCTTATTTGATCACTTTTGTATCCGTTATTACTTAATATCGTTCCTTTTCACTTTTAGGTCTCTTGAAGGCAAAATGCTGGAATGGCACTTATTTGGACGAAAAGCGCGAATATCTGAAGAAAATGGCCAAAGTCGAATCGAGACACTCAAAGTCGTTGAAAGCAGGCGGCAGCGTCCATCGCTTAGCTGCGACGCCGTCGGAGGAATTTGTGACGACTCGTAAGAGAAAATGCTAGTTCGAAGGACGATCGGGCTTTAAAAGAGTAGGTGTCCGCAACTCGATCGCCTAGATGCGACCCGCAGATGACGCCGGTCAAGAGGACGGCGTCACGGACATAAGGTGACGCCGTCGCAAGGTTAACGTGCCAATACGAAACCCTAATGACGGCGACACGACGGCGTAATAAAACATAAGGTGACGCCGTCGCATATGTAATATTATATATAGAATCCGAATTTTTCGCTTTTAGGAGAGTCCTTTTGGAGTGAAAACCTAAAACCGAACCAAGGGTGTCTTATACTGATATTTTAGGGTTCCAAACCCTTTCTTACATCAAGATAAGTATTTACTTCATCAATTCAATTATGTCTTTGATTATTTGTGTGTATGCTTGCATGTTCTCCATGTCCCGCTAATTTATTTGTGTGTTTGCTTAGGAATATGAAACTTAATTATTAAATATTGATTGGTTGTTTCTTATCTTAGTTGATTAATGATCTAGTAATGCGATAGGTCATTCGTTGTGTACTTAATGCTTGATTCATCTTTGTGAACCTTAGAATATAATTACCGAGTAGTTGTAAGCTAAACCATCCAAAGAGTGCCTTAGGTAAGAGTTTATTATCCCTAGTGGGTTTTGTAGACGAGACCCTTTGGTAAGTTCAAAGAGTTAGGGAGAAACGCATACCCTACAACTTTAGACACACAACGCAACTAAGAATAAGGACGTGACAAATCAACCATCAATAGGAGATAATTAAGGAGTAGTAAAACCTAAGTAAACACATCTTTAAACTATCATACGAGCACACATTAATTAGACATAGACTACCACCAACTTAGTTTATATAATTTGATAATAGTAGAGTAATCGGAGAAATACCAACCCCAAATCCAATACCGAGATTCGTACCTTTCAATTTCCTAAAAACATAAAAAGATAAAAATAATCTTCCTCAACCTCAACCTTAGCGTAGTAACTTCTCACTAGCATTCCTATTCCCTAGAGAACGATATCAATACCGTGGCTTACCCTAATACTACACTACAACGATTAGGTTCCTTTGCCTAGGGTGTTGAAAAACTTGCTCGATTTAAAAGGAAGTTCCTTTGACCCCGAGCAGCTGCGAAGCGTATAAGAGGGTGAATATGACAAACTCTTTGGTGAGTATCCCTTTATTGAAGCTTGCCGACTCTTGCCGTTTGCCCTTGGGGATCTAATGAACACGAAGCCGGAGGTTCTGTCGAGAAGGACACGCCTGCCCATCCGAGGCTCCTCATACCACCGAGACTCCGGTGAGATCTTGCGGAGGAGAATGCTTAAGTCCGGACACTCTTAGGACTTGTATTTTGTGAACAATTATTCGTATAATGTCGTTGTAATAATTAACAATGTTTGTTTACCGTTAACTAGTTTTGTGAATGAATCTCTTTTTGCTTGACATGTATTCCTTTTGCCTTTTCTTTCTCTCTTTTGGTTTCGTAATGTCCTCCTTAGGTTATTCTAAGGGCATCCGCCGCGAGGCCGTGCATCCGTTTCCGGGCATCCTCGTGAAGTTAGAGGGCATCCATCACTTGGGTAGATGTCTTCCTTAGGTTATTCTAAGGGCATCCGGCCGCGTGAGGCCGTGCATCCGTTTCGGGCATCCTCATGAAGTTAGAGGCATCCATTACTTGGGTATATGTATGTTTTCATACTCGACGGGGGCCAGCCGTGGGAATCATTATATCATCACATTAGTTTTTACTTCTCATACTCAACGGGGGCCAGCCATCGGAATCGCTGTATTATCACATCGGTTGTTATTTTTCATACTCGACGGGGGCCAGCCGTCGGAATCGTTATATTATCACATCAGTTTTGGAAAATTGTTTCCCCACTGCAGGGAAACTTTCATCATTTAATTGATCATACATAGTCCTTTCGGGTTACATAATGACAATAGGATTCCTGTCACAATAGCAACTATAAGAAGCAATTTCTAAGATTTATAGCGTGCCAGGTCCGGGGGACCTCCTTCTCCTCCATTGTTTGAAACTTATAGGAGCCATTCTCACTTGCTCCTATTATACGATAGGGCCCTTCCCAATTAGGTCCTAACTGTTAGGAATTAGAAAATTCCATAGTGAAGAGTCGGTCACCCCAAATATTATCTAGCATAAGTTAGCTCGTAGACTTGTCGTTATTTACGTTGTTTAATAATTTATTAGTTAGTTTGTAGCGTAGTTTAGTTTAGAGCAACACCGTGGAGGAAGGACGGTCTTTACCCGTATGCCACGATCCACAGGCCGATAGGAGGTCGTATTTCATGTAACTATAAATACCCTTCCATCCATGGAAGGGGTGGTGCTTCAATCTAATATTCCATAATTTGTAAACCAAGTCTCTAGCTTGAACACCCAACTCTCTAACTTTTCTCTCTAATGGCAAACATGTATTTTGATCATCCAAGACCACCGAATCATCAACACAATAAATATTAGGATCCTTCAATTGGTACGAGCCAAGGTTATTGTGTTGTGTTGATTTTTGTGGTCTATTGTACCATGTTATTACTGTTTTGGTATTACTTTTGGTCGGAAAAGTGTTTTTGGGCAAGCAGTGTTTATCTAATATTGTGTAGAAATATTGTGTAGTTGGTTTTGGTCAAAAGTTCATATGGTGCAGTCTTTCGTCTTGTCTCAAAATATTGTCCAAGTATCTTTTGGTATTATGCATATCTTTTTGTGGATAAACATCAAACTGTCAAAGCAATCGATCGGTCATTTGGTCGGTTTTTAACGGTCAAAATGGGTCAAAAAGCATATTTTCGCATTTTTGGGTTTATCATGAACATGGTCGGAATATGGTCGGAAAACTCATCGGAAAATGTCAAATTTCATGGTAGCGACCTATCACTATTTGTCCTGATTCATTGAATCTTGCTAGCGACTTGTATTTACAAGTCGTAGCGATTTGACCATCATATAGCGACTTGGTTATTCGTTGACTTTATTGAAAGTCAATAGCGAGTTATTTATAAAGCTAAGTAGCGACTTGACAATCTCTGCTAGCGACTTGACTCTATAAACTCGCTAGCGACTTGGTTCAAATCTTAAACCTAGCGACTTGTCACTGATTGGTAGCGACTTGGTTAAAAGATGACTGGCGACTTGTTATTTAACAAGTCGTAGCGACTTCTTTGTATAAATGGCTAGCGACTTGACTCAACTTAGGCTAGTGACTTGGGCGAAATGAAGAATGAGAAGACATGACCACAAGACTTCGACCACAACAACAAATACCATATTCAAATGATGACAACCACAAACAATATACCGAATACAATTTCACGACCTCGATTTCAAACATCATTGGTACATGGTTAAGTTCGAAAATGAGAAGCCTCGAAACTTCTCAACAGATCCGAAACTAATATCCAACAAAACCCAACAACTTCAAACTATCCTAACCTATCTTCTACATCTTATCAATTGACTCAAAATGAAAACAAGTACAAAGATCTCGATTAGTCTCATTTTGTTTGCAATCTTTATAGATTGTTTTAAGTGAAACACATGTCATCACCGATTCACTATAACAAAAACCAAAACGAAAATGAAATGTAAACAAAAAAATGATCTCGGATCCTTTGTCATTTATCGTGACTCAACCTCGAATAAAAGGTCCAAATCCTTGACAAATATCATCATAGATTTTGCTCATTGTCCGAATCTCAAACCGAGTGATAACTTTTGTGTTATTCTCTGTTTTCTTTGATTCGTTAATACTGGAATATGTAAACATCAAGTTATTCTAAACCAACAATATTCTCAAAAAGTCCTTTTGATCTCAGCATTCAATATTCATTGCTCTTTATTACTTCATCAAAGATCTTTAAAGCACGAATTTTTTTGAAATCATCACAGATCAGTTGGTGTACTATCCGAACATAAGGTTAGGTTTTTAACATGTATGTTAAAGCCTTTTACCTTGATTCATTAAGGAATATTAATGTAAAGAACTTACCTTACCTTCCTGTAACCCGTCCTTAATTAATCGAGAAGTCATATTATACGAGCATCAAGCCATCCACGTGGCTAATCAAAACACCACCTAAGCCATCCCCGTGGCATGGTGTGTAGATGCATCAAAGTGAGTGTTGATATATTTCTTATGATGCGGCGTTCGTTTTAAGGAGTTGGGTTAGTCTCGTTATGAGATTTTAAGGATGTGACCGATTTGTAAATGAGGCGGATTTTTCGGTGAGATTAATTAGGGTTAAGAAGCGGACTTTTTGATATGTGAGGAGGGGCGGATGTAATGAGAGTGATACTAGGGTTTGAGGTAATGTGTGAAGTGGGTGTTAAATACCGATTGAATTAGGGTATAGTGGAATTAGTATCATTAATAACATGGGCCGTGTACTTGATTGTTTGTGTTATCTCTGTCATGGGCCACGCATATTTTTGGATTTGGACATGGTGTAATTGGATATTGGAGTATGAATGAGTCATGAGTGTTTTGTTTGTTTTACCCGACAAGTGGATGTAATATCGACTTGATAATTAACTTATAGTAATTATCTCATGCTAAGTGCATTTGGGATGTTATTATTAGTTAAATGGTTTCTTTGGTCTAAAGATATGTTTGGATTAATAAATCTTGGACCGTACTTGAGCATTAATTGAGAAAGGGTTATGGATCGTGTGCTATTATTTGAGTCAAATTTGGACATGGGCTTTCTTTTGATGTCATAGCGTTTCATTTCTTATATGCTTAATGGATATCGCTTTAAGATGAATTGGGCTTGATCGATTTGGATCGAGAGAAGAGTTGATTCCAGATTGCTAATTTGTATTGATTCGGGTCAGGTTTAACTTGGATTTGTTGGACCGGTTGATAATGAGATTTAATGATATAAGATTTACTGAAGTGATTTGTCGATGAGATTTGAAAATGAGACTTGTTAGGCTATGAGAGATTAATCATGAGACTTGATGTTGAGGTGAGTTGATGTTGTGATTCGTTGTGTTATGCAATTTGATACTTTGGTTTATACATTCTCACGAAGTAATTATGTCTTGGCTTGAATTGGTTATTGAACAAAGTTGACTACGGGGTTGTTTAGACGGTATTTCTTATTTGGAATTGAAGTGAGGTTTTTCGAGCTCGTTCACTTATTTCGTCTTCTTTCTTTCTACCATTCCATGAAGATGACTTGTTTGGGCTTTTATAGAGTGTGATAAAGACTTGGCTATTTAGTTCTGGTTGTGATTCTTTCTCGCTAACCCACAACAGTAGCTATCACTTGGTGTCTCACGATTGAGGATATGTCAAGAGGTTTTGTACATTGGGTACACCGTTTCTTTTTGTACATTGGGTACACCGTTTCTTTTTCACGTGGATTAGTACAAGTTTAAGTAACAAACTGGGGAATTTTACTTCATGATCAAGTTTGACATATCGGGTTTACTTCACCAATTGGTCACGACAACGGTAAACGAGCGTGAATGATGTGTTTACCAAAGTGTTTTTGGATGGTTGATGATGTTATTGATGTTGGTGTTTGAACCGTTGAAGAACATTGCATGTTCCCCTAAAGCGGATATTCACCGAAACCAAAGTCATAACACATTCAAGCTAACATTGTTTACGGTTTTGTCTTGATCTTGTAAAATCCCGCGAAGAACCTATTTCTCGGTTTAAATCATAGACACAGAAATCCCATGACAATGGAAACATCACGGTAATTGTAAAGTGCATTTCGTAACTATCATACGGTTTATTCTTGGTTTTGTAAAATCCCGAAAGAAACTATTTCTCGGTTTAAACTATAGAATTGTAAAATCCGTGATGATGGAACCATCACGGAGAAAAGGAAGCGTAGTTCGGGATCTCTTCCGATCTTTGGTGTTACGGGTTACATTTCTAAGAAGGATAAAGGGTGTACTTCATAAAGTGGGTATGTGTTTGGGTTGTCTTCATGGCGGTTTGGGTATTACATGGTTTTACGGGTTATGTGCTTTTAACCATGGTGGGATGAAACCATTATCAAAGTTCGTTTAAATGTTAAAGAAGGCTATATTTGAGCGATTCGGAAGATGTGACAACGGCATTAATTGATATTATTCATTTGAGGTTGAAGTGAAATATTACGGCGAGTGTACTTAGTATCCGAAGGTATCGGGATGGTTGGATGAAGATTCTTGAGATCCTTGTTCGAGCTTTTTCCAAAAACGAAGACTTGGAAATCTAGTTATTTTTGGGAGTCTTTTCCTTTTACCACGTGGGGAATTGGGCTCTGCTTGCCACAAAAATAACTATCACTTTAAGGAGTTACGTTGTAGTGCTCGGTGTCACATTTAATTGTGGATTTTCAAGAGGTGATGTCGTCTTATTGTTAGGAATTAGAAAATTCCATAGTAAAGAGTCGGTCACCCCAAGTGTTATCTAGCTTAAATTAGCTCGTAGACTTGTCGTTAGTTATGTTATTCTTGTTTTATTAGTTAGTTAGTAGCGTAAAATAGTTTAGTGCAACACCGTGGAGGAATGACGGGTCTTTACCCTTGTATCCACGATTCACGAGCCGATGGGAGGTCGAGTATTTGTAAGTATAAATACCCTTCCATCCATGGAAGGGTAGTGCTTCTTCATTAATCTAATATTTCATACTTTGTGTAAACCTCTAGCAAGAACACTCTCTCTCTACTTTCTCTCTAAAATGGAAAACATGTATTTTGATCTCCCAAGACCACCGAATCATCTAACACAATAAATATACGATCCTACAATTGGTATCAAGAGCCAAGGTTATTGTGTTATCCTTGATTCGTGTGGTCCGTACTCATAGTTGTTGTTTGTGGTTTTTTGGTTCATGGAGTTAAGCGTTTTTTATTCATTTATGGTTGGAAAACATTTTCTTTGAGTAACTTGGTAAAACAGTTTAACGTGTTGGTGTGAATCTGTTTTATGGTACTAACTGTTGGATGGTGTTTAATGAATGTTTACGGTTATATCGAGTCGGTTTGGGTTGTCATAAATCGTTCTTTGGCGATCTTCTATAATGTTCGTTAATGATGTATTGCAATTTGTATGGTGGTTTTGATTCGTTCTTCTTTGGTGTTTATGTTGTTCTTATTAGAGACTTGGTGAAGTTCTTCATAGAGACTTGTCAAAAGCGTCGATTCAATTGTATAGTCAAATGGTCAAAGCGACTTGGTCTAAATGAGGCTAGCGACTTGTCCATGTTTTCTTACTAGCGAGTTGAGTATGTTATACTATGTAGCGACTTGTTATTTAACAAGTAGCAATTTACGTAATAGTTAGCGACTTAACTCCATGCTAGCGACGATTTCGATGCTAGCGACTTGGTGAATAATGGGTAGCGACTTGACTTTGGCTAGCAACTTATATTTATAAGTTAGCGATTTGGGTGTCTCAAAAGGAGGTAGCGAGTTGTTGACTCGGTCAAAAGCGAGTTGGAACTTAAGTGGTAGCGACTATAACTCAACAAGGCTAGCGACTTGCTTATGGAAAATCTAGTAACGTTACAGAAATGGAGAAGAAGAAGTACAGACCTTGAATCAACTTCACTATACCATACACCACATCTCAACTCATGACCTCAGTTTTCAAACATCAACGGTACATGTACGAGCTGATATAAACAAGCAGAAAATGGTCTAAACATCTCAAAACAAAAACATGATCTCAGGTTGGCTTTTATTCCTTCAAGCATAGATCTTTAGAGATCTTTCACATTAATACCATCACCAGTCCAAGAATACGAAAAGAAATAAACTCAAATGGAATTGTAAATTAATGTCAGATTCGATCCAATATCTAAAACAAACATCCTATCTTAATCTCATACCCCATCCTCCATCTTACACTAAAACGTAAAACACAACAAGATCTCAGTTTCTCTTCTTTCGTGGTTATCAAAGATAAAATCAAGACCTTTAAGATCAAGCATTGAAAGAGATGTAACATCATTGATCTAAAAGAGGTTGATAATATCTGAAAATAAAGAGTTGATTTTTAACAATGATGTCAATATCAAGTCTTTGATTCGCTTGAGTCATATCACGAAACCTCTTCATGCGGTCATTTGTTTGATCCTCTTGGGTCAATTAAATCTCGAACAAAGCGAAAACAAGGGCAATAACAACTTGTGCTACTCCTTGGTTTTCTTGGTTCGTTGCTCATTATAATCTCTATAACATGTTGGGTTAAACAATTACCTACACGAAGCTCTTCGTTATCACCATCCCTGTGGCGTTTAAGTATAGCTCGAGCCATCCCTGTGGCGAGCAAGAATACTTTCTTAAACAATGAAGCAAGTGGGTTCATATGTTGCTTGTGTGGCGCGTTTAAAGGAGGCGCATTTTTTTAGGGTTTGGTGATGCATTATCTTGTCTGCACAAAGGATAAGTGAGTTAGGGATTAGGTCAAGTAATATAGTGTGTGTTATTTTATATCCAAATGCTAGGGCAGTTGAGTTGGATTACAATGGGCCTCCATTGGTATGTTTGACTTCGTGGGACAGGCATGGTACGGGTATATTTTTTTTTGGGCTGTCAAATGAGGCATTGGTATGTGTCTCGTGGGGTTGGGCCAGACATGTATGTGATTTGGATTGGGAGTGAGTCACATGAATTGGATTTGAATTTGGTTGGTTCGTGTATTTTCTTGATAGTGAATGAGCCTAATCTTATTGATTCTTTAATTCGGATATACTAACTTGTTACATGAGCCGAGCCTAGTGTCCGATTTTGGGTTCTTGACTCTCGTGAATTTTATTGGGATGAGCGGACAATAATTTGAGTTCGACATCGCATGCGAATGATGGGACTTAAATTGTAAACAACATGTTAGCTCAAATTTATTTTGGATATTATATTGATAACATAAGTGGTATGACAAAGATTACACGGGTTATTGGCTTGAATTGATATGTACAACTTATTCTTGTACCGGGTGTTATTCTTAATGGTCTGTGCTCATGTAGTTTATGATGACTTGGATTCGGATGATGGAATGATGGGCTTCTCAAGATTGGATAGTTATTATGAGATTTGATGTGCTTTGAGGCTTGATACTTTGGTGGATACATTTTCACATAAAATATTATGTCACGGCTTGAACTTATGATTAATCAAAGCTGACTACGGGTTTGTTGTTCGGCATGTCTTATTTGGATTTGAAGTGAGGTTTTCCGGGCACGTTTACTTATTTCGTCTTCTTTCCTTCTACCCTTCCGCGAAGATGACTTGTTTGGGTGTTATAGTGTGTGATAAAGACTTGGCTATTTAGTTACGGTTGTGATTCTTTCTCGATTTACCCACAGCGTAGCTATCACTTGGTGTCTCACATGATTGAGGATATGTCAAGAGGTTTTGTACATTGGGTACACCGTTTCTTCTTCACAAGGATTAGTACAAGTTTAAGTAACAAATGGGAAATTTTACTTCATGATCAAGTTTGACATATCGGGTTTACTTCACCTTGTGGTCATGACAACGATTTACGAATGAGTGAATGATGTGTTTACCAAAGTATTTATTGGATGGTTGTTGATTTTGATGATGTTGGATAATGAACCATTGCATGTTCCCCTAAAAGCAGATATTCACGAAACCTAAGTTGTCATAAAACATTCAAAGCGATATTGTTTACGGTTTGTCTTGATTTTGTAAAATCCATGAAGAACCTATTTCTCGGTTTAAATCATAGACTTGTAAAATCCCGTGACAATGGAAACATCCGGTATTAGTAAAGTGCATTTCGGATCTATCTTACGGTTTATTCTTGGTTTTGTAAAATCTGCGAAAGGACTATTTCTCGGTTTAAATCATAGAGTTGTAAAATCCGTAATGATGGAACCATCTTGGAGAATAGAAAGTGTATTTTGGGATCTTACTTGATCTTTGGTGCTACGGTTTACGCTTGAAGAAGGATAAAGGTGTGCTTCATAAATTGGATTAGTGTTTGGATATTCGTCATGGCGGTTTGGTTATTACATGGTTTTACGGGGTTATGTGCTTTTAACCATGGTCGGGATGAAACCATTATCAAAGTTCATTTAAATGTCAAAGAAGGCTAGATTTGAAGCGATTGAGAAGATGTGACAACGGCGTTAATTCTCTATTATTTATTTGAGGTTGAAGTGAAATATCACGGGCGAGTGTACTTAGTATCCGAAGGTATCGGGATGGTTGGATGAAGATTCTTGAGATCCTTGTTCGAGCTTATTATCAAAATCGAAGACTTGGAAATCTAGTTATTGTTGGGTGACTTTTACCTCTTCTTTTACCACTTGGGGAATTGGGCTCTTATCACCTCAAAATAACTATCACTTAAAGGAGTTACGTTGTAGTGCTCGATGTCACATTCAATTGTGGATTTTCAAGAGGTGATGTCGTCTTATACTTGATGGTTGGTTGGATGAAGAGTATAGAGTACTTAGAGATTCAATGGAGCATGAAGTCTCGGCACGCTCTTTGTTACATATGTGCAAGTTTAAGTCACGAGTTCGGGTATTTTACTTGAGGTCAAATTCATCATATTGGGTTTTCTCCATCAGCTGTTACTGCAAAGAGCCTACTGAATGATAATGGTGATGATTACATGTTTAGCTAAGAGAGTTGAAAAGAGAGAGATTATGACGTCTGTTCACTTCAGTTCAGGCCTCGTACTCTAAAGAAAAGAAAAGTGTACGTCTCAGTGCGCTTTATCTTTGAAAGAAGAGAAATCTTCTTATGACGTATGAACACAACAGTTCATGCCTCGTACTCCAAAGAAAAGAAGTGTGTACATTTCAGTGCGCATTATCTTCAAAAGAAGAGAAATCTTCTTATGACGTATGAACACTTGATTCATGCCTCGTTCTTAAAGAAAAGAAAAGTGTACGTGTCGATGCGCTTTATCTTACGAAGAAGAAATCTTCTCTATTATGACCATTCTCATCAACATGCTTCATACTTTTTCCATGCGCTTGGTCATTAAGTGAACAGACTCTTGTTGATTGTTTTCGATTCCACTTTCTCAACTATAATGATGATGGCGACATCACATGCGATTTTGCGGGGAGAAGTGTGAATAGACTACATTTGGATAATGTTCACTTATTTAGTCAAGAATGGCATCTCCGTATGCGATTCTTGAGGGGAGAAGAAGTGTGAATTTTTGCATTGTTGATTGACATTTGAGAATATAAATGGTCATCGGCTCTAAACTCATGTAAGAACCGAGCTTCTTCTTATCGGGTCATCTTCACATGGAGTTTTCTCTCTAAGAGTCGTTGGTTGACATCTTCACTCGGATTGATGAGTTTATCGACAAAGTGCTTTCGGTTAATGCTTCACGTACACATCAACATGATGATTCCGAACAATCTCTGTTCTTGTTTGATGTGATTGGTAGTTTGGCGTTACCATCTTGTGTGTTCGTTCTTGCCTTATTGCTGATTTTCTTGATGAACATCTTTCTGTTCTTGTTTGATTGGGAGAGATTTTAGTTAAGGGATTTGCAAGATGTAAGTTAATTGGGATGCTTTTGGTGGGATGCTTTTTGGTGTGAGTTGAAGATGTTAACTATCTATTCCCAATGAACAATCTTGAAGAAGGTCGAGTCTGATCGTTTCTACATTTTACGCTACATGTTAGAAGACTAAAGGCGAGTTGCATTTAACGATCTAAAGACTTCTTCTTAATCGGGCATTTATCAAGCAGTTGTCGGTTTAGGGAGAGCACTAATTGGGAGTGTGGTATAAGTCGATTCAATCCCCATTAGACTTGCTCATATTCATGTGATGACTCCTCGAGGCGTTGTTATTGACTAATTCTCGTATTGGACATTTGACTCAAGTTGATTACTTGAGTTAATCATTTATCACTTATTTGAGATTGAAGTTGATTTTCACAAAGGCGTGTTCTTATTTGATAGCTTGCTCGGGCTTAATAATTTGAGTTGAAGACTTGGTTTATCTAGTTACCGCAATCGAGGTGGATGGTTGAAGACACGGTTAACTATCACTATTAGGAGTTACTTTGTTTTACTCGATGTCACACGCATATGACGGTGTGGATAATCTCAAGAGGTGTTAATGTCTCATACTTTGTTTGGGTAGTGAGTACTTAGAGATTTGCTTGAAGCATAAATTCTCTACACACGTTCTTCCATCATTAGGTGCAAGCTTAAGATACAAATGTGGGGAAGTTGACTTGATTTCAAGTATGGTATAGTGGGTTTTCTTCTTGATCGTCACTTCAAATTGTCTCTGAAGGGTTGATATAAATAGTCGAGAGAGTCTTGAAGTTGATTCTCACAAAGAATTCAAGTGTTCTTCTCAACAAATTTCTAGTATCACGGGCTTTCAATGAGTTCTTGATTACGAAGCATCAAAACCGACAAGGGAAAGGAGACACGCATCTAAACGCGAGTAATCTTGATGAGCTTAATTCTTCTAAGTGATTGAAGATATCCGGGAAGACAAATGTTATTACCGAGAGAAACTCAAGGTTTGACTCATGGCGAGTAAACTTGATGAACTTAACTCTTCTAAGTGATTGAAGATATTCCGGAAAACAAATGTCATGACCGCGAGAAAGTCAAGGTTTTACTCATCAAGGCGTTTAGTGTTAGTATTTCATCTACGTGGGGAAGTGATGTTAGAGAAAGTTTCGAAGATAAAGAGGTACACTAGTGTGTGGTGATTTCAATGGTATCGCAATGATCGGGGAGAGATTGTGTACTTGGGATGCTCATTTGTTTCACTTGAGGCTTAATCGGTGATTCGAGATATAATCACTTATTCGGAGTTGACATCCCCGAGATTGTCATCCATGAGATAATCGATGACTTGGCTTGCTTCTTCAATGTTATCAGTTTTTCCATCCTTGGGTATTGGTATACTTGAATACTTGAGCTTCATACACGATCATCGGGAAGAAAAATGTGAACATGGGAGGTGTTTTCATTCCCTCATGATGTGTATTCGGAGAGCTCTTGGGTATTGGTGTACCGGGTTCTTGAGCTTCATACACGATCATCCGGAAGAAAAATGTGAACATGGGAAGGTGTTTTCATTCCCTCATGATGTGTGTTGGGAGAGTTCTTGAGCATTATACAAAAGCTGACCGCTTCATTTCAACTACTTGGGGAATTGTTCTCTTGACACCCTTTTTGGAATGGATCGCTTGAGACTTGATGGAAAGGAAATTTGAGAAGATTATTTTAAAGTGGGATGATACGTTGTTGTTCTTGTTGATGATATAACCTCGAGCGGAGAATCACGGTGATTATTCTTGAAAGGAGCGCAGGATTTATGATTATGGTGTGCTTCTTTGTGCACACAGCTAAGGCAAGCTTGAAATAGAGCTTTGTATCCGCTCGACTAAAGGATTTCGGTTTGGGGGAAGGCGCCAAAGTCTCTCTTCGGATGGCTCAATTTCTCTTCGATTCAAGAGTCTTGGAAGCTTTGGTGGTGAATGTTTAAGAGATGATGACTTCTATCTTCTACAACGAATCTGCTCGATATCCTTATCTCGGTACTCGTATCATCATCTTCTTTAACTATATCATCTATTATATCCTTGTAAATATTTATTCGAAAAACAAAATACAAAAATATAAAACCAACAAAAAGAAAATAGAAAATTATAAAACTTTCAAAACCATAAAAATCGAAAATTTCAAAAATACCAAAATATGTTTTCTCAAGACATGTCTTCGGTATCGATAACATCTACGGTCTTAGAAATGTCATTCAATAATGGCACGGGACCATAGATAAAGTTCGAGAGGAGGTGTAAATATTCTTTTCTAAACATGTCTCAAAATATGGCTTGCGATTATTTTGATGTAACCCGTGCTTAAACCAGGGCTTGCTATTATTTCGGATAGCAACCCGCTCTTTCAAAGAAGGAAAGTGCTACGCTTAAATGATTTTCAAATATTTCGTGCACTTATCCTAAAACTATTTGAGGAAAGTATGTCGAAGGACTGCTGTTCCTACACAAATGTTTTTCCGTCTAAAATTCTTCAGAAAAATATTCAGTGTTTTCTAAAATTGGTGGAAAATGAGTTGCTTTTAAAACAATCGATTCGAGTTTTGTTAAATTGAAAACTCAATCAATGACTTGAGCTTTTAAACTTTTCATAAAATGAGTCATGGATTGAGGGGATAATGTCTTTTCAAATCTACATCATCTAACGGGCTTTCTTAATTATCCTAATATGCTTAATTAAAATGATGTTAACCTATGTTGAAGGACTAGGTGCCTAGGATATGATTGCTAGGATTAGATGATTAGAGTTTGATGAACACTTTATTCCCATACATTTATATGATCTGATTGATATGTTACATTGATTTTTATTAGTCGATTCTTTGTTTGGGTGATGTCGACCACCATATATTTGTATGTGTGTTCACTAACGTATGCGGTATATTGGTTTAAAAGAATGTTCCCGATCCGGATCCCACAATTGAAGATGATTGGATGCCGAGAGGAAAGGGTAACTATATCTTGGGTTGACAAATGAAGAAAGCAGAGCTTAGCGGACTTCAATGGAGAGTTGGCATGAAATGCAACGTAAGAGGTCTTCTTGCATCGGTAGATGGTTTTCTTGACAAGTGAAGAAAGCGGAGCTTAATTGGACCTCGGTTGGCATTCAAAATGCAACGTAAGAAGAAGTCTCACTGCATTTCAGACGGTTTTCTTCAACCTACAACAACAACAACGGAAGCTTCTCAACCACTAACGTATCTTTGTGCAGGATACCATTTTTAAACAATTTTGAATAAATTTGAATAAATTGTTTTGAAAATGGAATATATTGTTTTGAAAATATATTGGACTAATTTTTGAAAATCACCGGACTTCATGTTATCAAAACCTAAGTCACTCAATTATTGACTTCTGTCATGGATTGAGGGGGAGAGTGATTTAAAATAAATTATTTTCAATCAATATTGCTTCATAAAAGTCCGTTTTGTACAACAAAAAGTGGTGATCTAAAGATTTAATGTTATGTCATGGTATGATTTTTTCTTTAGAATCAAGGTCTTTCAAAATGAAATCTTTTCTGTTCTTGTTTGATTGTGAAATTGTTTTGTTTTACTTAAAAGATCCCTTAAAACTATCATACGACACTAACAATCTTTAATGTCTTAAAATGGTCCGTATCATCATCTTTCAAAATTGAATCTTGCCACGTCTTTCCCAAATTTTTCTAAATGACTTAAATCGATTGGGATCACAAATCTCAAATGATTTGATATTTCGATCGGGGTGAGATCGTGTTTTAAATCTCAAATCTGTTTTAAATGGAATTGGTTTTAGTCCTTTAAAGGCACTCCTGCCTCCATGTGCCAAACGATTTCAAAATACATAATGCACATGTTGAGGAGGAGGATTTATCCAAAACCATATGAGTATTTAAACAAGGCCACATTTTCTCCCATGTTTTCTAAACCTAATTAAATCACTTGGGATCCAAAATCTCAAAGGGTTTGATATTTTTGATCGGGGAGAATTTGTGATTTAATAATGAAATTTGATAAAGGTGATCGATTTGATGAAATTGTGCAGTCGCTCTCTCATATGTGCTAAGCGCTTTCGAATCTCGAAGCACATATTGAGGGGAGCAAAACCATCGAGTACAAAAGTTTTTTAAAGAGATTATAAAGTACCTTGATTGTGTTTTCAAATGGTTTTCTTAATGGATTTTGTGATTGTGGATGTGCTTCAAAAGAACTCTTGCCTCTATGTGATAAAATGTTTTAAAATATCCTATGCACATATTGAGGGAGAATTTTACCAAGAAAATCAAATGGCTTTTTCGTATGAAAATTGTGATCAAAGAAAATATTTCAAAGTCCTCTTACCTCCATGTGCCAAACAATTTCTAAATCACACGCACATGTTGAGGGAGGTTTTCTAAATGATCAAAACTATTAAGGTACAAAATTCTTTGATCTCGTATCACAAGTACCTTGATTGTTTTCAAATGATTTTCAATTGGTTTCATGAAGGAAGAACAATACCAAAAGACCGATCAATTTACTTTATGCATGGAGTTATAAGGATGGTTAGGTTAGGTATTTGTTCCCACGATCCGCGAGCCGGACGGATCTACCGAGGACAATCCACTAGATAGTGAAGAGTCCATAGGTATATTGAAAAAGGAGAAAAATGAGAAATGGGAAGAGTGCGGGTGAGACAGAGCTAGTCTTGGAATAAACCCAACAAGGTTCTAGTAATGAAGTCTCGGTAAGCTTTGAAGGGTTGAAGAATGAAAAAGAAATGAATGAGAAAAGGGTGAAAAGAAATAGCCCTCCATCAATTCAACCTTAGGGCGAAACCGGGTTCAATTCATATGCTCTTGGTGGTTACTAAGGTAACACTGGTATTGAAGACAAGACATCATGGACCCGGTGATGCCTTGCACTAGAACTTCCCAAGCCACTCAAGTTCCTCTTAAAGGGCTTGTTTCATTCTCACGGGAACCGACATTATCTATCGACTTTCTCTTAGAGATTGTTGATATTGAAGAAGGAGACCCTCTCCTAGTCTCCCACACACGGGAACCAAAATGCACTATTGAGTCTAGAGCCAAGAGATCATCCACAATATCTCGTTAGGACACTAAATTCTTGAAGACTTACTTTTCACTCAATGTGGAAAGTAAGTATATATTAAGAGTCCTCGCATTATCCTTGTGGTATTGCCGAACATCCGATTGGTATGTAAAAGTATTCACGATGAAGATGGAAATCCTTCTAGAGCCAACATCAAACAAGCTCTTGGTGGGTGACATGTGAGATCTTCTCGTAAGATCAAACTTGTGACAACCGGATAGAAACGATGGGAGATTCAATCTTGAATCAACCTTGGTCGAGGAATGGAATTGCGAATACTTTTGGAAAAACCGTTCGATGTGCAAATCTTCTTTTCTCTAGCACGTCGAATGTGTACTTATGTTTTCAAATTCAAAAGTATCTCGATTGAAAAATACTTTTAGAAAAACCGATTCGATGTGCGAATCTCTTCTTTTCGCTAGCACGTCGAATGTGTACTCATTCTCTAATACAAAAGTATTTTGATTGAAAATTGATCTTTCTCATAAAACCTTCGTCGTATTGCAAAACTCTTTCTTCAAGCAATACGCGATTGTTTTCAAATCATTTTCATCAATCGATAAATCTCAATTTCTTGGTTCACTCACTCCGTGTTGTCTTCTTTGAGGCGTTCGGTTTGAGAACGACTAGAACATTGCGAAACCCTGTCAAGGAGATTCTTAGGAATCCTACGATCACAGGCGGTACTTGTCTCGATCAGCGGGGAACCGTGGGCGTGTACGTCAATTCAATGAAAGTGATCAAAGACACTTTTCGTGCGCTTTATTGCTAAGCGTCAGTATGCGGTACACCCCGACGATTGCGGTGATCGAATTGAGAAGTCATTCCAAAGCCGCATGCTCACGCATCCACACTTAATTTGAAGAAATCATGGTGGTGCATATCTACATAGCACGGATCGATATTTCATACTATGCTTATCTTCTGACTGCTGCAAATATCATGAACCGATAAGGCTTCCGCTACTACGATGGAAAGATGTCATGATTCAAAAGTGTGAGCATGTCGGTCCGAAAGTCACAACTTCACATGATGGCAACACAATAAAGGGTGATCCGAGATTTCTTGTGGTGATGATCTCAAAAAGCTCAAAGATCATCAAAGATGTGGATCGGTTAAAGGCCTCCACTCAAAGTACAAAACCATGCGGACTTTGAAGAATCGCTACAAATGCACAAAGATTGCGGAATTTGAAGAATTGAAGTCTACGAGCTCGAGAACTAAAGACGATGAACAGAACGCTAGGATTCAAAATGTAAATCATGGGGTGACCTCCCTTAGGGGGAGATTGTTAGGAATTAGAAAATTCCATAGTAAAGAGTCGGTCACCCCAAGTGTTATCTAGCTTAAATTAGCTCGTATACTTGTCGTTAGTTATATTATTTACTGTTTTATTAGTTAGTTAGTAGCGTAAAATAGTTTAGTGCAACACCGTGGAGGAAGGACGGGTCTTTACCCACTGTATCCCTGATCCACAGGCCGATAGGAGGTCGAGTATTTGTAAGTATAAATACCCCTTCCATCCATGGAAGGGGTAGTGCTTCTTCATTAATCTAATATTTCATACTTTGTGTAAACCTCTAGCAAGAACACTCTCTCTCTCTACTTTCTCTCTCTAAAATGGAAAACATGTATTTTGATCTCCCAAGACCACCCGAATCATCTAACACAATAAATATACGATCCTACACTTATACTTGATGGTTGGTTGGTTGAAGAGTATAGAGTACTTAGAGATTCAAATGGGCATGAAGTCTCGACACCGCTCTTTGTTACATATGTGCAAGTTTAAGTCACGAGTTCGGGTTATTTTACTTGAGGTCAAATTCATCATATTGGGTTTTCTCCATCATTTGTCACGACAAAGGGCCTCTTGAATGATAATGGGGTTGATTACATGTTTTGCTAAGAGAGTTGAAAAGAGAGATAATGATGTATGAACACAACAGTTCATGCCTCGTTCGTTAAAGAAAAGAAAAGTATGCGTGTCGATGCGCTTTATCTTACGAAGAAGAAATCTTCTTATTATGACCATTCTCATCAACATGCTTCATGCTTTTCCATGCGCTTTTAATTATCAAGTGAACCGGCTACCATTGATTGTTTTCTCATTCCACTTGCTCGATTATAATGAAGATGGAGACATCATGTCTTGATTTTGTGGGGAGAAGTGTGAATAGACTACATTTGGATAATGTTCACTTGTTTAATCAAGAATGGCATCTCCGTATGCAATTCTTGAGGGGAGAAAAGTGTGAATTTTTGCATTGTTGGTGATATTAGAGAATTTAAATGGTCATACGGCTCTAAACTCATGTAAGAACCGAGCTTCTTCTTATCGGGTCATCTTCACATGGAGTTTTTCTCTTCTAAGAGCCGTTGGTTGACATCTTCACTCGGATTGATGAGATTATCGACAAAGTGCTTCCGGTTAATGCTTCACGTACACATCAACATGATGATTCCGAACAATCTCTCTGTTCTTGTTTGATGTGATTGGTAGTTTGGTGTTACCATCTTATGTGTTCGTTGCGGCCTGATTGCTAATTTCCTTGATGAACATCTTTCTGTTCTTGTTTGATTGGGAGAGATCTTAGTTAAGGGGACTTGCAAGATGTAAGTTAATTGGGATGCTTTTGGTGATGTTCTTAATTTTGGTGAGTTGAAGATGTTAACTATCTATTCCCAATGGACAATCTTGAAGAAGGTCGAGTCTATGATGCATTCTACATTTTACGCTACATGTTAGAAGACTAGAAGACGAGTTGCATTTAACAATCTAAAGACTTCTTCTTTATCCGGCATTTATCAAGCAGTTTGCCGGTTTAGGGGAGCACTAATTGGGAGAAAGTTATAAGTCGATTCAATTCCCAATTAGACTTGCTCATATTCTTTAGCGAGTGACTCCTCGAGGCGTTGATATTGACTATTGTTGGACATTTGACACAAGTTGATTACTTGAGTTAATCATTTATCACTTATTTGAGATTGAAGTTGACTTTCACAAAGGCGTGTTCTTATTTGATAACTTGCTCGGGCTTAAGAATTTGAGTTGAAGACTTGGTTTATCTAGTTACCAGTGATGAGGTGGATGATTGAAGACACGGTTAACTATCACTATTAGGAGTTACTTTGTTTTACTCGATGTCACACATATGACGGTGTGGATAATCGCAAGAGGTGTTAATGTCTCATACTTTGCTTGAGTAGTGAGTACTTAGAGATTTGCTTGAAGCATAAATTCTACACCGTTCTTCCATCATTAGGTGCAAGCTTAAGATACAAATGTGGGAAGTTGACTTGGTTTCAAGTATGGTATATCGGGTTTTCTTCTTGATGGTCACTTCAAATTGTCTACATAAGGGTTGATAAAATAGTCGGAGAGAGTCTTGACATGTTGATTCTCACAAGAGTTCAAGTGTTCTTCTCATAAAGATTTCAAGTATTTGGGCTTATACTATGTTCTTGACTACGAGTGTCAAAACCGGAAGGGTTAAGGAGATAAGCACCTAAGCGAGTAAACTTGATGAACTTAATACTTCTAAGTAATTGAAGATACCGGGAAGACAAATGTTATTACAGAGAAACTCAAGGTTTGACTCATGACGAGTAAACTTGATGAACTTAATTCTTCTAAGTAATTGAAGATATCCCGGAAAACAAATGTCATGACCGTAGAAACTCAAGGTTTTACTCATCAAGGCGTTTAGTGTTAGTATTTCATCTACGTGGGGGAAGTGATGTTAGAAAAAGTTTCTGAAGATAAAAGAGGTACACAAGTGCGACATATTCAGGGGAGATAAATGTGTAACATGAGGGAGGTGTTATCAGTTATTCTTTCGGTGGGAATGTGTGTACTTCGGATTCTTGAGCTTCATACACGATCATCAGGGAAGAAAAATGTGAACATGGGAAGGTGTTTTCATTCCCCTCATGATGTGTATTCGGGAGAGCTTTTGGGTATTGGTGTACTTCGGGTTCTTGAGCTTCATACATGATCATCAGGGAAGAAAAATGTGAACATGGGGAGGTGTTTTCATTCCCCTCATGATGTGTATTTGGGAGAGTTCTTGAGCATTATACAAAGAGGTGTCGCATCAACTCAACTACTTGGTGGAATTGTTCTCTTGACACTTTTGGAATGGATTGCTTGAGACTTGATGGTAATGAAATTTGAGAAGAAATTTAAAGAGTGGGATGAAACGTTCTTGATCTTCTACTTGATGATATAACCCGAATGGAGATCCTCGATTATCGTTCTTAAATGGAGCGTGAGATTTATGGTAATGGTGTGCTTTACGTGCACTGGCTAAGGCAAGCTTGAAATAGAGCTTGAATACCTTTCGGCTAAAGGATTTTCGGTTTGGGGAAGCGCCAAAGTCTCACTTTCGGATGGTTCTATTTCTTTCAATTCAAGAGCCCTTGGAAGCTTTGGTGGTGGATGTTTAAGAGATGGCGAATTCTATCTTCTGACGTCTTGCTTCGATATCCTTATCTCGGTACTCGTATCATCATCCTCTTTAACTATATCATCTATTCTATCTTTGTCTATATTTATTAAAAAAAAAAAAAAAAAAAAAACAAAAACAAAATATAAAACCAACAAAAGAAAATAGAAAAATATAAAATCTTCAAAAATCCATAAAAATCGAGAAAATTTGAAAAAGACCAAAAATATGTTTTCTCTAGACATGTCTTACGGTATCGATAACATCTACGGTCTTAGAAATGTCATTCAATAATGGCACGGACTTTAGATGAAGTTCGAGGAGGAGGTGTAAATATTTCTTTTAAACATGTCTCAAAATATGGCTTACTGATTACTTGATTGTAACCCGTTAAATAAACCATGGCTTGTTATTATTTTAGATGGCAACCCGTTCTTTATAGAAAGGAAAGTGTTGCGCTAAACCAATTTTCAAATATTTCGTGCACTTATCCTAAAACAAATGAGGAAAGTATGTCGAAGGATTCTTGTTCCTACTCAAATATTTTTCCGTCTATAAATTCTTGAGAAAAATATTTGTTGTTTTCTAAAATGGTGGTAAATGAGTTGCTTGTAAATCTATCAGTTCGAGTTTTGTGAAAATTGAAAACTCAATCAATGACTTCGCTTTTAATCTTTTCGGAAAATAAGTCATTGATTGAGGGGAGAATGTTTTCAAATTTATATCATCTAACGGACTTTCTTAATTATCCTCGTGCTTATACGAAAAATATAATTGCCTATGTTGAAGGACTAGGTTTCTAGGATATGATTGTTAGGTTTAGATGATTAGAGTTTGAAACACATTATTCCCATACCTTACATGATCGATTGATATGTTGGATTGACTTTTATTAGTCGATTCTTTGTTTGGGTGTTGTCGACCACCATATATTTGTATGTGTGTTCACTAACATATGCATGTATATTGGTATATAAGAATGTTCCCGATCCGGATCCACAAATGAACATGATTGGATGCCGTAAGGAAAGGGTAACGATATCTTGGGTTGACAAATGAAGAAGCGGAGCTTAATTGGACTTCTATGGAGAGTTGGCATAAATGCAGCGTAAGAGGTCTCCTTGCATCGCGAGATGGTTTTCTTCTAAGTGATTGAAGAAGCGGAGCTTAATTTGACCTCGGTTGGCATTCAAAATGCAGCGTAAGAAGAAGTCTCACATTGCATCTGCAGACGGTTTTCTTCAAGCCCTCAAAGAACAGCGGAAGCTTCTCAACCACCTAACGTATCTTTGTGCGAGGATACCATTTTTAAACAAGTTTGAATAATTTGATTAAATTGTTTTGAAAATGGAAAAATATTGTTTTGAAAATTAATTGAACTAAATTTTGAAAATCACCGGACTTCTTTCTATCAAAACCTAAGTCACTCAATTATTGACTTCGGTCATCGATTGAGGGGGAGAGTGATTTAAAATAAAATATTTTCAATCAATATTGCTTCATAAAAGTCCGGATTGTACAATATAAGTGGTGATCTAAAGATTTAATGTTATGTCATGGTATGATTTTTCTTTAGAATCAAGGTCTTTCAAAATGAAATTTTTTACATTCTTGTTTGATTGTGAAATTGTTTTGTTTTACTTAAAGATCTCTTAGACACTATCATACGACACTAACAATCTTTAATGTCTTAAAATGGTCCTTATCGTCATCTTTCAAAATTGAATCTTGCCGTCTTTCTCCAAATTTTTCTAAATGATTTAATCGGTTGGGATCAAAAATCTCAAATGGTTTGATATTTCTGATCGGGGTAGAGATCGTGATTTAAATCTCAAATCTGTTTTAATGGAATCGGTTTTAGTCCTTTATAGGCACTCCTACCTCCATGTGCCAAACGACTTCAAATACACAATACGCATGATGAGGAGGAGGATTTATCCAAAAACAAGATGAGTATTTAAACCAGGCCACAAGTTCTCCCATGTTTTCTAAACCGTATTAAATCACTTGGGATCCAAAATCTCAAAGGGTTTGATATTTTTGATCGGGGGAGAATTTGTGATTTAATAATGAAATTTGATAAAAGGTGATCATTTTGAATTAATTGTGCGAGCTACTCTCAGTATGTGCTAAGCGCTTCGAATCTCGAAGCATATATTGAGGGAGCATTTTAATGATAATAAACTATCGAGGTGCAAATGCTTTTATGTGTTAACATAAAGTACCTTGATTGAGTTTTAAAATGGTTTCTTAATGGCGCTTGTGATTGTGGATGTGCTTCAAATTAACTCTTGCCTCTATGTGATAAAATGATTTCAAAATCCTATGCACATATTGAGGGAGAATTTTACCATGAAAATCAAATGGCTTTTTCGGATGAAAATTGTGATCAAAGAAAATATTTCAAAGTCCTCTTGCCTCCTTGTGCTAAACAATTTCTAAATCATACGCACATGTTGAGGGAGGTTTTCTAAATGATCAAAGCTGTTAAGGTACAAAATGCTTTGATCTCGTATCACAAGTACCTTGATTGTTTTTCCAAATGATTTTCAATTGGTTTCAAGGAAGAATGAACTGTACCAAAGACCGACCATTTTACTTTATGTATGGAGTTATAAGGATGGTGTGGTTAGGTATTTGTTCCCACGATATGCCGAGCTGGAGGGATCTACCAGGACAATCCACTAGATAGTGTAGAGTCCTTAGGAATATTGAAAAAGGAGAAAAATGAGAATATGGGAAGAGTGCGGATGAGGCAGAGCTAGTCTTGGAATAAACCCAACAAGGTTCTAGTTATGAAGTCTCGGTAAGCATGAAGGGGTTGAAGAATGAAAAGAACTGAATGTGAAAATGGGTGAAAAGAAATAGCCCTCCATCAATTCAACCTTAGGGAAGAAACCGGGTTCAATACATATACTCTTGGTTGTTACTAAGGTAACACGGTATTGAAGACAAGACGTCATGGACCCGTGATGCATGCACTAAACTTCCCAAGCCACTCAAGTTCCTCTTAAAGGGCTTGTTTCATTCTCACGGGAACCGACATAATCTATCGACTTTTCTTAGAGATTGTTGATATTGAAAAGGAGACCCTCTCCTAGTCTCCAAGACAGAACCAAAAATGCACTATTGAGTCTAGAGCCAAGAGATCATCCACAATATCTCGTTAGGACACTAAATTCTTGAAGACTTGCTTTTCACACAATGGGAAAGTAAGTATATATTAAGAGTCTCACGATTATCCTTGTGGTATTGCCGGAACATCCGAGTGATATGTAAAATATTCACAATGAAGATGGAAATCCTTCTAGAGCCAACATCTAACAAGCTCTTGGTGGGTGACATGTGAGATCTTCTCGTAAGATCAAGCTTGTGACAACTGGATAGAAACAATGGGAGATTCACTCGTGAATCAACCTTGGTCGAGGAATGGATTTGACGAATACTTTTGGAAAAACCGTTCGATGTGCAAACCTTCTTTCTCTAGCACATCGAATGTGTATTCATTTTCAAATTCAAAAGTATCTACGATTGAAAATACTTTTAGAAAAACCGTTCGATGTGCGAATCTCTTCTTTTCGCTAGCACGTCGAATGTGTACTCATTCTCTAATACAAAAAGTATTTTGATTGAAAATTGATCTTTCTCATAAAACCTTCGTATTACAAAACTCTTTCTTCAAGCAATACGCGATTGTTTTTCAAATCATTTTCATCAATCGTGAATCTCAATTTCTTTGGTTCACTCACTCCGTGTTGTCTTCTTTGAGGCGTTCGGTTTGAGAACGACTAGGACATTGCGAAACCTGTCAAGGAGATTCTTAGGAATCCTACCTAATCACAGCGATACTTGTATCGATCAGCGGGAACCGTGGGCGTGTACCTCAATTCAACGAAGTGATCAAAGACACTTTCGTGCGCTTTATTGCTAAGCGTCGATGCAGATACACCCGACGATTGCAACCGATCGTAATTGAAGAGTCAATCCAAAGCCGCATGCTCACAAAGCATCCACACTTAATTTGAAGAAATCATGACTTGTGCATATCTACGTAACCTGGCTCGGATATTTCTATACTATGTTCGTCTTTTGCTGCTGCAAATATCTTGAACCGAAGAAAGCTTCCGCTACTACGATGGAAAGATGTCATGATCCGAGAAAGTGTGAGCATGTCGGTTCGAAAGTCACAACATCACATGATGGCAACACAATAAAGGGTGATCTAGAGATTTCTTGTGGTGATGATCTCAATGAAAGCTCGAAGATCATCAAAGATGTGGATCGGTTGAAAGGCCTCCACTAAAAGTACAAAATATCACGGACTATGAAGTGTCACCGCTTAAGCACAAAGATTGCGAATTGAAGAATTGAAGTCACGAGCTCAAGAACATTGTCAAGAATAGAATGCTAGGAATCGAAATGTAAAACATGGGTGACCTCCTTGGGGAGATTTTTAGGAATTAGAAAATTCCATAGTGAAGAGTCGGTCACCCCAAATATTATCTAGCATAAGTTAGCTCGTAGACTTGTCGTTATTTACGTTGTTTAATAGTTTATTAGTTAGTTTGTAGCGTAGTTTAGTTTAGAGCAACACCGTGGAGGAAGGACGGGTCTTTACCCACTGTATGCCTGATCCACAGGCCGATAGGAGGTCGTATTTCATGTAACTATAAATACCCCTTCCCTCCATGGAAGGGGTGGTGCTTTCAATCTAATATTCCATAATTTGTAAACCAAGTCTCTAGCTTGAAAACCTAACTCTCTAACTTTCTCTCTCTAATGGCAAACATGTATTTTGATCATCCAAGACCACCCGAATCATCAACACAATAAATATTAGGATCCTTCACTAACTTTCCTTGATTTTCCACCCGGCTTGCTTCATTCTTTCGGTAGACAAAATCCCCTATTTTGAAATTCATTGGCTTAACTCTCCGATTGTAGTATTGTTCTACTTGCGTCTTATATTTAGCTTCTGGATGGCGATTTTCCTTCTTTCTTGTAAGAGGTCTAAATTAAAGCGTTGTTGTTCCTCATTCGATCTTCTGGAACATCATCGTCCGTGTGTGGGCATCCCTATTTCCGCTGGGATTCTGACCTCACCGCCATACGTCGGTGAAAGGGGTTTCTCCATTGCATGTTTTGAGGGTCGTCCGATGCGCCCATAAAAGCGTTGGGCGCCTCATCTAGCCATCCCGCTCTCTCCCTTCCTAACCTTATTTTTATCCCATCCATCAGGCTTCGGTTTGCCCGTTTTACCAGTCCATTAGCTTGCGGATGCGCAACGGCTGTGTTTATTTGTTTGATCTTTAACCCTTCGCACCATTTCTTGAATGGGTCATTCACGAAATTGGTTCCATTGTCAGTGACTATGATCCTAGGCAAACCATACCTGCATACAATATTTTCGTACACAAATTTTATGACATCTTTGCCCGTCGTCTTGACTAACGGCTTCGCTTCTATCCACTTAGTAAAATAGTCAATTGCCACAATCACATATTTGATGCGGCCGGGTGCTTCCGAAAAGGGGCCTAACACGTCCATTCCCCATTGGTAGAAGGGCCACGGGGACATGATGGACGTCAGTGGCGTCTTGGGTAGTTTGGGTACCGGAGAGTGTATCTGACAGGAGTCACATTTCCTGATTTCTTCTCGGATATCCCGGTGCATGGTAGGCCAATAATATCCTTGCCTCATAAGTTTGGTCACAACGGTCCTCGGTCCGGCGTGCATCCCATGCAACCGCATGCACTTCCGGATTATGTAATTTGCACAGAACGGCCCTACACATCTCATCGGTACTAAGTAACCTTTCTTAAAGAGGACACCTTCTTCCATAACATCTGCGGAATCTTCATTCTCAAGCTTCTAGCCTCATTGGGATCCTCCGCCACACGCCCTCTTCCGGACACTTGATGATCGGCGTCATCCGGTTGTCCGTTTCTCTTCTACTATGGTATTAACTACTTTTCATCTCTTGACGGCCTTCCGGGACTTCTACGAGCACTTTTTTGGTCAGGTGATCGAAGGCCACTGACGCTAGTTTACTTAATATGTCAGCCTTCTGATTTTGGGCCCTCAGAATGTTGCGAATTTTAAAGTTTTGGAAGCCGGATACGTATTTCCTTGCTTGGGCTAAGTACTTCTGCATGCTTTCCTTGGTGGCTGTGAATTCCCCATTGATCGACCGCCACGGTTTAAATCTACCCCACGCTTAAAGCTTTGATTTTGAGTTTTCTTGATCCTTAGGCCGACAACAGGCCTCATACTCTGCCTCGTTGTTGGTGCTAGGAAAGTTTAGCCGCAGGCGAGGTCGATTCTACCTTGTCTGGGCTGATGAGAACTAAACCCGCTCCGGATCCCTTACTATTTGAGGCTCCGTCTATATATAAAAACCATTCTCCTTCCTCTATTTCCATCACGTTCGAAATGTTCCTACATCTAGATTCTACCGGTACTTCTGTTAGAAAATCCGCCAGCACTTGTCCCTTGACTGCGTTGCGAGGGGTGTAAGTGATATTGTATGCTCCTAGCTCCACATTTGGCTAATTTTCCCGAGACTTCCGGTTTATTCAGTATTTGCTTGATGGGTTGATCAGTTATGACCCGGATGGGGTGAGCCTCGAAATACCTCCTCAGCCTTCTGGATGCGTGCAGCAGACACAAAGCCAACTTTTCTATAGGGGCGTAGTATTTCTCTGCTTCATGTAGCGTCCGGCTAACATAGTGCACCGACAACTGTCTCCCGTTTCTTTCTACCAGGAGTACCGCACTTACGGCTCCTATTGAATCCGAGAGATATATGAACAGTTGTTCTTTCGGCTTTGGTGTGGATAAAGAAGGTAATTCGAGTATCAACCTCTTCATCTCCTGAAAAGCCAACTCGGCTTCCTTCGTCCATCGGTATTCGTCCTTGTTTTCTTTAGTGATGTTCTTTAGGGTGTCGAAGAAAGGGAGAGCTCTTTCCGCCGACTTTGATAGGAATCTATTTACAGCTGCAAGCTTTCCACTCAGGCTTTGCATTTCTTTTAAGGTTTCCGGAGATTTCATCTCCATTATAGCCTTTGTTTTCCTTGGGTTGGCTCTTATTCCTTCCGATGTCACCATATAGCGAGGAATTTATTTCCTCCACCCGAAAGAACACTTTCGCGGGTTCAACTTCATGTTTATCTTCCTAAGGTTGTCAAAGGTTTCCGCGATATCGTGATCATTTCTCGTTACGTTCGCTTTTTATGACCATGTCGTCACATATGCCTCCAAATTTCTCCCTATCTCTGTGATTGAAAAGCGAAGTCACCAATCGTTGATAGGTTACCCAAACATTCTTGATCCGAGCGGCATTTTCGTATAGCAAGATGTTCCTCGATGCGTGTAAAATGCCGTTTTCCTCATCGTCCCTATTCATCTGGATTTGGTGATAACCCTTGTAGGCGTCAAGGAAGCACTTATACTTATACTCGATGACGGATTCAATCTTTCAATCTATCTCCGGCAAAGGATAGTAATCCTTGGGGCATGAGGAGTTCAGATTTTTGAAGTCAATACACATTCTCCAGCTTCCGTCACATTTCTTAACCAACACAGGATTAGATATCCATGTCGGGTACCTTACCGGGCGGACTATGTCGGCCTTGACCCATTCCTCCACTTCTCCGTTGATCACTTGGTTCTTTTCTCGCGAGAATATTCTCCTTCTTTGGGCCACCGGTGTGTCGGAGATGTTCACGCAGAGAGAGTGCTGTATGAGGCGTCTTGGCACCCCGGTCATGTCTGCCGGCTCCCAGGCAAAAATATCTTTGTTCTTCCTCAAGATCTCGATTAGTTGCCTCCGGCATTCTCGCGAGAACTTGGTTCCTATGGTTACTCGTTGCTCTGGGTAGGCTGCGTTAACTAGGATGTCTTCCGTTTGTTCTTGACCTTCTTCTTGAGTTTCTTGATCCCAAGTTTCTATTTCCCTCTCGGAAGAGCAGCTTCTCCGAGGGTCCTGCCCTTCCTCGAATCTCCTACATTCCATGACTACCGCTCTTTTGGCGATCAGAGTAGCTATCCCTTCCGGAGTGGGGAACTTCATCATTGCATGGATGGTAGAGGGTATGGCTCTTAATTCTTTGAGACCCGTTCGGCCCAGTATTATATTGTAAGGGGAAGGTGATTTCACTACCGTGAATGTCATCATCACCGTCCGGAACAGGCCATGATCCCCCATGCGTACCTCTAGTTCTATCTTCCCTATCGGCCGGATGACTTCGCCAGAAAATCCTACCAACGGAGAACTAGTTCCTTGAAGCCGGGATTGGATGGAAGGACAAAAGTTCCTGAAACAATGTTCATACATGACTTGGACGGAGGCGCCTTCATCTACGAACACCCTCCTTACAAAATATCCTTCTATTTCGGCCTCCACGATTAATGGCTCATCAGACAGGTCATCCGTATTTACCTGGGGGAAGGATATAGGGATATTCATCCAGTCTTCATCATAGAACCTGCCCCTTCTTTTACGATCCTCCGAGTATTGACGGACCATGTTGATCACTTTTCCTTTTCCATTGTGACCTCTCGGCCTTTCCTTTCCTTTTCTTGGACATTCTTAACCAAGTGATCTAACTTCCCGATTCAAGGGCCACTTCCAATTGCCTTTTTAAATGATAACAGTCATTGGTGAGATGGCCTCTTTCTCCATGATATTCACAGAACCGATCCTCATTCTCTTTGCTTGGCCTCCCTTGTAACGGGGGTGGTGGGGGTAAGTTTAGGTGGTGTTCAGTGGAAAGTATTTCTTTGGGCTGTTTAGTAAGGCCGGAGAGCAAGATCCGAGAACCATCGTGTTTATTGAAGTCGTTGCATCTGAATTCATTTCGGGGTCGTGCTTCGGCTTTTGGAGAGACATAAGGGGAGAAGACTTCTCTCTGTCGAGAATCATTTCTTTCCCAAGGCCGTCGGTCGCCCCTCTTCCTGTCATTGAATCCTCCCCTGAGATTCCTATCTCTTGAGACTTGACTGCTTGGCTTCCGGGATAGGTCATGGGTTTCTCCCCTTGGCAGCTCGGTGTTCTTATAAGCTTCTTCCGCCCGGATATAATCGTCTACCCTGGTCATCATTTCCTTCACAGATTTTGGGACCTGATCAGAGAACTTCTTAGCCAAATCAGGGCACCGATGAGCATTCATGAACGCCGATATCTTCATGAGTTCGGGAACCCCTGGTATCCGACTGGCCTCGTCGGTCCACCGTTCTTTGAAGGCCGGTAGTGTTTCGTTGGTCTGTCGACAATCCGAGTGATTTGTAGGATCTTTCGTGTTTTGTCGTGAGAGCAAACTGACGATGGCTGGTCCCCGAGTTCGTCCCAATTGTCAATGCTACCCGGCCCAAATTCTTGAACCGACCATGTCCGCCTCGTCCATAGTTCTTTGGAACATTCGGCACCACACCGCATTGGCCATTCTCCTTGATTCGCTGCTCCACGAAGCGGTTGACATGATCGTCCGGGTCAGCCGAGCCATCGTATAGTTTTAGATTGGTGGGCATGATGCACTTCGGCCAAGAAACTCTACTATTCTTCGTGTAAAGGGTGATCGAGCAATTTCTTTATGGGGTTCTTTGAGATCATCCTTTGGGTTTGTTCGGCACCTCCTCTTGCTCCTCTTCTTCTTCGAAGAGAGCCGGATAGGCTTGATGACTCGGGTCCGGTTGCATTGTACTTTCGAGGAGGGTCTCTAAAGATGCCATACGGGCTTGTAGTTGCTCGGTATTCCGCAGGTTTGCCTATTGAAGACTCCACTCCGCCTATGTTTTCCGGAGGGAGTTGGGTTCAGCGAGGTGGTGGTTGCGAACCGCCATCCAATTCTCTCGTAGAATGAATAACGGGTCCCACGGATGGCGCCAATTTGTTGAAGCAAATTTCGCTATCCGGTTAGGGCCGAGAGTTCGACTTCAATCAACGATGCCGAGGAAATAAGTGTTCCTTTCACAATAAGCAACACACGTTAGCCTCATACGACGGTGTCCGGGACCAAGCTCCGCGTGAAAGTGTGGAGGGTAAAGATGGAAATAAATGCAATGGTTGATGTGAGTGTGTGTATTTATGTCGAAACATTAAATGTGTTAAGGTATTTATACTACCCCAACTATGTACCTTCGTTCAGTAGATACACCGTTCGTGCGAGACCTATATTACTGTTTGCAAGCCTATAGCCACCCTAGTTGATAGGCCGTGGTGAGAATCTCTTAAAAGCGGATATCGTTATTTGACGTCAGACGGTTTAGACAATGCCGTCCGCCGGATGTTGCTTTGGACCGCATGTCTTCCGGACATATCGCCAACAATTGTCAACCATAATTATATTATTATATTATATTATATTATATTATATTATAATTATATTATAATATATACTAACACCGTTTTGGGGTAGTATCAAAATACATTGTATACATGCGTTGTTGTCATTTTGTGATTCGTTTATTACACTCTTATACACTGGTTAGTATTCAAAAACGCGGCGACATCTTATTGGCCACATTGTGTTCCACCTTTTACTGTTCACGCATGGCCTACAAAACATACTAAACCGTATATACGTTTGCTGCAGGAAAAAAAATCTCCGACAAACTTAATAAATGCTTCACCGCCTCTCATTCAATCTTCTCCACAGCCTCTATAAACATGGTCTGGAAACTTCTTCTCCTCCCGAACTAAAATTGCTTCACCAAAAAACACACACTAATTTGACTATCAAAACCAAAAAACGTTCCGATGACAACACAATCCAAACATCTGTGAATCAATCGAAATTTTGTACGCCGGAATAAGGGCCGAGATCATCAACCGATTATGCATCCGAGATAGAAGTGGGTTAGGGTTTTGTTGAAGTGGCGATTGTAAAGCAGCGGAGATGGTGTTGCCGCCCAAATCTTCAACGCCGGAATTAGTCGCCGAAGCTTTAATAGCATCGAAAGAGGTAAACAAAGCAAATGGAAAAAATCAACAATTAGTTTTTCTTCCTAATTTATTTTGTATTGTAGTAGAGTTTTTGGGGTTTTGAAAATTACATCCAGGTTATAGGTAATACTGTTTTTTCTTAATGGGTATTATCTTTATAGTTTGTGACTTTTGCACAGGGCTTCTAATAAAGACAGCCCTGGGGGTATCACAATTTAGGTAAGATATATAAAGCCGGATGAGAACTTGGGGTATGGGAAGGATAAGTTTAGGATTATTCCGATTAGATGAGTTTCGTATGTGAGAGTAGTTGAAGGTAGGATGCGGAATGATCAACAAAGTCAGTAAAACAGTTTAGGAGCGAAAAAAGGAGATTGACGTTAAATTGGACGCGCAAGTCAAGGTGTTCAAGAGAAACCTTAAACTTACAAACACGGAATAATAATACGAGATAAAATGATAAATAGACAACTCACGTAGCATAAGCCGATTCCATAGGGGACACCAACCAGTATGGTAACCCAAGTATTCCAAATTTTGAGAACTCAAAGGTACTCATTGACTGAGATTTTTTTTTGTATTTCAGTACCACCTGACCATCTAAAGCAATCCGGTTTCTCATGAAATTAGCAGGTTTGATGGATGGTCAGAAGGCGTATTAGATTTTGCCCCAACTTATAAATACGAGCGGAATTCTGGAAAATACTATGTTGAGGATCCTAAAGTTGGGAGATGAACTCCGGCATGGTATGCACTCAAAGCTACACTAATCTAATGTATATTGTTTGACTATCACATGATCTTACCAAAATTGGCCTAACGTTTTTGTTTCAGGTGTGACTGCATACTTCCATTTGGGAAAGCAATAAGGTAGCTGAGCTATAGAAGGGCTGAATTTAGGCTCTCAGACCATAGGCCGTAATGACGAATGTTTCTGCTATCGAGGTAAGGAATTGATTTGGCCGTAATGCTTCTACTGCTCACACAACGCAATATATTCTCTTGCAATAAATTTGGTATAAGTGGCATCAATCAAATTGCTATTAAATGTTGGTACTAAGTTCAACATTACCATGTGTAATTCTAATTGAAATGTATGCATGTGCACAGTAAACGCCTCTAATAAGATATGTTATGTTTCCATTATCACGTACCAACAATATCAACTTTTTTGGTACCTGTCTTTAGGTAAGCAATCATGGCAAGGCAGGCAAGCAATTTACAGTCACGTCGCTTGATCGTAGAATACATATATTTTGGTACATGACTGGTAAGCTAAGATGGATCTATGATGAATCATTTGAGGTAATTTACTTATTGCAGTCGGTTATATTGCATATGTATATTTATTTATTATCAACTATTTATAAGATATATGTAACTGCTTTGTTTAGAATGCCGAAGAACTTCAAAAAAGCGATGTTCCTTTATACCGTCTAGAATCTATTGATTTTGGTCAAAGAATGGCAGTTGAAAAGGAAACTGAAAACACAGAAAATGTACCACAGCCGAATGCCGTTTTTGATCAAAGCTCCAATTCCATTATTTATCCAACCCTTCTTGGTATAAAAGTAAGACATTCCTCTTTCTATTCCTGTAACAGTCATTAAACTATTTCATTTTCTCAAGTTATAAAGGAATTCAAATATTGTATTTTCTCTTTTTTATGGTAGAACTTACATCTGCACATAAAATGAAAGCCAAGAACCCCTCACATACCCTACTCTATTATGATGTGCATTCAAGAAGCACCGAATACATATGTTCAGGTATAGCATTTGATTACTTTTTTTTGCAGTAAGATCTGCCGAATGGTTTTTCAGAGTTACCCTTTTTGTGAGTTTGGTTACATGAGATGGTGCTTACAGATTTATGTTGTTGCAGTCGAAGAGAACCAGACGAACCTGAGGATGCAACTAAGGGTCGGGATGTCTTCAATGAAAGCCTCCTGATGATGAACTTATGGCCGTGTCATATATAAGGAAATCTGTAACAACATCACTTCCGGTGAATGTGGTAAGTACTCTTATTGTATTAATATTAAACTATGCGTTATTAGTACTTAGGTTATATTGTTAACCACTTAGGGTTAATAACTTCTAAGTGGGACAAAAGTCAAAATGCTATTGGCTTACAACTTAAAAATGTACCATGCTACAATTAATTCTCCACAAAGAAGACCCGTTGGAACATCAGAGCAACAACTGCATCGCATTAGCGGGTTTCTTAGATATGTTGGGAAGTCGAGGTGGTGGAGTTGGTCGTGGTGGCGTACCGGCGATTCCGACGACCCAAGAAAGGCTGTACAAATTCTAATAAAGCTGTTAATCATCTCTTATCGGAAGGTTTAATTCTTATATTTTATTATAAAGATCCATTTTTTTCTTTTCATTTATGTATTATATGTTGTTAATATTACTTTTGTTTTTATTGTTTATTGAGGTGGTATGTGAGGCGGTTTTGAGTGATCAGGGGGTTGAGTAAAGAGTGAGGGCTGGATGGCGTTGTGTCTTGGGCGGGATGTGGATTCTGCTGATGTACATGGTGAGGATAATGGTAGTTTAGAGTATCATATGCAATTGTTGCTCTGATTATGTTCCATTTTTGCAGTTAGATAATGTTTTATTTAGTGTTATGTATTTTGTTAAAGAAAAGAAAAAAAGAACGTTTGGGATTGCAAGTTTTAAAGTGATTGTGTACTTAAGATAAGTAGGTACCAGAGCAAATAAGCGCTAAATGTTTTTCTACATGTTGCATCGTTTTAACAGTTTTTAGACACTAGCTTCGTAACTACTTATTAAGCAGTTTCAAAATAAGAAATCCCAAAATATGAAGACTAAATGAGGAATGGAGTTTTTGAGGAAAAGAAAATGGACGGATGTTATTTTGTAATTCATATCTGTCTTATGGGCTTCTAACACAACTACACAAATTTCACATTTGCAGTTATATTGCACAAGTAGTTCATCGGACGAAAAGACTGCAAGCCTAAGATATCGTGTTTTTCCTGCTCAGTTATTATAAAGGTACATGATATGTGTTTTTCTTTAATTGTGACTATATTACTTGGGTAGCCAACTATGGGATAAATTAATAGTTTGGCACGTCAAATTTTAGCTTTATTTTTGTCTAGAAGAGTGTCTAGGATGCTTACCGTTGATCTAATTAATAGCGATATTACCTAAGCTTAAGCAGTTAGTTACGTGCCTATTTATGGTTTCACCTAATTTAAAACAGGTTATGCTAACCCAACTTCAACTACCAGCCGTATTGTTAATATAAGGCACATTTTTAGAAAGTTAGTAGTTTGACCCATTTTACATATTCTCATATATGTAGTGTATGAGTAGTCGAATGTAATCACTTATTGCTTATATGTTTGTCTATTTTATGATGTTATTGGATCATTTAACGTTATGAACACTCATCATATTATAGACAATGAAAGGTATGATTGTTAGTTTCAAAGTGTATAATCTGCCCACTTTGGTTTTGAAGAATCTACCCACTTTTTCTATTATTAAAAGTTCACTTGATGTTTTATTTTGATACAAGAATTTGGTGTTTGTTATAGCCTATATGATCAAGTTGTCATTATTTGGCGGACCTGATTCATAAATCATTATGACGAAGATTCTAAGCAAGTTTGTTCGTTGCCCAAGCTCAAGTGTTAATGAAAGGCTGTAAAAGTGTATCAGTGGTATGAAGAGGAACACCGAACGCAAATGTTCTCCGTCTCAGGCCAGGTAAATTAATTGGTACCTGCGTAACCGCTTTGTTACATTGTAGTTACCCTTTTTTCCAGGCGGTTTAACCTGTTCAACGTTTCTCATTTATTTACTTTTATCTTTTTTTAAATACGCAGAAACGCTTTCGGACTATATGTATTTGGGTGACACTGACCAGGTTCCTCGCCATCATGGTGCATTCTTTTGGTATGAAGAGAGGCAACCAACCAACTCTAGAGGTATAGATACCCCCAAACAACCATCAAACACTGACTCTTTTGGTGTCATACATTCTATTCAGACAGTAGCTTCAATATAAATGATTATGACGAAGGCCTTACGCAGGTTTGTACGCTGCCGACGGTCAGGGCTCTCTAGGTGAAGCTCAAAATTTAGGGCGGTTACACTGGAAAAATGCGATCGATGGGATGCTCGAATAGGCGGTTTCTTAGAAAAAGGTGAGCATTATTTAAACTAAATTAAAGTTACATTAATTGACATGTTAGTTCTTACTTTCAAACCGCTTCACATGATCTTACAAATCTTCTGCGTCTGAGACACATGATCGAAGCCGAGGAAAAGTAACGCACCTAATTAGAGTCATGGGATAGAACGGATAAGAAGGTCTTTAAAATTCCTTGTAAAGTCGTTATTTGCTTATTTAGTTACTTTTAAGAGGTGTTTGGAATTGCTTTTAAAACTGCTGATCTGTTTAAAATAACCAATCCCAAACACATTCTTAGACTGATACATAATCTTAAATATACGGATATAACTACTTATTTACTTGGTTTTCTGATGTGTGTCCAAGTAACCGGGTTTGTTTGCAGCCACTTTGAAATCCGGATTTTTATATGCATTCTTTGTTTTTTACTTCTATATTGCAGTGTCGGTGCCATCGTTGGAGTGATAGGCACATGCTTCTCAATTTTAACTTATTCATTGATTAATTTGGTTTCTAAATTATTCAATTTCTTTTTTGTGCAGTTGTGGTACAATATAGCGCGGCGTACAAGTTACATATTCATCCCAAAGGAAGGGCAATTTATGCAATTAGAAGCTTGAGTGAAGCTTATGCAGAAAGAGTCAATAACATCCGGAACGTTATTTCCAGGCTTCGTGGATTTCATCGTAAGAATCTTTTTCTCTCTTTAGTGAAATGAATATTGATATGGGTTAGATGGAGATGACAAGTACGGTAGGTCCATGTTTTCTAATGCTTAATGAGTCCAAGGGGTCACGTGTCAATAATCAATATGCTTGGAATACTTTATTACTAATTTCCAGATATACATACTCATAGTAGAGATGACTGCTTGGAATACTCTCTTACTAATTTCTTGATATACATGCTCATAGTAGAGATGACTGAATGACTTTTTTAACCTTTTAATATGAAAATGGGTCAGTTCGGGTTGATTATCGTCAAACAGGCAAATTTCCAAATTTAGCTAAAAAATGAAATAGGTCAAATGCTTTTTAAAGGAGCACAAAGTACATTTGGATCATTATTTCACTAATAGTTTTTATAAATATTGCAGAGACAAAGTCACAACTTGAAGAAATGACCATTAAGACATGAAAGATGTTGGCAATTTCAGCATATGATAACATAACTAGGTAAAGAGTAGCGCATAACCGAATTGACCAAGTTAATGTATATTTGTTTCTTTGCATATTGTTAAGAACAACATCACCGCAATTATAATATATAATATCATTTGTCAAAATTTGTTAATATTAGTTAAAATTAATGAGTTATGAATGTATTTAAATTATGATGCAATTGATTGGAATTGTTTGATTCTTAAACACAACACTCTTCAAAAGAACGCCTTGCTTACCCACTTCGTTGAAATCAAGATTAGATCCGAATGATTGGATATTAATTAAGATAAAATAATAACATCTGTATATTAAATTTAAATATCTACAAAATGTCAGATTAGTTTTCAATCGTGTCATATACAACTTGATATACTAGCCCAACGATCCCTTAATCTAATACGGTAGTAAGTAAAGAAAAGTCAACTATTAGACATTGCAAGAAAACTTTTGGTGTTTTGAAAGGACATTTAACACATCACTTGCAAACTAACCTTTTGCATAACTAAACGCTATTGTAAAGTTGACTTTACATTCTATATTCATTCGCAACAACTTTCCTCATGAATGGATGACCAAGCTTATTTAGCATGGGTTCCAAGCAAACTGCATCATCCAAGTTAGTCACGATATATTTTTTTATTAGTTTGAGAAGATAATCATAGATTACTAATACCTTTCACATTATAATCTCTACTAGCTTGTTAGTATAAAATACCATCACCATCATGACTTTTCGTGGTTTCGAACTTTGATTTGTATACGACTACCAGATTTTACTAATAGGACTATAAGAGGATCCGTAAAAAGACAATATAGTTACTTATTCACCATATATCATATATGTATATTTAGGACTTCGGGCAGTAAAATTCTTTAATGTTCAATAAAATTTAGGGGTAGAAACGAGCCCGATCCCGTCAGAGCTCGAGCTCAGCTCGTTTAAGTTAAATAAAGCTCGAGCTTGAATTCGGTTCCGTTCAAGCCTTGTTTTTTAAGCTCAAGCTCGGCTCGTGGTATGTTATGAAGGCTTGGACTCGACTCATTAATACGACTTGGCATTGAAAAATTAAAGCTTGGCTTGGTTGGAGCCCGGCTCATAATATATCTATTTTGACTCGTTAATAAGCTTGTTATCGAGCTCGTCAATAAGCTCACCTATAACATAAATGCATAACGTTTTATGTATATTTAATACTTAAAATATCCTAGTGTCATTTAGGCTGTCTAGGCTCGCGAGCCCAATCGAGTTTTGTATGAAAAGCTCGAGCTCGAGCTCGATTAATAAGTTGCAACATAGGCTCGAGCTCATTTAAGCTTGGCTCGTTCGAGCTATTTACGAGCTTTTCACGTGTTTGATTCTGAAAGGTAACATACTAATATGCATATGGTTGTGTCTGATGAAGATATATAACATGATAAAGATGGCCGACGCACATGTGCATATGGATAAACTCGGATGCTCATGTTGATACAAGGAAAACGAGGGTGTCTAATGTGGAGAAGCGCATGTGCATATGTCAAAATCAAGTCTATCTGTGCTAATATGAAATTTAAGAAAACCTGGATTTGTGTTTAGAAGCTTAGAAGAATTAGTGTAGTCACTATAGTTGAACACAAATACACCACAGGATTAGTAGATAATACTCTCTTTACCAAAAAAAAAAAAAAAAAAAGAATCACACATTATCATAGTTCAAATGTATGTTGATGACATCATATTTGGATCAACTTGTCAAGAGCTATGTGATGATTTCTCTAAAATCATGCACGACGAGTTTGAGATGAGTATGATGGGTAAGTTAAACTTCTTTTAGAACTTCAAATTAAACAACTAGAAGATGACATATTCTTTAACCAATCTAAATACATAAAGGATATGCTTAAGAAATTTGGTCTTGAAGACTCAAAACCAACTAAAACACCCATGTCCTCGGAAACGAAACTCACCAAGGATGAGGAAGGTGAATCCATAGATAACACTAAATATAGAGGAATGATCGGTAGCCTACTTTATTTCACAGCTAGTAGACCCGACATTATGTTTAGTGTTTGTCTATGTGCTCGCTTTCAAGACGATCCTAAAGAATCACACCTAGAAGCCTTGAAACGAATATTTAGATACATTAAAGGCACTACATGTTTAGGATTATGGTATCCCAAAGGAACAGGTGTAGAAACCATAGTGTATGCCGACTCGGACCATGCCGGTGACTATGTCGATAGAAAGAGTACAAGTGGTATTTGTACTTTTGTTGGACATTGTCTCACCTCATGGTTCAGAAGAAACAAACGACTCGCTATCTCAACTACCGAGCCGAGTACATCTCACCGGAAGGCATGTCAACAAGCTCTTTGGATGAAGCAAGCTCTCGTGGATTACAGAATTCATCTCAACGACATCTCTATACTTTGTGACAACAAAGGAGCTATTGATCTCAGCAAAAATCCCGTCCAACATGCCCAAACGAAATATATTGAAATTTGCCATCACTTCCTTCGCGACAATGTTCAAAAAGAAAACATCTCAATCGAGAAAGTCTCCTCCGAAGATAACATTGCCGACATCCTAACCAAACCCCTTAAATGAGAACCATTTAATCTTCTTAAACTTGGTTTAGGATTAATGAAACCAAACATATAATCAAAAACATAGCTTGAAACTTAGAATGGCCAAATTAGCAAAATTTGCTGATGTTCCACGGAACCAAAATTCAAAACGGGCGGAACCCTAAATTTGGGTTCGTCTGGTCCGTGGTCTTCACAATGGCAAATTTTTTAATACAAATTACCTTCTTCTTTACGACCCACATTACCAAATGACCCACAAACACACCTAACTCATAGTTAAGGTTTCTTCCTCAACTAATCACAACCGAAATCATCATTGTAAGTATCCTAACTACATTACTTCTCTTAATTCTGAGTCTAGGGTTCTAATTTATGCACAAAACCAAAACATTGGGATTATACATATTCTTGCACAAAACATGAACTACATTGTCAAATTGCACAAATCATTTACTACATTGTCAAATTACATAACTAATCATGTTTCCCACTAGTTAGAAGTTACATATCATAAGGAATTATCTTAATTGAACTAAAAAACCCATGTCAAAATTTTGAAAAATTTCTCACTTGTATGAAAACAATTTCTCATTGTTCATACAAATAAAAACGTTATTTTCATCACTTGCATAATGTCTCTTGAAAACTAAAGGTAATGCATAACTAATATGCATTCCCGGGTATATTCAAACGAAGCCACATTGAATTAGGAGCGTTTGGGTTATCTCTTACATTTTGCCAAACACTACTAATAAAAACTATTTTATGCATAAAATGAGTCGAGATAACCGCAACTCCACATTGTTTCCATATAGGCACACACTAGAACAAAAGTGCTAATTTAGTTTTCATTTTTACTAAAACTTGTAATTTCTTGCTCCTATGAACAAACATGGTAGCCACAAAATTTTACGATCACAAAGACACCCTTGGATTCATCCCTCAACACCACAAAACTAAGGGCCTCACCAAAGACCAAGTTGAGATCTTTAAGAGTCTAGAGAAAAGGTATTTTCACAAAGGTAGGACAATTCATCCATCCTTTGTCGACGGAACAAATCTCCGTCAAGAACTAGCCACTATCAACTTCAATTGTCTCCTTGACATTGATGAGCCAATTTATCCTAGATTTGTTCTAGAGTTCTATGCTAGTGTTATTTCTATAACAAATGAGGATGGTCTCATGGCTCTCAACTTTAGAATCAAGCAAAATGACTACACCATTTCCCTCACCCAATTCGCTCAAGTGTTAGGAATTCCTTGTGTTGGTACTTGTCTATACTCGGATAAGTGGTCACTCACCATCCTTGATGCTATTCATGACTGTTCTCCTCCTTACCAAACTCCTTTGGTCGACAAGGACGTCATTCGTGAGCACCTCTTCTTTACCCGTGTCACTCGAACGGGAAAGGAAGTCAACCGAGATCCATACGGAATGGAACTCAATGAGCTTAAGCCTCACTTCAAAAAGTGGGAGGAACTCCTTATAGCCAAAGTCATTAGCACCATAGGAAACCGAGACCACATCAATGCTTGCCTATGCTACATGCTCTATAGCTTGTCTATTCGTCAACCATTCAACTTGCATACTACATTGCTAGGAGGATGGTAGACATTCCTACTCAAGGCTCCGTTGCTCTTCCATACGGGATGCTCCTTACCCGTCTTTTTAGAGCTTATGCACCCATTTCGCCAAGTCCTAGAGGGTTGAAACTCGACTATCCCCTCATCCCTCACATATTTGTGCCATTGAGTGATGAAAGAGTATCCAAAACTAAGACCAAGGGAAAAAGGCCACAACCTCCAACTCCTTCATCCTCATCAAATAGCTCCGAAGACGGTCTCCCCAACTCGAGGCTTCAACCTCATGAGTACTATGCCTCACTTCCAGATATTGAGAACCAAACGGAGGAGTTCAAGCAAACCAAGGGGATGTTCAAATGCATTGGTAGGATGATGACCAAGATTTAAAAGAAATTGGATAAGTGAGTTGAGGTTTTAAGAGGGTGTTTGGTACAAGGACAAAAACAATGTTGTATGATATTATTTGTGTGTTCTCGCTTTCTAGGACGATAAAAAAAAAACTTAAAACATTGATGTGAACTAACTTTTTCATGCAGGGGATAACATACAGATGTTATCAAATTTTACCCATTTTCACCCTTTAGTGAAAATCAATAGCCCTTGTTGGAGATACATGCTCTCTTATGTTTATATGTGTGTTATTGCTTGTTCCTAACTAGAAATAATTAGCTCCATATGTTTTAAGAAAAATTTCAGGATTCAGAAAAGTCCCCGGGGGTCAAAAGATGCCATTGTCTAAATTTCTGCACAACACGGATCTCACGGACCCAATTTTTTGGTTCCGTCCGTGTCAAATTTTGTGTCGCCGTTTTGTACTAGCGGACCGCATGCGGACCCAAAATTGGGATCCGTCTGTGTAAAATTTTGGTGTCGTGGGATGCCCAGGTAAGTTGCTGAATTTCACTCATTCCCGCATTTTAATTTACCAAAATTTGTTTCTATGATAGTTTTTACTGCTTTTTATGCATATTAGAACTAGTTTACTCACTTAGACATATAAGATATCCATTTCCCACCAAAATTCAAAATTCTCAAAATTCACCCAAGGAACCCTTTTCTATAAAGGAAGGAACCAAAATTTTGGTTCCTTGAAATCCGTAGATGATCTGAACTTTAAGATTTTGCAATCATTAAGACCCATTTATTGCATATCTTGGTCATTTTACTCAACACTTCTTGTATGGATTGACTTAGGTGATTTGACATGCATTTAAACTCTTCCAAATCATTGGGAACCACTTCACTTGTATGGTTTAACATCAAATCAAACACAATTCTCCATAATCTCATGATCCTATAAATTAAGTACCTCAAAGATGATCATCCTCACAGCTCAACAATTTCTTCCATCTTCTCTTAGAATAAGCTTAAACAAAAATGACAAAGTCATCCACATCATCACCATCAAACAAACCATGTAAGAAAACCGTAAGAATAAGTGTTAGAACTTGTTGCTTCGTAAACCTTAGCTCCTCCTCCGAATCATCACCTCTAAACTCTTCATCCCCAATAAGAGATGAAAACTTCCTTACTCTAAGCAATCCAACACCACCTCCAAAATTACCCATTATCATCACCACTCCACCACCTACTAAAACATCAATTGTCACCTCTCCACCACCGGCTCCAATCCAAACATCCAAATCACCATCACCACCAAAATATCCAAAGCTTGTACCTTTAGAACTCTTCTCAACTCCACCAACATCTCCAAACCCATTCTTAGAAGACTTAGAATATCTACCTCCTAGGCCCGCAAATCCACCTCCACTTCCATCATTCGAAACCATTGAGCGCATCGTCATGAACCACCACGACCAACATTTGAACCAAACGCCCCTTTGGAACCTAGACCACGTCTCTTCCACCCAATCCATAATGACATTCATGGACCATTGTATGGAGACCATGCTCTACCACCTACATCCTTTTCTCCTCATATAGATGACATTGATGAGTCAATGTGGGAAGACCACCCACAATCTCAAATGGAGATACAAGCTCAACTAGAAAACTTCCAAACTTTCTCCAATATGATGGATTCTCACCTAAATGAGGCTTTGCAAATACAAAATGCTTTGCTTTCCTCCCTCATCACTCCATCAAATACCAACAACACTTCCACCAATCCACCACCACCTAGTAATGATCCTACTCTCCTACCTAGACACGGTTTCTCCCATTATGAGCGCACCGCCCATCTTAGCGAAAGGACCCGTGATAACATCAAATAGTCCTGAATATTAAGTGTCAATTTCCCTCGATAATGCTCGTATTTTATATTATTTATATGGATTTAGGCTTGTTTCCTCTATATTTCACTTTCAGGTAAATTACGAGCATTGGAGTTAATGAGACGCGGATTTGGAGAGTTTATTGATGATATATGATGGTATGCCCATTTTAAAGATGTTACGGCGTAACTCTCTTCTCACATTACGCCGTAACATGAGCGTGGCTCGAGAAAACCGGCTAAAGCGAAGATTACGGCGTAACTCCTCATAAGAATACGACGTAACTAATTAGGTCAAATGATGTTCCGCAAACCGCAAGCTACGCCGTAACTCATTCCACAATTCTGGCGTAACCATGACTTATTAAAGATATGGTGTAACTCATTCTCGATGTTACGCCAATAACCTTTTCGAGCAAAATACGAAGAATTGGATGTTATGGCATAACTCTTAACTTAAGTTACGCCGTAACCAGACTCGCCTATAAATACCGCCCAAATTCAGGCATTTTTATTCATTCAATCCACACACCAAATCAGAGAACGTGGGTAGAAGGTTGAAGGCAGATCTTGAGGAGCATACGGAGCCAACTCCAAGGGAGAAATAACTCCCCTACGATAAGCTTAAGCAATTTATCATTTTTTTACTTTCAATTCATGTATTTCGATATGTTAAACATTGAATCGATTGTTTTAGTTAATATAAGTGGCTAAGCACCTCTGGTGCTAGCCTAGTTATGATTCCTTGATTGTTTTATTTATGTTTACATTGCTTCAGTATAATTGTTTCTAGTGTATGCATGCATAGTTTGTTGGTAGCTACCCTTGTTTCGGTAGTTTTGAATGGCGGTAGTGGCTAGTTACTTAGGAGATATGACCAAGTGACCCTAAGTAGGTAGGACCAGTGGGAAGGTAAGAATTGACCAATGACGACCCTTCTTCGCTTGCGATTTGACCAAGTGATCACCCACCGCTTTGATGAACTTAGAAGTTAGGGATGAGTGTTTAAGATGCTAGCGCGGGCACTCATTGTTTTGAATCTTGCATGTAGCGGTACTTAATGACTCAAATTAGGGACTAAAAGCAACTGGACTTACAAGGGTAGTAGCTTGTTCTCCGGTGAAAGGCCTTTGCTGATAGGTTAGGACGAAGTGACCAAATGATGTCCTAGCGACTTTTACCCCCACTTGAAGCAATTGGAAGTAATTAAACATGAATTTAACATAATAAGATGACTAACTAGGTTAACACACTTCTCCTCTATTGATCACAACCCTCGCCTTTATTTGCTTTCTTTATTTTCTTGTCTTTAGTTATTAATTAATCATTTCGACCTCAAAACCAATTAAAATTTGTGACACCTAGACTTAGTTAAAATCCGCACACATAGCTCTTGGGACGACCTCGGTTTTACCAAATATTACACTACACACGACTGGGTACACTGCCCGTTAGTGCATTAGGGTAGACCATACGTATAACGAGACTTTATAAATATTAAAACCTAGTCAGTAAAACGGTAAAACCTGCATCAAGTTTTTAGCGCCAAGCACGGGAGTTATATTAGGGTTTTATTAAGTCTATTTTAATTTTCTTTCTTTTCATAATATCGAGATTCAAGACTAGAAGCTCCAAGCCATTTTGGCTACCCTGATTCGATGATCGGAAAAACAATTTCGGACGAAAAAGTTTACTCACCAATTCCTATTCATAATATTTTCTCATTTTACGAATCTGACCAATCTGATGCAGAACCTAAAGTCATCGATGAAATTAATATCGAGGGAATAACCATAGAGTAGTATTTGGAACAGCCCAATGTGAAGTGTAAACGAGCCTTCACACAAGACTCTAGTATGGAAAAATTCTCCATTCCGGATGAATTTATCCGGGAATTACACGAGTTGCAGTTTTGAGGCTAGAATGAGGATGTTCAAAATCATGTGGAAGAAGTACTCTACTTGTCATCCCTTTTAGTCCGGAATATCCCTGACTATTCGGTTCTGCGCGAATTTTTCCTATGACTCTTATAGGAACCGCAAAAGATGGTATAATAGACTCACCCGAATGCAAGGAAACATGAGATCAATTAAGAGAGAGTTCGTTCAATGCTTTGCCCTCCTTCAAAGATGGCTAAACTTTCGGTAAAATCCATCGATTCGTTCAAGAGAGTGAAGAAACATTGTATCAAGCATGGGAAAGATTCAATGAGCTACTTTATCGATGCCCTACTCTTGACATGAACAAGCACCAAATTGTCTATGTCTTATATAAGGGAATTAACGCAGAAACCCGTGAACTACTCGATTCTCCTAGACCTATTCCGAGCATGACACCCGACCAAGCTTTGGAATGTATTCGATGGATTTCTGAACATTGCTATAAATGGCATATGGAGACAGGGTATGGACCAAAGGATATTTTTGATCATAAGGTGATGAAAACACTAACCAAGCAAGAATATGATTACGGTGCAATTTTTGAAAAACGGAGACTGGAGAGGGCCAGTGAAAGTGAAGCTTGTAAGATAGAAAAAGTAAAAAGTGTATTTCGGGCCAAGATGGGAAACAGTTAGAAAAGATGATTCTTGACCACATTGAGGAATCAAGGGAACGAGACGAGAGGATTGAAAAAATGATGAGAAAATTCTTGGAAAACACGGTTTCTTCTCTTAAGACTCATGAAGACCGGATAAAGGGTTTGGAGAAGAATGTGAACTTATGCTCGAAATCCATCACGGATTACCTTGTTGCACGGGAAGAAGAAGTTGTCAAAACGGTTGAAACAATTTTTGAAGAGCCAACTACCTTCTCGTAGAAGGTTAAACGAAGAATTAGAAAGGAGAACCTCTTACTCCTTGACATTGGAGCTCTCCCGGTAAACATCCCTCTAGTTAATTTCATTAGAACTGACCCTAACAATGTTTTGCAGGAATTACATAACGATCTCAATGAGACGGTTCAACTTAACGAGAGATGTTCAGCAGTTTTAAGAAATGAACTGCCGCAAAAGGAAAAAGATCCCGGTTGTTTCACTCTCCATTGCTTGATCGGGAGTCTTAACATGTGTAACTCCCTTGCTGATCTTGGAGCAAGTATAAGCATAATGCCGCGTTCAATGTTCCTGCGTATGGGTATCGAAGATCTTAAACCAACCAAAATGAAAATTGAAATGGCCGATCGATCCATGCAGTCACCCTTGGGAATCGTTGAAAATGTATTGATAAAAATAAAAAATTCCTCTTCCCGGTGTATTTCGTGATTCTAGATATTCCCGAAGACAACAGGATACCTACTATTTTAGGAAGACCAATGCTAGCTACTGCCCATGCAAAAGTAGATGTCTTCGCTCAAAAATTAACTCTCGAAGCTAATGGGGAAGTTGCTACATTCAGACCTAATGAACTTCTGTCCACCCCTCAAAAGGTTTGCGCGATTGACCCTATAGGAGATTTTGGTGATGCATTGGAAGAGTTTCTTAGTGATCCCCCGAAGACTCCTTCAAATCTTGGCGAGATAGCTTCAGGGAAATATTTTGATGTGTTTGTGAACTTTGAAGAAAAAGATGACTTGGAAATTAGTGCCGATGATTTCTCTAGTGAAGTCGAAATGGTCCATTGGCACAGCAATTATGAAAAGACTTTTTCACAATTTGACCAACCTAAGTTTTATGAGATGGGAACTCAAATCCATCATAGGAACCCCTATTATCTGAAAATTTCATGCAAGAATGGGTTCATTGATTTCCATCCGTTCATCGACACAAATTCCCCAGTAAACATCATGTCGAAAAAGTGCTACAATAAAGTTATGGAAAAGGAACTTGAATATAAAGTAAACAATTTCCTAGGGATTGCGACAAACATTCATGTATTTGTTGGGACTCACTCATTTTTGGTCGATTTTGTGGTTTTGGATGACGTTAGCAAGTTCGTGGAAGATGGGCTAACCGGGGTAATTTTCGGGAAACCCTTTCAAGAACTGTCTGGGCTAGATAAAAATGAGAATGAAGGGCTAGTATGGTTAAAGATTGGCAAAGATAAAACAGATTTTAAAATGCCAAGGACTATTAAGAATTTTAAAAATTGGACTAAGAAGCAGTTAAGCCATGCTCAACCACTGCTCGACATTAGTGACGAAGATAAGGCCAAAGGTATTGACCACCCTTACCAAAAGATCAAGATTTTTACTTGGGGTTTTTAGAACTGGACACGGACTACAAGCGGGATGAGAATCTGATCAGTTGGATTCAACGTGGAGATTGCCATATCCACGAAATGACAAGCAAGCACTTCTAGCCCCATGGCCTTGAGTCTAAGTTAAAGACTCGTAAATAAAGAAAAGTGCTCTTTTCGAGAGACAACCCAAATTATCCCTTTCATTTGTTTTATTTTCATTTCATTGGTTTGTGTTTTTAACCATTTTTGCAGAAAAGCGGAGAAAAGTTGTCGCAAACATGTCGAGCAGGGACCGATCTCCCACAATTACGGTGTAACTCATTCTTATGGTTACGCCGTAACATATTTTTGCGATAATTCTGAGACATTACCAATTCGGTAATCCCATGCAATGGTTACGCCGTAGCTACACTCCGTAGTGTCGCAGATTTTTGACTAATTACGGCGTAACTCCTTATAGGAGTTACGACGTAACTATCCTCTGTAACACTTCTTTCTTTTTCTTTTTTTTTTGTTTCAGTATTGAGCAAACTGTGGAGTCGCCCCCCAAGGCTAGTTCCGTTCGAGCTGAATCATCTGAGCCCAAGAGCCATAGCGAGGAGCCGTTGACATCTGAGGGCGCGCCAATAGGTCAGCTCGTGGATGATCTAGTGGTGGCAGCTGCACATCAGACTCCCTTAGTTGCGCAGCTAAAGCCAAAGTATTCTAGTGAGAGCAGCCAAAGCGCGCAAAAAGATGAGGAAATTGCGCAGCTGAAGGCGCTGTTAGCTGGTGCTCGAGCAGAGGTAGAGGCAACGAGCTGTCATTCCCAAAAGCTAGCTGAGGAGAGAATGTCGCTGATGATCCAAGTGGGCCAGGAGCGTGCCGCGTTAGAGGCTTATAAGGCTAACTGCTCCTGGGCGCTTAAGTACTTAGACAATGGGAAGAACGAGTTGTTTTCTCGGTTGGGGGAGTTTGGTACAACTATGGAAGGCGCACTAGAGGAGCAGGAAATGAAGCTGCGTAAACTCAGTATTGAGTATGACGAGGAGTTGTATCCTCAGCTCATGTCTTCCATCGCTGAACGCAGGTGGCTCATTGGCCATGGACTGCGCCTTGCTGCCCTAAGTGCTCTGGAGTCTCGTGAGGTAGTTGACAAGTTTGGAGCGGTGGTGCAGTGCGCGCTTGTGTGTGGCAAGGCGGAAGCTGTGGAAGAGCTTCATGACAGTGGTCTATTGAAGGTCCCTGCTGCTGATAAGGTGCCTGGTTATAGTGAGCACACATATGAGGACCTGGTTGCTGCAATGGGTAAGATGAAGCTGCTGGAACTTCCGCTGATTGCACAGTTGGAGCGTGATCAGGATTACCCCATAAGGGTAATTATGGAGGGGCTAACCTTGGCCCGCCATCGTCTTTGAAGATCGGGCGCACTGATATTTATTTGAAGCCCGATGAATCCATTCACGTGTACCCATTTTGCTCGCCCGCGACATCTTGAATCCTTTCAGATCGAGAAGGAGGTTCCTTTAAAGCAGGTTTTGGAAGATCATGCCACCAGACTTGCCAAGAAGGAAGGGGTGAAAGGCAAGGCTATTTTGTGTCAGACATGCAACTCATCTCTCCCAGTCGACGGGTGCCTGAGTGTAGCCACAGTGTCACAACACGACTCTGACCTGTTGAAGCGATTACAGGAGGCTGGGACTGCTGCAAGCCGAGTGGGAAGCTCGTCTCTTAAGCGTTGTAATAGTTTGTAGTTTAAAGTTGTGTAAATATCTGTTTGTAAGAATACATGGTTCTTAATAAGATATCCCTTTTGTTGAATGCGTGTTGGTATTATTGTAGCTTGTAATGTTTGTACTTAGTTATTCGTCTTTGCGTAAAAAACGTACTTGTTGTCTAAGAATCAAACTGTTACATAAGCGCGAATAATGTAGGAAATTCATAGTCATGTATGAAAATCACGGTATACTTAAAACATAATTTCTAAGTAGTTGTATCATAGTCGTGTATGGTGTGATATGCAGCGTACTGTGAATATCATATCAAGGAGTCAAGTGTCTTAATTCCTAAGTTGTTAAACGCAAGACAATATGCATAGTTGCGCACCCGTAAGTGGGATGCGCACCGAACTTATTCCAACGTTTTGAGAACAAGGTGTTTAACAAGGATACGTGATCCAATGTTGATGGGTTTGCAACCCTCTTACTCAATGAGTTATTTAGTAGGTTTACTCATCCTTTTACCAACGTGGGTTTATTAAATGCATGCACGCCATGTAGGCAAAAGATAAGAAATGTTAAGACATAAAGTATATAGAAATAACAAATTGTAATGTGTCACGGAGTTAGCTAGCAACCGCGACGTTTTATTAAGACTTGCAAGTTTTTGTGAAAGAAAATAAATAAGATATTGCCTAAGTAAAACAAGATAAATACATCGGTAATTATTGGGCACTTCAATAAAGCGCGGAATGTCCGTGTCTTTGGGCAGTAGCCATTCCTAGAGATAACATCGCTTGAGATTGCAAATGTTCCATGTGCGGTAGTTCACGACCCTCCATGTCTCGCAGACTTGTACGCTACTGTTCCTAATGCTTCAGTAACCTCATAGGGTCCTTCCCACTTCGGTCCAAGTTTGCATGTGTCTTCTGCGTGGCTCGCATCATTGGCGCGGTATACGAAGTCACCTAGTTTGAATAAAACACTTCGCACTTTAGCATCGTAGTATCCCTTCATTTTTGACTTCGATCTTGCTTCACGTATAGCTGCGCGCTCGCGTCTTTCTTCCAATAGGTCTAAGTCGATACGCCGCTCGTAATCATTGGTTGCAACATTGACTTCAGCGGTGCGAATAGTTGGCATCCCAATTTCGGCTGGTATGACGGCCTTTGTCCCATAGACTAAAGAAAAGGGAGTGTCTCCCGTGCTAGTTTTGATTGAAGTGCGGTGCGCCCACGGAACACGCGATAATTATTCTACCCACCTTCCTTTGTGCTTGTCGGACGCGCCTTAATTCCTTCGCCGTAATTCGATTTGCACGCCTACTAAGCCGCTGGTTTGCGGGTGTTTAACCGACGCCGTGAAGTCTTTGCGTGATATTCAACTTCTCGCACCATCCTTGAAGGGGTTGTCACAAAATTGTTTCCCGTTGTCCGAGATGATTTCCCCAGGTAGTCTGAAGCGGCATATAATGTTTTCCCAAACAAAACGTTTGACCTGATTGCCAGTAATTGTTACAACTGCTTTTGCTTCGATCCACTTGGTGAAGTAGGCTATGGCCAATATGAGAAAATTCAATCCTCCTGCTGCAACAGGGAAAGGACCTGCAATGTCGATTCCCCACTTGTAGAATGGCTATGGCGCCGTGATAGGCGTTAGCTCCTGTTGTGGTAGGCGTGGAAAGGGTCTATGAACCTGACAGTCGCTGCACTTTCTTATTAATTCCCGTGCATCACGGTGCATGGTGGACCAATAGTATCCTGACCGTAAAGCGCGCGCCACCACGGACCGTGGTCCCGAATGCATGCTGCATGAACCGGCGTAGATTTCCCTGAGTACATAATATGCTTGTAGGGGGCCTACGGTGGAGCCATGGTTGCAAAAGGCGCCGATACAAGACACCGCCTCAAGTTCAAACCTCCGTGATGTGCGTCGTATTCTTCGGCTTCCTTCGCCTGGGGCATACGCCTTGCTTATGAATTCCACTACTGGTGTCATCCACGTAGGACCTTCCTCCTCTATGACCGTGGATATTTCCATCTCTGAGATGGACTTGCTCTTCAACGTTTCCACAACACTTGTTTTGACAGGTGGGCAAAGCTTGTGGATGCAATCTTGCTTAGCGCATCCGACTTTCGATTTTCCCCTCTAGGAACTTGTTTGATTGTAAACCTGTCGAAACTTTGGATTAGTGATTTGGTCTTGTCGAGGTATTGAATCATGTTTTCCTCCTTGGCCACGTACTCGCCCAACACATGGTTGGCTACTAGTCGGAATCCACATTTGCTTCTGTGTTGCGACACCCATTCGAGCCGCAATGCGTAGTCCGCGATTAGGGCTTCATACCGCCTCATTGTTTGTCGCCGTGAATTCAAAGCGCAGCAGCGTAAGTGAATTCCATTCCTTCGGGCTTGTGAGGATGAGGCTGCCTCGACCCATCCACGCATGAAGATCCATCCGTGAACAAGATCCATGGGTCTTGTAGTGCCACCTTGCCTTGTGAAGGTAAGTCTTCAGTATCTGGTTTTTCGATAATGAAGTCTGCTAGTATCTGCCCTTTAACTGCAGTACGTGGTTTGTAGGAGATGTTATGCTCACCTAGCAACACACTCCACTTACTGATCGCCCCGACACGCCGGGTTTGGAGATGATTTGCTTGATCGGTTGGTGCGTGATCTTCGCTATGGGGCGCGCTGGAAGTACTGCTTGCACCGTTTGGCGGCAAACACTAATGCCGGGACCAACTTCTCCATTGCTCGTAATTAACCTCCGCTTTCTTTAGCGCTTTGCTTACAAAGTACACGGTGTTTTGTTTGAATTCTTATCCGCCAGAAGATCACGATGATGACTCCATGAGTCGCAGATAAGTACATAATTAGTTCTTCCGGTCGGAATGCGACTAGTGTGGGGAGCATTGCGGTGTTGTTTAAGCATGTGTAAAGGCTTCTTCGCCTCCATAGTCTAGCGAAAATCTCCTTTTTATACACTTGAGTGTTTTGAAGAGAGGTAGTGACTTGTCTCACGACTTGGACAAGAATCTATTTAGATCGCCAACTTTCCATTGAGAGATTGGACTTCCTTCAATGTCTTGTGTGAAGGAAGTTCGATGTGACATAGTTTTCTCTGGACAAGGTTTTATGCCATCAAGTTCTATCGGTATCCAGAAACATGCCTTTGTAGCGCCTAAAAGTGCATTTTTAGGATTTAGCTTCATGTTGATCTCTTTGAGTGTCCTAAATGTTTCCTCAATGTCGCGCACCAATTCATCCTCGGTGATGGCTTTTTATGACCGGTCGCCAACGTAAACCTCTAGGTTGCGGCCCACTGCTTTTCAAATGCATTATCTACTAACCGTTGGTAGGTGGCGCTGCGTTCTTCAAGCCAAAAGGCATTTTAGTGTAGCAGAGCGCGCTTGGCTTGTATGAAGGCCGTTTTCCTCATCTTCCTTAGCCATCCGGATTTGGTGGTATCCTTTGTATGCGCCCGTGAAGCATTTAAGTGGGTATCCACACAAAGACTCTACCTTCCGATCTATCTCCTGAGCGGGTAGCGATCTTGTGGACATGCCTTGTTGAGATCTCGTGAAGTCCACACATCCGCTTGACTACCGCCGCTTGACCATTCTTGGGTTGGAAAGCCGCCGTGGTAGTATACTTCTCGCATGATACCACCTCCACAAGTTTGTGTATCGCTGAATTGCTTGCCGCGCTTCTTACAGCGTATTGGTGAGTATCCTTGTCGGATTCTCGCCTTATGTTCTGTGATCGAGCGTGGTACCCCGGTCATGTGCTTTGGTTCCCATGCAAAGACATCCGAGTTCTTTGCAATAGTGCGCATTGGCCGCCTTGCCATTATCCGGCGGCGATCCTCCGATCGACACTTCTGCTCTAGGTAATCGTGATGAATTGCAACCTTCGTGTTTGGAACTTTGGTTCGCTACTGCTCGAATGGGTGCCGTCTCACATGTAATCGTGTTACATTCTCTATGTAGTACATGGCGTTGCAGAGAGTAACAATACCACCTTCCACCGAATTTGAGCATCCCATACGCATACAACGCGCATGGTCGATATCCCGGTCTTCCGATAATGCCATTGTTTGGCGAAGGATTTGATCACCATAAAATTCATCCGGTACATCATGAGTGTTCATTATTACCCACATTGACTAGTAGGCGATTTGCCCCATAGGCCATATCTTTTCTCTGTAAAACCGCCGGTACATCATGACCGGGCTTAAGCGATCACAGATCTCAGTCAGATGATCGCTTGAAGCGATGTTCGTACATTATGTCGGCAGATGCTCCTCCATCAACATACATGCGGTGGATATCGTGACCCCGCATTAATTTCAATGGTGGCGGCTCTACCATCTGCGTTGTCCGCATCGAGGTGGGAAAGAGATTTCATTTCCACGGAAAATTTATGGTGACCTTAGCCTAGTTACTCGTTGCCATGATTGTATCATGTAGATGGTGTCGACCTTATCTTTGGGTGCTTCTTTCTTGTTCCCGATCTTACGCCTATCTTTCCTTCCTTGATGTTCTTGACCAAATGGTCCAATCGCCTCTTTCACTAGTTTATCAATGAGTTGGCGCAGATTGGACACATTCATTGGTGGTGTGGCCCCGTAGTGATAGTCACAAGATCCACTCCTACGCGCCGATCCTCAGGGTGCGCATCGGTGGGGTCTTGGGAAGTTCGCGTATACATTGCGAATATCTCCTTTAGAGTCTTGGTCGTGAGGTATACCTATCATTATCCGTCCGCTCCCACGACCGCGGTAGTTCTTGTTACGGTTGTTACTCAGTCGGTGGATTGTCTCCTGTGTTGTTCCTGTGACCGATAGTTCGAGTAACCTTTCTTGCTATCCTCCGCGCGGCTTTCCGCGGATGAAGGACCTTGTCGTTTCATAAGTTCATCAAAGGTTTGGGGATCTTGTCGCTCAACCTTTTGATGAGTTCTAGGTTATTGATCCCATTCAAAAACCACGAGATTTTCGACGCCGGGCATGCCTTAACTCAGATGCACTCATCTTTGAGCGCTCGACATAAGCGCCAGATTCCCTAGCCTGTTTGACCACAGCCAGTTCGACAGGTTTTTAGCGCACTTTTTCCGTTGAGTGAAGTTTAGGCGAACGCCTTTCTCAACTCTTCAAGCCATCAATGCTTCTGCGTGGAAGCTTACTGAACCAGTTTCGCGCGTTTCCCACTAGTGTAGAATTGAACATGTGGCACCACACAGGCTGTGGCCAATTTTCAATGGTGGCGGCTGATTCAAAATTTTTTAGGTGATCATCAGGGTCACCTGTTCCATCATAGGTTTTTACATTAGCGGGCATGCGCCTTCTCTTGTCTTCTGAGAAATTACTGGTACGTCGAGTAAACGCATCCACCTTTTGGCGGCGCCACGGAAGAGACATGTCTTCCTCCTCCGTCACGATATTCCTTCCCGACTTCCAAGGTGTCTGCTTCGCTATCCTCGTTGTCCGAGGAATTACAGAGACTAATTTTCCTTCTTCGCGTTTGACGATCGTCATAGAATCGGCATCAAGGGCTTTCACTGGGAGTACCGCCGCCAAGTCATCACGACACCGCGCTACCAAGCTGGTGTGGACATTGGTACGCTGATTCATCCTCTTCGCTTTCTTCGGATGTGCGAGTTAGCCGTCTCATCATTCTCAACTCTCCTCCCGATTACTGTTAAACACCGGGGGTGGTGGTTATCCTTGGCGCTTCTCTTTCGATGACGTGGCGGAGATGTCTCGATTAAGTATCAAAATTAAGTCGGTGAGAGTTTCGACTCGACCTCTTTTTCTTCCTCTTGCATGAGAGCGCCAAAGTTTCGTAATTTTGAGATCGAAATCTCCGGTGCTAGTTAAGGTGCGACCCCTCTGAGAGGTGGTGTCTGTTTCCACCGGGCCCTTGTTTACATCAGTGCATCCGGTGCCTTGAGAGGTCGGTTCTAACACCGATTGGAGGAGTGGCAAAAGGGTCGCGTGATGGATCTCCTGCTGTGGTGGTGGTTGTAGTGGCACAGGTTGTCCCGGCGTTGTTCCACCGTAGGGAAGACCGTGTCCGGGCCTAATCCTTGTTTTTAGCGTTAATTGGTTGTTCCAGTAAGTCCGCTTAGAAGTCGATCCGCTTGCGCCTTCTTTCTGTAGGGTCATTTGCGATCGCTGATTTAGTGCTTCGTCATTCTAGTTCTTAGTTCTTAGTGATGGTCCCGGATGGCGCCACTTGTTGATACAAAAGTTGGCGTTCCTTGTTTGGACTCGGTTCCGATCAATTGGATCTTAATGCTTGAGACCTGCGACTAAGAAAGCAGAACACCGTTAGCTTATCGTGGGATTGTCTCCACGATTATCCTCCGGCGTGAGAGTAAGTAATCGATTTTAGGGTTATTATCGAGAATTGGGGTTGTAGATCGTACCTTTCATGATGGCTCGGATATCCTTTATATACACATGAAACCTAATTGATTTCGTGTTCCTCAAGAGTCGGCGTATCCCGCCTAAACCGGTCTTGAATACTTATCTCCCAAGATCAGAGATATCCGATATCATGGGCCATAAATAACTCGGGTCTGGGCCTTCGTGAGCCCAAATTGTTATCGGGTTAGCCCACTCGTGTTGGGCTCACTATTAGCGGTTAGTGGTCGGGTCCGTGACCCGAATGTAGACTATACGTCATCACTTTTCTCCAAAATATAGAGCCCTTCTTTTCCGATTCAAATAGCAGTTCATTGAAGTCGCCGAGTACAATCGAAGGTGCATTGTAATTGTTTACAAGATTGGTAAGGCGTAGCCAAAGGGATTTTTTTGGTTACGTCGTTGGGGGCGTAAACGACAATCATTAAACAATCAACACCAAACTTGATCCAACTGCCATAAATGGCCAGAAACCCATCACTATCAATTACATTGTGTCTAGTGAACATAGTATCATTCCAAACAGCCATGATCTCACCCGAGCTACCAACCAACTTTTTTATTGCAAACTTGCAATTGTTATTACCCCAAAGAGAGTGAAATAATTTATGATTATCCTCGTCCGACTTTGTTTCTTGAATGCCAACGAAGTCTAGGTGATTCTCAGAGCAAATTTTACGAACCCATTTTTTTCGAGCGGCACCGACTCCGTTGATATTAAGAGATCCAAATATTCATGGAATCACATTGTCTTTTATACGCTTTTATTTACGTTTTTATATAAGGTTTTTTTTTTTTTTTTTTTTTTTTTTATTGACGTTATAGAAACGTATACATTTTATAAATATGTATATAAAATGTATGTAAAAGTGTAAAACGATATAAAACGATATTAAAAGTATACTAAACAGCCAACCTCAATGGTTTTTAACAGATCCTCTTCACTGTTAGTGATAACGAGTTTTGGTACCCCGCGCGTTGCGGCGGGTTTTTGGCATTTAATTTTTTATCGAAACAATCAACTCGTCTGGTTGCTTGAAAGTTGCTCGTATAGTCATTTGCAGCTCAAGGTGTAAAAATGTATATTTGGTCCATCTCTTACAATTACAAAAAATATTGGTTAAATGGTTAAAACTTACATTTGACAATGCCTTATGTGAACATGTAGTTTGACTGTAAATTATAAATATGCTAGTAGTCAATGTAAGGGTGAGCATATGACCCGAGAGGACCGGACCGACCGAAGGACCGACCGGACCGACAAGGACCGAGACCGGACCGACCACATTCGGTCCGGTCGCGATCTCGCTTTTATTTGGTCCTCGGTCCGGTCAGGACTAAACCGACGATTTGGCCTTGTTGGACCGGACCGACCGGACCGGGATCGGATCGAGACCGGACCGACCACATTCGGTCCGGCCTCGGTCTAGGTTTATGCCGAACTCGGTTTTGGTCCGGTCCGGTCTTGGCGGTCCGGTCGGTTTAGGACCATGCACACCCTTAAGTCAATGTACTAAGGGAGGGAGGAGTGGAAATTTCATACCCTAATACCCTGAGTGTGCCACATCACCTCTATCCAATAAAAACCTTCCAACTCAAAACTACCCCAATACTACCCTAACACTACCCTAAGTGGACGGAGTGGTACCCGATACTACCCTAACACTAATATTCACAAAAGACAAAAAATAATATAGAAGAAGCGAGCGGTTTTGAGCTCGATTTTATACCCGATTTATGATACCCCAAGTAGTGGGAATGGTGTAGCCCATCACCCGATTGCTACTCGATTGAAGTTAGAGCTCCACTCAAATCATGCCTAAGTTGCAAAATTTAAACACAACCTGCCTAATAAATGCATTACATTCTTTTACTTTTAAGCCTCACGCGAGTGGCTTCTACTTCAATAGTTAAACTGACAAATATTGTAGGACCACGTTATTCTAGCTTGAGATTTTATCTCCACGTGGCTGACTCAATTAATATATTGTAAGAAAGTATGTTTTTGTAGTTCATTAAATGCACAACCAATGAGTTGAAGCCACATAGGTATCATTAAATGCACAGCGAATCATGGTAAGACACGTACGTGAAAAACCCATTTGTGAGAGGAGGGAGGAACGATCTTTAGTATATATCATAATGGGGGAGGTGTTTTTTGAGGCGAATATTACAACGTTGGATGTTGGAGTAGTTGTTGGAAAATGAGGAGTGCGAATCTATGGAAATTGCGGGATTGGTTTCATCAATAATACTGATGGTTATTTTTTCCTTTTGTAGTTGAATGGGTTTTAATTCCATTAACAGGATCTAGTAGTTTCAATGATGAGATAGTGGTGAGTTTTTTTTTTTTTTTTTTTTTTTGGTTTAGGCAGACGGGTGTTATGTTGGAAGTGGTCTTAACATGTTTGGTTTTCTTAATGGCAGATTGGCAGGTTTGGATTTAATTTTCCTTGGGCTCAATGAAGTGGAAGCTCGGCCCAAATGGGAGGTGGAGTCAGGAGCATATTATGTATTGGGCTCAAGGGTGTTATTGGGTTTAATGAAAAAACATGACATAGGTTATTAGGGTCAGAGTGAATGTACCTATCATCACCTGTGTCCAGGTCCTTATATAAATTTAAAAGAATTTTTTGCTATTCTGTGAACTAATTTTTTTTTTTCTTTTTTTCAAACTATTTTGCCTCTCCCAAATTAATAAAATGAGGGGCAAAATGGTCATAAAATATATAAAAAATACCAAAAATATAAGTTTAGTACATAAAATAGCAAAAAATTTGTTCGATACATGTAAAAAAAATCATGACAACTATGATATATTTAAAGGCCATTAGCCAATTATAACAATTAAACCATTCAACCGTTAAACTTTATACTTTTACTCATCTACATCATTTTCTTTATTATTGTTAAACACTAATTATTAATCAAACATATTATTATTAGAAATTTTCTTTCTAACTACAAAGTAAATGTTTATGCACCGTGCGGGCGACATATATTTCGTTTTTGAAAGATACTAGTGTTACGAGAAAGTTCAATGTATATCTAATAAATCAATCATGGCCATTCATTTTCTAAAAAAGAATAAAAAAAAATAAAAAATACTTTCATCATTTAAAAAAAAAAAATTAAATATCTCGTAAACCGTTAATCGTTATGCAAAACGAATCATATCATCGTGACGAGAATTAAATCATCTTTCTATATAGGGGACTTCTATATACTTTCGACGGATTTTTTGTTCGAATTTTTTTTTCAATCACGTTTGAAAAAATCAAATGTGATTTGTATCACAAATCACATGTGATTTTCAGACGTGACTGAAAAAAAAAAAAAAAAAATTGTCGAAATATATAAAGACTCTATAGAAAGACGATTAATCTCATCGCGAAACAGATGTTTTTTTTTTCACTGACGAGTTCTCGTCATAAGATATTTCATTTTAAAAAAAAAAAAAAGAAGTGAAAAGTGGGGGTTTTTTTTTTAAGTCGTTAGGATTGTTCTTGTATTTATTGTATAATATTATTACCCATTAAATGTTATCTTTTAAGTAACACTTTATATTGTTCAGACGATAAATGATATTTTAAAGTGCAATTGTATCATGCAATTGTATCATATATGTTGATCAAAAGTTGGACGTTTCGTTCTGAGCTCCGGATTCTACACCAATTGAGGATTGTTGCTTGAAACTCGCGCACTAAAGACAAAAGACACCGTTAGGCTTACCGTGGGATTGTTTCCCACGATTATCCTCCGGCGTGAGTAAGTAATCGGTTTAGGGTTTAAGGAGAGTTAGGGTTTGTAGATCGTACGCTTAAACGAGGATGTGATTCCACTTATATACGCATCGAAATCCTTGTTGGTTCGTGTTCCTCAACCTTCGGCGATCCCGCCTTAAGCGGTTGAGAATGATTATCTCCTTGATTAGAAGATATCCGTATCTATTAGTAAATAGATTCGTATTTGGGCCTTCATGGGCCTAAGCGCTTGTCGGTAGAGCCCATACCATGTTTGTTTGTATCCATATTAGGTCTTGGGGCGGGTTCGTAACCGGATGTAGAGTATCGTCATCATGTCCCCAGGTCTAGTATCTTGGCGTAGTGCGGATGCTAGACTAACAACCATAGGTATGGAAAAATATACCAAACGTATTAAAGAAGCCAAAGTAAATTTGCTTTGAATACATTATGTCCGCGAAATAATAGAAAATGGCGCCTCGGAATTGAGGGAAAGTTCTCGTCTGTGTGTCCCATCAAACAATCTCAACCACACGAAGAAGTAGTGGAATCACGTGTCGACCATCGGGTGGAGGAAGAAGGTTATATAACTCCTATACTTCATTTTCACCGTCTTCGCACGTAGTAAAACAATCCGCCATCAACAAAGCTATCAATTTATCCAAGCTCTCTTCTTGAAATACCGCCTAAGGTAACCACGATCTGCAGCGTTTGTGTTTGATTAGAATAACACCATGGTGAAAGAATTATCGATTTTACATCCGAGCATAACGGAAGAAGAACTACAACAGTTCACCTCAGTTACATTATATACCCGGTAGCAAGTACATCAGGAAGTTCAATTTGCGAATGCATCAATCTTGGATTTCCCGATGGGAAAATTGGTGTATACACGCCGATTTTTGAATTCGCAAATCGGTAGCATCCCATATCACTATTTTTAAGTGATGTATTAAATTATTACCGCATTCACTTTGTCCCACCGCCTTTGTATAGGTGCGGCAAAATTAATCAATTTCGAGGTGAATTGTCATTTATTGGCCATAAATCCGACCATCAATTTATTAGGGCATTTTACCACACCACATGGTCAAATGGGTGGGTTTCATTCGCGAACGCCCGGATCCCTCGATTCTACGAGATAAGTTAGGACGCTCAAACCGAGGGAAGCGTTTTTCGGATTGACAACACTGTTTTCCATCCCAATTCGATTTTACGCTAAGGGGACATTGCGAAGGATGGCGCCTCACGGATCATATAATGTAGAGGATGCGAAACCATAACGCTAACCGCATCCCTATAAGCTCTACCCAGGAATTCTTGGTGCATATAGGCTCGAGTCATAATTATTTGGCTGACCCGCAGGAAGTACCTATTTTCTTGGATGCCGATGATCGAGTGGGTGCTCATTCTTTCGACCGTTGAATTACATGTCCGTAAGTTATGGACTTGTGTATTTCGTATTGTTATAAACTATGTGTGTGTTTTTGTGGTGTGAAATGGATCATGTGGCGTGGTGCACTTGGCAAAACCAACAGAGGTAAAGGTGGGGACCCGAGCTCGAAAGAGGGAGAGGAACCCATGTTAGGCTATGGCGGTGGGGTACCGTAGCGATGGATCTAGGCGAGGCGGGTGAAAGTTCATCCGTAGCGCTCTGTGCAACCCCCGCAAAGCATGCCAAGTGGAATAGCACAAACACCACCCGTGCAACCAGCGCCCATGTGGCGAGCACGTGGAGGATCTAAGAGGTCAAGAAAGCCACGAATTGGGCGAAGAGGAACTTGACGCGATGGCGCTGCCGCATCCGGAAGAAGCGCCGATTATTTTAGTGTGGAGTCATCATCCGGTGATGTAGCGTCGCGCCCCATCACTGACGCCTCCATTCCGCGTAAGTAACCACGAAAGTGTATCTATCAAAATTTTGCAAGCACTTACGAATAACCGTGATTATCTCATCTTGTGTAGGATTGAACAACTGCAGAGTCGCCCCCCCAAACAAGTCCAATGCGCACTCAGAATCATCTGGGCTAAAGGACCAAAGCGCGGAGCCTAATACCGCGGAGGAAGTACCCATGGATCTGCTTATTGATGACCTGGTTTCACTTGCAACTCAGATAAAAGTGAAGTATTCGGGTGATTCTAGCCAAAATGCGGAGAAAGACAAACGTATTGCCGCTCTTGAGGCTCAACTGGCTACTGCGAGGGATGAAGCAAAGACTCTTGGGGCGTATGCTACAAAACTAGCCGAGGAAAAGATGGCACTGATGTGTCAAATTAACCAAGCGCCGCAGAGGTCATGAGCTATAAGTCTACTTGTCTATGGGCTATAAAATACTTGGAAAATAGCAAAGCATGACCGACCACTCGACTTGAAGACTTTGGTGCGACGGTGAAAAATGCATTGGAGACACGGGAGGAGAAGTTGCGTAAACTCGGCATAGAATCGACGAGGAATTATATCCATGACTTCTCCACCATAGGCGAGCGAGATGGCTCATAAGCCATGGGCTCCGCTTAGCAAACATTGAGTGTCTTGGAGTCTCAAAGTGCGTGACTCCTTTGGGGATGTGGTGAAATGCGCCTTTGGGCGTGGAAAGTCGAGGCTATTGAAAAGCGCAAGAGGTCGATTCGCTAAAGGTACCCGTGGGCGGTGCGAATTATGATGTAAAGGCTTATGATAACTTAGTCGCGCTATGGAAAAATGAAGGACTTGGAACTCCCAAGATCGTTGGTGGGCGTGATCGGGACTATCCAATAAGCGTGATATTTGTGGTCGACCTTAGCTCGGCATCCGGGTGGAGAGGCTATTCTTGTGACCGACTATTATCTTAGGCCCGATGCATCCCAACTGCAGGTTCTGTTTTTTGCTTGAGACATCTGAATCCGTTTGTTATTGACAGGAAGTCCCTTGAAACAAGTATTGGGCGCATGCGCGAGACTTGAAAGGAAAGGTATTAAGGGCAAGGCCGTAATGTGTGGTGTGGCGCCGCGCACCTCCCAAGGTCGGACGGAGTGCCGGTGAGTGTGGCCACCGTAGTACGTCGAGATCTTGAGTTATTCTGAGGAGCTAAATAGGATTGGGAAAATACTAACCGCGTGGGTAGTTCTTCCTTGAAACGAAGTCATAGCTTTTAGTTTACTATCTAGGGATGTCTGTAAGAAATAATTCGTAATGGATTTCCTTTTGTGAAGAGCGTTCGTAAGGATTTTGTTCCTTTTGTGATGTACACCTTTGTCGTATTTACCTCTGCGTAAAAGAAATATCGTTGTGTTTATCTAGGATATACGCCTTTATACTGTGTATCTTTGCGTAAAAGAAGTATGCGTTGTTATTTGTATAGGCAAGTGTGAATAATATAAGGACGCCATAATCATGTATGAAGATCCAAAAAAAAAATGTTAAGTATAATCATGTATATTATTGGTATGCAGCGTACTGTAAATACCAGAGTGAGGAATCAAGTGTCTTGGTTCCCGATTTGTTAAACGTGCACATGTGCATAGCTGCGCATCCGTCGTAGGGTGCGCACCAAGCTTATTCCAACGTCTTGTGAACAAGGTGTTTAACAAGGATACGTAATCCGTTGTCGATGGGTTTGCAACCCTCTTACTCGACAAGTTGTTTATTAGGTTAACTTATCCTTTTGACCGTCGTGGGTGTATATATTGCATGCACGCCATGTAGGCAAAAATAAAAAAATGTTAAGACATATAGTATATGGAAGTAACAAATTAAATGGTGTTCTGAGTTAGCTAGAAACCGCATAGCGTTTATTAATACTTGCAAGTGTTTATGAAAAGAAAAACATGATACTAAGAAAAGTAAAAAAACATAGTTATCTATCGAGTACTTTAGTGAAATGCCTCAAGATTCGTAAGGCTTGGCCATAGCCCATCCTATAGGTAGCATCTTTTGAGATTGCAGATGTTCCATGTCTTGCGCGGTTCACGACCATCCACGCCCGTAGCTTGATGCAGCGCGGTTCCTAGTGCTTGATGACCTCATGGGTCCTTCCCACTTTGGTCCAAGCTTACCCATGTCTTCTGCGTGGCTCGCATCATTAGCGCGATAGACGAAGTCACCTGGCCTGAAGGAGACACCTCTTACCTTAGCGTCATAGTATCCCTTCATTCTTGATTTCGATTTTTCTTCACGTATAGCCGCGCGCTCACGTTTTTCTTCTAGTAGATCCAGGTCAAGGCGCCGGTCTTCGTCATTAGTTGCTACATTAATCTCGGCAGTGCGGATAGTTGGCATACCAATTTCCATTTGGTATAACGCGTCGGTCCGTAGACTAGAGAGAAGGGTGTCTCTGTCTTGGTTTTGATCCAGTGCGATCGCCCACAAGACATGTGATAGTTCTTCTACCCACCTCCCTTTGTGCTTTTCCAGCGTGTTTTAATTCCTTCGCCTAAGCTTCGATTTGCTCGCTCCACTAGGCCATTGGTTTGTGGGTGTTTATGACGCAAGTCTTTGTGTGATCGTAGCTTTCACACCCATCCACGAAAGGGTTGTCCTGGCTGTTTACCATTATCCGAGATGATTTCTCCGGGAAGGCCAAAGCGGCATACGATGTTATCCCACACGGCGCTTCACTGGTTGCGATGATGGTGACCACCGCTTTGCTTCAATCCACTTGGTGAAGTAGTCTCTGCCGACTATGAGGAATTTTAAACCCCATTGCGGCGGGAAAAGACTGCGATGTCAATACCCCATTTGTAGAATGGCGGGGTGATTTTATTGGCGTTAGCTCGTCTTTGTGGTTGGCGTGGGGCGGGTCTATGCACTTGGCAATCGTAACACTTCCGTATTAAATCCCGCGTCCGGTGCATGGTGGGCAAGTAATATCGATCGCATGGCGCGTGCTACAACGGATCGTGGTCACGAATGCATCTTGCATGAACCTTCATGGATTTCATGCAGACATAATTTGCTGTATCAGAGGGCCCACACAGTGAGCCATGGTTGCAAGAAGGAGCGTCGGTACAAGATGTTGTCTCGGACTTCAAATCGTTGCGCCATGCGCCGTATCCCGCGACTTCCTTCGCTCCTGGGTAACATTCCTTATTCGGAAGTCCATTATTGGTGTCATCCATGTAGGACCGTCTTCCTCTATGATTGTGAGACTTCCATCTCGAGATAGACTTGCTTTTCAAAGTTTCTACGAACACGCTTTGATAGGTGCGCAAAACTCGTCGAGGAAATCTTGCTCGGGGCATCCGCTTGCGGTTTTCTCCTCTAGGGACCTGTTTGATAGTGAACCTGTCAAAACCTTTGATTAGCATCTTGGTTTTGGCCAGATATTGGATCATGTTGTCCTCCTTAGCTACGTATTCGCCCAACACGTGGTTAGCTACGAGCCGAGAGTCCACATTTGCTTCTAGGTTCTGCACACCCATTCGAGCTGCGATGCGTAGTCCAGCAAGTAGAGCTTCATACTCTGCTTCGTTGTTTGTCGCTGTAAATTCAAAGCGCAGTGCATAGGTGAATTCCATACCTTCTGGATTGGTAAGGATAAGGCCAGCTCCTGAACCATCAATGCAAGAGGATCCATCTGTAAACAAGATCCATGGATCATGCTGTTCCGTCTTATTTGGTATGGGTGCCTCATTGGTGTCTGGCTTCTCAATTATGAAATCGCGTAATCATCCCTTAATTGCCGTGCGTGGTCGGTATGAGATATTGTGTTCACTCAAAGAATACACTCCACTTCGAGTCGACTGATGCATCTGGTTTAGAGATGACTGTTTAATTGGTTGATCGGTAATGGCGCTATCGGTGCGCTGGAAATACCGCGTAACCGTTTAGCAAAGAAACACCAATGCCGTAACCAATTTTTCCATGGCGTATAGTTCACCTCCGTCTTCTTTAGCGCTTTGCTTATAAAGTAGATAGGAGTTTGCACTGAATCCCTATCTGTTAGTAGTACCGCACTGACTGCTCCATCCGTTGCGGACAAATACATGATCAGTTCTTCCCCTGGTCGGGGTGCAACGAGTGTTGGGAGTGTTGCCAGATGTTGTTTAAGCTGAGTGAAGGCTTCCTCTGCCTCCGTAGTCCACTTAAAATCGCCCTTCTTTATGCACTTCTTGAGTGTTTTAAAAAGTGGTAACGATTTTTCTGCTGACTTGGATAGGAACACTTCGAGCCCGACCAACTTCAGTTAAGAGATTGAACTTCCTTCAACGTCGTGGTGAAGGAAGTTCGATGACCGATTTTGTCTTTTCGGACATGGTTTTATGCCGTTAGGTTCAATCGGTATCCCAGAACATGCCCTCGATGGCGCCAAATGTGCACTTTTTGGATTGACTTCATGTTTATCTCTCGTAGAGTTTTGAGCGTCTCCTCAATGTCGCGATTAGCTCATCTTGATATGGCTCTTGATGACTAGATCATCGACATAGACTTCAATGTTGCATGCCCACTTTGTTTTTGAAAGCGTTGTCAACCAACGGCGATAGGTGGCCCCGCATTTTAAACCGAAGGGCATTTGGTGTAACGATAAACACCTTGGCGTGTGGAAGGCCGTCTTTTCTTCATCCTCTTTAGCCATCTCGAATCGATGGTACCCTTGTACGCATCTAGAAAACACTTCAATGGATACCCGCACGAGACTCTATTTTCCGGTCTATTTACGGTAATGGATATGATCCTGTGGCGCGCTTTGTTAAGATCCGTAAAGTCAACACACATTCGCCACCACTACCGTCGCCTTTTGACCATTCTTTGGATTTGAAAGCGATCGTGGTAATAGACTTCACGCATAATCCCGCATCTACCAGCTTGTGTACTTGACCAGATTGCTTGCACGCCCGGGGCTTGGCCCCGTTTCTTCTGGCGCACATGCGAGTATCCTTGTCGGATTCGCAGATTATGTTACGTGATTGCGCGGTACTCGGTCATGTGTTTTGGCTCCCATGCAAAATGTCTAAGTTCTTTTGCAGAGCGCTTTTATCTGGTGATTTGCATTGTTCGATAGTGATCCTCGATGGCAATTTCCGCTCCGGGTATTACGGGTGGATCGCTACTTTCGGATGTGGACTTACGGTAGTCTGGCGTGTTGGGGTTGGTGTGGTCTCGCATGCAATCGTGTTGCATTCTCGATGTGGTATAGTGGCATTGGAAGAGTAACAATACCACCTTCCACTGGGAACTTGAGCATCCCATGCTGTTGATGATAACTTCTTGCCGCATAGTCGAAATTCTGGTCTCCCAATAATGCCATTATATGGAGATGGAGATTTAATCACCAAAATTCCATCCATGCCGTAGCGGGTGTTCTTCGTTCCCAATCTTGACGGTAATCTTATTTGTCCCATAGGCCATATTTTCTCCCTCGTGAAACCGGTCAACGCTATTACGACGGGGTTAGCGGTTGCGATTTCGAGACGCACGCTTAAAACAAATGCTCATACATGATGTCGTGAAGCTCCACCATCAACATACATGCGGTGGATATCGTGACCCCCCGCTTATCTCTATAGTAAGCGGTTCTACCACCGCGTTGTTCGCGGTTAAGGTGGGGAATGAAATTTCTTTCCCTCGAAAATCACGGCTTACCTTACGCTTTGTGACCCGCTGCCATGATTGTATCATGTAAATGGTGTCGGGCTTATCCTTAGGTGTTTCTTTCTTATTGTTACTCTTTTGCTTGTCCTTCCCTTCCTTGATATTCTTGACCAGATGGTCCAATCTACCCTCTTTGACCATCTTGTCAATGAGTTGACGTAATTGGACACACTCGTTAGTAGTGTGGCCCTTCTGCGCGTGGTAATCACAATATCCGCTGCCGACACGCCTCTCCTCTGGGGTGCGCATTTGTGGTGGTCTTGGGAAGTTAGCGCCCTCTGTTGCGAGTATTTCCTTTGGTGATTTGGTAAGCGGGGTATATTTGTCATTGTCGCGTCCATTCCTTGGTTGCGATAGTTCTATTACGGTTATTATTCGGTGCATGGATTGTCTCGTGTTGTTCCTCGTGACGGTAGTTGGAGTAGCTTCTCTTGCTATCCGCTGCGGCTGCTTCTCCTTGTACGAAGGACCGTGTGCGCTTCATAACCTCATCGAAGGATTGGGGAATCCTGTCATTCAACCTTTTAATAAGTTCTGGGTTGTTGATTCCATTCATGAACCCTGAGATTTTGAGTACTTCAGGACATGCTTTGACTTGCATGCACTCATCTTTGAAGCGCTCCATGAAAGCGCTTGTGGATTCCCCTTGGCGCTGTTTGACTCTAGCCAGTTCAATGGGGTTTTTAGCACACTTTTTTCGTTGAGTAAAATTTAGGCGGAATGCCTTCCTCAACTCTTCAAAACCATTGATGCTTCTGCGCGGAAGCTTGTTGAACCAGTTCCGCGCATTTCCCACTAGTGTGGAATTGAACATGTGGCACCATACAGGTTGTGGCCAGTTTTCAATGGTTCTTCGATTCAAAAATTTTAGGTGATCATCGGATGCTTTGCTCCATCATAGGTTTTAACATTAGTAGGCATGCGCCTCTTTTTGTTCTCAGAAATCACCGATCGTCTAGTGAACGCATCTACCTTCGGCGGGCGCCATGGAGAGACATATCCTCTTCTTCTTGGTCACGGTTTTTCTTGGATTTCCAATGTCGATCTCACCGTCTCGTTGTTCGAGGAATTACTAGAGGATAGTTCCTCTCCCTTCGGCGTTCGCCCGGTTATCCCTCGGAATTCGTGCTTGGGGGCTCTCACTGGGGAATATCGCTCTCCCAACCTATCTTGTACTCTGCGGCCACCGAGTCTAGTATGGACACCGTGCGCTTCTCATCTTCCTCACTTTCGGTCATGGGGCGTGAGTCGACGTATTATCTTCCTCAACTCTCCTCCCAATTCTATTGAATCTTGGGGTCGGCGATTGCCCTTCCCGCGTCTCTCCCTATGACGACGGTGGAGACATCTCAAACTCGGGCCAAAGTCTAGTCGAGCATCGTGCTCAGACTTGGTCTTTCTTTGCTTCCTCTTGCATGAGGACGGTGGGGCTTCGTAATTTTGAGAGACAAAATTACTTGGCTCTAGTTAGGAACGACTCCCTCTAGAGCGGGGTTTGTTTCTATCAACACGCCCCTGTTCTGTCGGGTGCGTCGGGTGCTTTGTGAAGTTAGCTTCTAGCACCGATTGGAGTGGAGTAAAAGGAGTGCTGTGCGGGTCTCTGTGCTTGGTGGTAGTCGTTGTTATGCAGGTTGTCCCGAGAGTGGTTCCACAGGAGGAAGGCCGAATCTGCCACGATCCACGATTCTTAGCTTGTTGGTTGTTCGAGAGATCCGCTTGGGGTTGCCCATTGTGCACCTTCTTTCGATAAAATCGCTTGCGATCGCTTCGTCATCCTAGTTCTTTGTTCATAGTGAATGGTCCCACGGATGGCGCCACTTGTTGATGCAAAAGTTGGGCGTTCCTTGTGCGGAGCTCAGTTCTACACCAATTGAGGATTGTTGCTTGAAACACCGCACTAAAGACAAAAGACACCGTTAGGCTTACAGTGGGATTGTTTCCCACGATTATCCTCCGGCGTGAGAGTAAGTAATCGGTTTAGGGTTTAAGGAGAGTTAGGGTTTGTAGATCGTACCTTAAACGAGGGATGTGATTCCCCTTATATACGCACGGAATCCTTGTTGGTTCCGTGTTCCTCAACCTTCGGCGTATCCCGCCTTAAACGGTTGAGAATGATTATCTCTTGATTAGAAGATATCCCGTATCTATTCCGTAAATAGATTCGTATTTGGGCCTTCGTGGGCCTAAACGCTTGTCAGCGTAGCCCATCTCGCGCTGGGCTGTATCCATATTAGGTCTTGGGGCGGGTTCGTAACCCGGATGTAGAGTATACGTCATCAATATATACATCTTTCAAGTTTCTTAATGAGTTAGTCACCTTGAGTCAAACACATTTTGAGTTTATATATCTCTAACTAGATCTAATAAACCATATGCTAAAAATGGCGATAACTGCATATGTAACTTTGATCTTACTATTTACATTATATCCTGATACTTCTAAAGGAAGTGAATCTGAAACAGAAAGTGTTAGCGGCTTGAAAAATTACATTATCCATGTAAAGAAACCACAAGCTTTAGTAACCGGTATAAGTGAAGATCAGCTTAATGTCGATTATCGGTCATTTCTGCCTGTTCGTCTTGCATCCTCAGAGAATCAAGAACCGATACTTTACTCGTACCATAATGTGGTCAGTGGTTTTGCAGTTGTTGGTTCGTGGGAGTTAAAAACACTCGAAACGACTAGAAGTGTGTGAGCCGATGGGGGCACACACGATAAACACGAGAATACGTGTCGAACGTATGTTAATACTTGAATAAATACCTGATATACATACATGCTACTTGACCCGATATACTGAATGATCCATGGGCTATTTTACTAGATAAATGGGTCGAACATGGGATTGCCTTAGGCCTTGGTTTTCCATCTGATCGGGCATGAAAGGGCAGTGGGTTTTTTGCTTGGGTTACTTGTCGACCAAGCTACAAGTCTTAGCTTGGGTTGACTTGTGATACTATATAAACAAACGTAACCCCTGTTCCAGAAATATGCATGATTATCCCTAAACCTCACATATAATCGATCCACTTTACTTTGCATTGATTGGTTTACAACTAAACCAATCAGATTTTAGTTAGGATTCTTGATTTGCTAAACACTTGCATCTAAGTGATCTAAGAAGAAGTTTTGGCTTGTACTTTCTGCTTGATTCCTTGTTTCATGAATAGTGGCAGCAAGTTAAGAGGTTTTTTTAGTTCTGCTCATTTGACAGATCTCGGACATAAGAGGGAAAGATATCGGAAAGTTTTGTCCGATATCGGGTAAGGTAAGAAAACAACTTCTCTGGCTATTTTGGTTCTCGGGCAAAAAAAGAGACTTGGTCTTGGGGTTTTTCTTGTTCGTGGTATTCAAGTTATCAAGGGGTTGATTGGTTTATACGTTCTCGACTAGCTCTTTATCGAACGTATTCGGTTATCGTGTTTGTGTGTGATACTCTTCGAGGTATCTATTTTAGATACTTAAGGTTTCATTTTGGTTTCTTGTTCCGTTACTAGAGATCAATTGCCAAGCAATGTTAGCTTTTCTATATACCTTTTATTAATTAATTATTGTATTAATTAATTGTTTATTAATTACGTGTTTAACCTAATTGCGATTACTAGATCCTTATCCGCTGCGTACTCGTGGAGGTTAATAGATAACTTGTTCTAAGATCTCAACAGTGGCATCACGAGTCAACTCGTTTTTGCGATTATGGGTTACACGTTTCTTATTAATAAACATGTTTTAAAAGGCTGAATGAAACCTAGTTTAGTTATTTTGTTTTATTTTAATTTTGACAATTACATGCAATACTTGTCAATTTTTAATAAATAGTAACAAGTCACACACAAATTAAAATTATATTGATAATTAGAATTAATTTGTTAATTGGAATTACTTGTTAATTAGAATTTAATTTACATGTTAATTATAATTACCTTGTTAATTAAAATTAAATTGTTAATTAAGAATTACATCTTAAATTAAAATTACTTCCTAATTAGAATTAAAAGTTAATTTGTATTTATTAATTGTTAATTAGAATTATTATGATAATTAGAATTACATATTGGTTTATAAATACATAATATTGCGTAATTACTTGTTAATTGAGATTGCCATGTTTTATGTGTTTTTCCGGCCACAAGACCCACTCAATTGCTTTTCTAAGTGATGTATGGGGCGATCTAGGTATTACATCCTAGTGACGGTCTTATGGTTCTCCGTTTGGGGAAGACTCGCAAGAGAACTCGGAACAATATGTGGTTATATATTGATGTTTATGTTTAATATGTTTGTGATTCCTATATATGTATTATTACCTGCTATGACACCTAATTGTATGCAATATGGAATAATACATATCGTAACCATAACATTAATATTGGCCTTTATATACACGCCTTAATAACATGTTCATTGTGACCTGCTATTTGATTCGTGGAAAATCATTTTTGTTAAATAAAGTGACCTAATATATGAAACATGTTTTCAAGAATTTAAAAACTAGACGCTATGGACACTTGGGATGTACGGCTCACCCATTAGAACAAACTCAAAAGGAGGTTCAAAGAGGTGCGCACGATCGCACCGAAAGGTTGTCTAGGTTATGCTTCAGCGTGCACAGTCCTCTGCCTCCCCTGTGCGTTCGATTGGAGCTACCAGTAAACCATGATGATCACTACGATGTCATTACAAAAGTTTTAAAATCGGTGTTACAAAGTTATTTTGCATGCTTCTTCGTACACGACTTTTACCACATTTATGTGTGCATACCTATTTATTAATTTTAAGTCTATGCCATCCAACTATGAACACGTGCACTTGGATTGACTTCTCTGGTCATACCTAAGGGCCTTTCCAACCCATGGTAATTATTTCAATAATCAAGAAGAGGATATGTGTTAGTTTAAGTTAGTTTGTCGTACAAGGTTACAAATTGTAAAAATCATGTAAAAGTCACTAACTCTTTTCTTTGTGTGCAGGGCAACCCAGAAGAGGAGCTTAAAGATCATCTTATTGTGGATAGTGGTTGCTCGGAAGTATGACAGAGACAAAGAGATTCATGCGATTTTAGAAATATTAGTGGAGGAAGAGTTGCGTTTGGGAATGATCCAAATGGAGGAAAGATTCTTGGCAAAGGAACTATCAAAGCGGGGCTTATTGACTTTGAGAATGTTAGATATGTGAAGGAACTTAAATTCAACTTGCTCTCGGTCTCTCAAATCGTGATAAAAGCATCCGTGTTATTCAACGACACGAATGTCTCATCCTTTCCTCTCGCCTTTAAACTGTTGATGATGACTTGGTAGTACTTAGAGTACCAAGGACAAATGATGTGTATAGTCTAGACATGAAGAGTCTACATTCTAATGGAAGAGCCACATGTTTGGTGGCTAAAGCAACATCTGAAGAGGCACATCAATGGCATAGAAGATTGGGCCATGTTAATTTCAAGAATATCAACAAAGCGGTCAAAGGCAATCTAGTTAAAGGTTTACCTTCAAAGACTTACAAGAATGATCAATCATGCTTGGCATGCAAGAAAGGTAAACAACACAAAGCTTCTGCAAGAAGCTTGAGGAAAGAACTATTAGAGAACCATTGAGTGTTACATATGGATTTATTTGGACATGTCTCGTGGCAAGTTTAAATAAGAAAAAGTCTTGTTTGGTTATTACTGAGATGATTGTAGTAGATTCGGTTGGGTTTTCTTTTGGGCTTTAAAGATGATACCTTTGATGCTATTCGAGACCTGATTATAGCACTTGAAAATCAATTCGACTCAAGGTTAGAGGTATTAGATGTGATAATGGGCTGAATTCAAGAACAAGCCTATGGATGACTTTTGTGCAAATAAAGGCATAAAGAGGGAGTTTAGTATTGCAAGAACACCACTGACAAAATGGTGTTGCGAGAGAGGAAGAATAGGACTTTGATTGAGCGGCAAGGACAATGCTAGCGATTCCCATCTACCTATTCAATTTTGGGCGGAAGGTGTAAATCTTGCATGCTATGCACTTATGAGTCTCATCACCAAACCACGAGATGAAGACACCCTATGAATTCTTGATGGGCAATAAACCCAACATTAGCTTTATGAAGCCTTTTGGATGTCCTCTTACTATTTTAAACACCATTGATAATCTGGGAAGTTTGATGGCAAATCGGAAGAAGGATACTTATTGGGTTATTGCACTAACGATAAAGGCTTTCAGTATACAATGAGTTTCTAAGAAGATTCAAGACTGTCTTCATGTTGAATTTTAGAAGATCATGACAATGAGAAAGGTAAAGGTCCCGATTGGATGTTTGATCTTGAGGTTTTATCTCCTTCAATGAACTATGTACACGTTAGAGAAGAAAATCAACCAATGCACAATGGAGAAGATTTACAATATGTTGTTCATGGGTTCATATTAGACCCGATCTTCGTTCACGATGAAGAACACGTAAGTCCAAAACAAAATATCGATGTTCCTAAGCAAAGTCTTGATTCTCCAAAACAAAATCTTTGTTGCACCACAATCCTCATTAGGCCGAGGATCAATCTATTCAAGAGGAACTTAATCGGATGCTTCTTCAAGATGCATTAGCACATTCTTACACCGATGAACAAAGGAGAGCTTATGAAGAGGCAAAGAAGAAGAACAAGGCTGCAGTACTCTCACGGTATTTACAGATACTTTCAACCAAATCTTCTTTTTGTTGACGATGACTTTAGATGATTTGGATGATCCTACCATGCACGGGTTAGAAGAAAGCGATGATGAGCTTGAAGATGAAGGTATTTTCTCGATTCCAATGAAGGTGCTTGATTATACTAATCTGGATGATGCATATGGAGTTCCACGGTCTCAATCTTACGGATTCATAAGAATCATCCAACGATCAAATCATTGGTCCTTCTACTACGGAGTTATGACAAGACACAAAGCTAAGGGTTTCACAAAACCTTACAATGCTTTACTTAGCTTTGTGTATAAACAAAACAGTCGAATCATAAGGACCATCAAACACGCTTATTTACTTGTTTCATCTCTCAAGAGGAACCCAAGAATATTGCTCAAGCTTTGACTAAAGAAAGTTGGGTTGAAGCTATCAGGAAGAACTTCTTCAATTTAAACTTCAAGAAGTTTGGGTTTATGTGATCTTCGGATGGGAAGAGTTATTGGAACGAGATGGGTTTTAGCGTAAAAATAGATGAAAGAGGCAATGTTATTAAAAACAAGGCAAGGTTAGTAGCACAAGGCTGACAAGAAGAAGAAGTAGATTATGATGAAGTATTTGCTCTGTAGCAAGGATTGAGGCTATTAGAATATTTCTTGATTTTGCTTCATATATGGGTTTTCAGGTTTACCAAATGGATGTCAAGAGTGCCTTTCTCTATGGCACTATTACTGAAGAGGTGTATGTGAAACAACCTCCAGGTTTTGAAGATCCTAAACACCCAAACAAAGTCTACAAGGTGGTCAAGGCTCTTTATGGTATTCATCAGGCACCTAGAGCTTGGTATGAAAGGCTCTCTACATTCTTATTACAACATGGATACAGGAGGGGAGCTATAGATAAGACTTTGTTTATCAAGAGAGACAAGAAGGATATCATGTTAGTTCAAGTCTATGTTGATGATATCATCTTTGGGGCTACTAAGCAGGTCCATGGTTAAGGAGTTTGAGCGGTGATGCGAAGGAATTTCAAATGAGTTCAATGGGAGAGTTAACTTTCTTTTAGGACTTGAGTTAGCGATCAGGAAGGAATTTTATCGGTCAAGACAAGTATGTTCTGAGACATACTTAAGAAGTTTAACTTTGATGATATGAAGGTCATTACTACACCTATTAAATCTATCAATTCATTGGGCAAAGATGAAGATGGACAACCGAGTTGAAGTCAAGCTTTACGGATCAATGATTGGCTCTCTTATGTATCTTCTTGCATCAAGGCACGATATCATGTTTGCGGTTGTCTATGTGCAAGATATCAAGTCTCACCAAAGATCTCTCACATGAATGCGAAGAAACGAATTTTACATTATTTGAAACAACAACCTAAGTTGGGGTTGTGGTATCCAAAAGAGTCACCTTTTCACTTAGAGGCTTTTTCGGATAGTGATTATGCGGTGATAATTATGATAGAAGATCAACAAGCTGGTGGATGCGGTATCTTGGAAGAAGGTTAGTCTCACGGCAATGCAAGAAGCGGACAATTGCAACAACATCATCTCTGAAGTTGAATATGTAGCTCTTTGCAAGCTGTTGTGGACAAGTTTTGTGGATGCGAGAATCAACTCTTGGACTATGGGTTCAATTTCAAAATACTCCTATCAATATTGATAATGAGAGTACTATCATATTGTGAAGAATCCAGTTTATCATTCCAAGACCAAGCATATTGATTAGGCATCACTTTATCGAGATTGCTATGAGCATAGGCTCATTAATGTGGTCAAAGTTCACACGATGATGATGTAGGTGATTTACTCACCAAAGGCTTTCTTTGTTTCAAGATTTAATCACTTGGTGGTGAGTATTGGCATGATTAACTCTTGAGCTACATTTGAGGGAGGACTATAAGGTGTTAGTATAGTCCTGTGTATTGCTTGAGGGAGGATACTTGTATATACTTAGTTTCTATGGAGGAAGTTGGCGAATCTTGTTTTTCCGAAAGTCTTGCTTGGAAAGTCTTGCTTTGGGAGAAATCTTGCACGTGGAAAATCTTGTTTGTCGTTTTAAAAGTCTTGTTCCAACGGTTATATTGAGGGTAATTAATTCTAACGGTTATTTTATTTTGAGCGATGATTTTCAAATCTCTCCTATAAATAACTACTTCTCGATTTTCCTCTCATATTATCACTTAGCATCTTTCCATACTTATCTTACAATCACCATTTCTTTATTCGATAATATCTTTCATTGTGCTCACTTATTCATCAATGGCGAATCGATTACTGTTTCAAAGCACAATATGGTGGCTAATTTGGACAAGACTGAGGTGAATGTGGCTTTTTATGATATCATTGATTATCTTACTGGCTCGCCTATTAATTATGCTCTTTTAGTTGAGCCGGATATTATTGAACCTTGGATTCAAGAGTTTTGGGCTAATGCTAGAGATAATAGGGAGGAGGATGAATATTATATTAGATCAACAGTTGCTGGACGGACTATCAAGATTACAGAGGCCTCTATTCGAGAAGATTTATTATTTGGTGATGAAGATGGGGCTATTCGATTTGACAAACAAGCGATTTGGGATACTTTTAGGGATCTTGGTTATGAAGGATCTTTGTGAACAAACATTCAAGAAAGCATTATTTTGTCCTCAATGGAAGTTCTTGATTCATGTCGCTCCATTGCATAAGTTCTAAAAGTACGTCTTGGGAGCGTTTGGGTCCAATATAGCATCTGCGATGGTTGGATTAGCTACCAATGAGTCTTTAATTTTCAAGGCTTATTTTGGATGGGATGCTTTCTCATATATCATCCGGTCAAAATGGTTGATGTACCCAAGGTTTGTACGAGTTTTCTTAAACAAGTAATTGGTCGATGTTCCAAAACCTGGCGATTTGTTACTGTCATTGTGCAACAAGCCAAAATATTTACATTTATGGCTAGGCGGCGTGATTTGTTCAGAGGTGGAGATACTCCATTGACTCCTACAATCTTGGAAGTTGTTCAAGTCATGCGTGATGAAGTTGGAGAGGATGAGGAAAGTGAAGGTCTTGCATCTCTACAGTCACTGCTTCTCCAAGCCACGAGGTTCAAGAAGAGGTTTTAAGATCACCTACTTTCTCTCCACATTACATTCTGTTTCATCGGAGGAACATTCACCTATTCAAAGTGAAGATCCATATACTATACCTCGTGAAGGATTATCTTTGGATAATTATGCTTTGACACGGGAGATTGTTAAATTGCAAAAGACTACTAAGGTTCAAGCTAAGCAGATAAAGAAATTAAAACTGAAGTTTAGAAGGTTAAAGACTTTATTGTGGACATTAGTTCAAGAATTTCGTGTCTGGGTCAAAAACAAAAAGAAGGCGCAAAAGCTGTCTAAGAAACACAAAGGCCATAAGGTTCCTCAACCATCTTCTGTCAACTTGGGGAGGAATTTAGAAAAAGAAAAATTGAAAGAAGATGTTTGAAGAAGAAAGAACACGAAGGTCTTGAAGAAAACATTATTTCGAATCTTGAGGAACAAGAAGAACAAGTTCAAGGTATCGATGTTCAAGTTCTTGATGATCAAGGTCTTGAACATCAAAGTGTTGCTTTCAAGATACTTCTAGGCAAGCGGTAATAACACCAAGAGTTTTGAATTTTGAAGAAGAAGTCGGTCCTTCTACAAGCTGTTATACAAGAAGAGGAGGAAGCTACATTCAAACCCATTCATTCTGCAAGTGATGATGAGTTCATTGCTACAATTTTGGGAGATTTATCACAACCAAGAGGTGGTGTTACTATTAGAGATGTACAAGAAGAAGAACAACAAAGAACTTCTCAACCGCAATTGATCCTAAAGATAAAGGAAAGGGTGTTACGGTTGAAACTAAGAAGAAAAGCTTACTTTAGCGGACCTTAGAGCAATTGAAGTTGCTAGGAATGAAGTCATTGCTAGAAAAGTTCAAGAAGAGTTAGATGCTAAAGATAGAAAAGATCGAAGCTCAAGAAGCTCGAATAGAGAAGCGACTCAAAAGGTACAAGATGAATTAGATCTTGAAGTCTTTGAACCATTCTGATCACCTACTCTGTTAGATATATGTCAAGAAGACCTAATTTAGCTAAAGAAAGGAATGCAATGATGGCATATTTAAAAAGCAGAGGATATAAAGGATTGCGTGTTGAATTATGTTGATATGAAAAGACTATATGATCTTTGAGAGAAGCTTATAAGAAAGATGTTGCAGGCATTAAAGATTTTAGAGAAGAAGCTACCGGACAAGTGAAAGAAAGAAGAATTTGAAAAGATAAAGGAAAAGCGGAAATTCTGGATGTTTAGTTCTCAAAGAAAGAGAAAGTTGAATTAAGATCCGAGACTAGTAATGAATTAAGGAATTATCTCGAGTGGTAGATTTTGATTATACAAAGGAAGATGATGACATGAAGATGAGCGGATCAAAGATTAGTGTTTTTGAAGTTGTGAAATCCAAGAATGGAGATTACATGATTTTTCTTAAAGAAGATGAAAGCTTCAAAGTTTTCAAAGGCTATGGGATATCTTGCACATTATAGATAGAGTAGACCTATTCTACTTATATCATGTGGTGAAGGCTTACTTTAAAAGTAATCCATTAGAAGGGATTGGTTTAGTTTACATGGTGATCTCATAACTATATGGGAAGCGAAGAAGGCAAGATCGATGATATTTGGAAGAATCAAGAAATTTGGGAAATTGTTTGTTGGAGATTCTTTGAAGAGTCCGGAGTTCATGTTTTAGAGTGGAAAATGGAACAATGATACACATGTTTGCGTAAAGAAGATACCCTCTTACGAGTTGAGCTCATGAGAAGAATGCTAGGCGTGGATTGGAAGTAGAAGAGGACAATGAAAGCGCTTGCATGGTTATCAACTTGTTTATAAACTGGACTACCATTCTTGAAGATGATCAATAAGCGGTATGAATTTTATTTGAATAAATACTTTTTGATATATCGAGTACTTTTATTCAAAGTACTACTAATCGAAAAGTACTTTTATCAAAGTCTTGTTGCGTAAATAAACCGATTAAATGAATTTTAGAAGAAACCTTTTGTTAAGTAATAAATATTTTGAAATTAAGGTTGAATAAATGGTTTTTGTGATGATAACATCAATAGGTTATCAATCCACCATGGTTACTGTTAGGAATTAGAAAATTCCATAGTGAAGAGTCGGTCACCCCTAATATTATCTAGCATAAGTTAGCTCGTAGACATATCATTATTTATGTTATTTAGTAGTTTATTTATTAGTTTGTAGCGTAGTATAGCTTAGTGCAACACCGTGGAGGAAAGGCGGGTCTTTACCCATTGTATGCTGATCCAGGGCCGATAGGAGGTCGTGTATTGTGTAGTATAAATACCCTTCCATCCATGGAAGGGTGGTGCTTCTCATTCAATCTAATATTCCATTTGTCTAAACCTCTAGCAAGAACACCTCTCTCTACTACTCTCTCTAAAATGGTAAACATGTATTTTGATCATCCAAGACCACCCGAATCATCAACACAATAAAAATAACGATCTTACAATTGGTATCAAGAGCCATGGTTTATTGTGTTATCTTTGATTTGAGTGGTTTCGTACATGGTTTTTGTGTTGTGTTGTTGTGTTTGAATCATGTTTTAACTGTTTTAGTGTCGATTTTTATGGTCAGATAAGTTTTTTTTCTCTTGTATTGTGCTAAAACAGTTTTTAAAGAACAGATTTTTTTGGTATCTTTCTTTGGTCTAATACAAAAGTTTTGGTCCAAGTCGGGTTATGTAGACTTTTGTGTTACCAATATCATTGATATTATTTAGTGCGAATTTGGTGGTCAATACTTGTGGTCAAACAGTCTTTATACAACGATTCTACTATCATTTAGTTACTTTTTCTTGGTCAATCCGGCCAAACAATATTTTCATAGCGGTTTCGGGTTCGTTATGAATATGGTCGGAAAAGTAGTCGGAAAAACTCATCGGAAAAGTCATATTTCATGCTAGCGACTTGTCACTAACCAATCCAGATTCAATGTATCTTTCTTAGCGACTTGTCTTTACAAGTCGTAGCGAGTTGACCTAGCGACTTATATTTATAAGTTAGCGACTTGTGTGTTTTAAAACGGGTAGCGACTTGCTTTTGAAAAAACGGGTAGCGACTTGCTTTGAAAAAAAGGGTAGCGACTTGCTTTGAAAAAAAAAAGAGGCTGGCGACTTGGTTAGAAAAATTGGGTGGCGACTTGGTTTGGAAAAATGGGTAACGACTTGGTTTGAAGAATGGGTAGCTACTTGACAGTTTTGGCTAGCGACTTGGAGACAGAAATGATGAATGAGAGGACCACGACCACGATCACATTAACTTTTTTACCAAGACTCACTCTACCTACGTAATTAAATCATCATTGGTCCAAGAATAATATAGATGTGAAGACCCAAAGCTTATGCTGATCCGAAACAAAAAATCCAACATCTAATCCTAGACCTTGACTCAACCCATAACCCTCATCTCTCAAACAATCAAGACTCATAATGAAAAAAAATAAATAAAAATAATCTCAGAATCAATTTCGTGACCACTAATGATAAATCGAGACTAACGAGAGTCCTTAATCACGAAACTTAATCATCATCGATCCTCTCTCTTGTGATACTATTCGAATATAAAAGAAATAAATGTAACAATTATGTTACTTTATTTCCTTGATTCGTTCGTTGATTAAACCAAAAACGAAAAACATATTTAAAACACCTACCCGAGACCCATTTTAAAGGATCTTGAAGCTTTTCACCCTTCTTGATTCGGTATTGAGCTGTAATTGATAATCATGGTTCGTTATGTTAAGGTTGTGAGTTTCGTTTATTTTTTTTGGTTTAACATGATATTGATATGATCTGATTTGTGATAGAAAAGAAGGAGATGATGATGTAATTAGAACTGTGATAATAAGGATGAATTGAGATGAGATGTGGGAGATAAAAAGTTTGGTTGGAGAGAATGTATGGTAGGCGGACCATTCTGAGATTAGGTTTAGGGTTATGATGTATTGTCCAAAAAAATTAGGATACCTCGTGTTTATTATAACCGGTTATGACTTAAGACATGGATCGGGTATTCCTTTGCTGTGATTGGGCCGTATGATGTTATCTCACCCTTGGGCCGACCATAATGCTAATTCTTCTTGACTTGGGCCTGTCACTTGTTAACTGTTTTGGACTTTCGATGGTTTGCATGTGGGTAGGTATATTGGAGCATGGTTTCTTGTATGTACTAATGGACCAAACAAATTTACTTGGGCTCATTGTTGGACCTATACGTGAGACTTGAAACAATTTGTTTGATGAGAAGATGGTTAAGTAATTTGTGCTATCCGAGTTTTACTATCTCATAATGCGGTTACATTTAAGTTGATATTTCTCAAGAATGAATGGTATGTCTATGATTGTACCCGGATATAGGCTTGAATTGATATGTGAGGATTTGGTTTGTTTTAATGCGGTGTGACTTGAATTGAATCCGGTGTGTGTTATGGTGAGATGGACCAAGCCTCAAGTATATGTGACTTGGATATTATAAGATTTGATGATGAGATTTGAGTCATGCATGTTGTGATTTGTTGATGAGATTCGTTGTGTTATGTGACTTGATACTTTGGTTAATGCATTTTCACGGAATATATTATGTCTCGGCTTGAATTGTTAATTGGAACTCAGTTGACTACGGGGTCGTTTGTATTTGGTATTTCTTATTTGGGTTTGATGTGAAGTTTTTCGGGCGCACTTACTTATTTTGTCTTCTTTCTTTCTATCCTTCCGCGAAGATGACTTGTTTGGGCGTTTATAGAGGGTGATAAAGACTTGGCTATTTAGATTCGTTTGTGATTCATTCTTACTTAACCCACAACGTAGCTATCACTTCGGTGTCTCACTCAGTTGAGAATGTCAAGAGGTTTTGTACATTGGGTACACCGTTTCTTGTTCACGAGGATTAGTACAAGTTTAAGTAACAAATCTGGGGAATTTTACATCATGTTCGAGTATGATATATCGGGTTTACTTCTCCATGTGGTCACTACAATAGCCGACAGATTGCGTGAATGATGTGTTTACCAAAGTATTGATTGGATGGTTGATGATGGTGTTGATGTTGGATAACAAGCTGATAAACCAACGCATGTTCCCTAAAATAGATATTCACCAAAACCAAAGTTGTCATAACACATTCAAGCGACATTGTTTACGGTCTTGTCTTAATTTTGTAAAATCGCGAAGAACCTATTTCTCGGTTTAAATCATAGACTTGTAAAATCCGTGACAATGGAAACATCCCGGTATTAGAAAAGTGCATTTCCGGATCCATCTTACGGTTTATTCTTGGTTTTGTAAAAACCGTGAAAGAAACTATTTCTCGGTTTAAACCATAGAGTTGTAAAATCCCGTAATGATGGAACCATCTTGGAGAAGAGAAAGTGTAATTCTGGATCTTACTTGATGCTGGTGCTACGGTTTCTGCTTCAAAGAAGGGAAAAAAGGGTGTACTTCATGAATTGGGTGTGTGTTTGGGTTGTCTTCATGGCAGTTTTGTTATTACAATGTTTTACGGGGTTACGTGCTTTTAATCATGGTTGGGATGAAACCATTATCAGAGTTCACTTAAAACGTCTAAGGAGGCTAGTTTTGAGCTTTTAATCAGAAGATGTGACAACGGCGTTAATTCAGTATTATTTATTTGAGGTTGAAGTAAAATATCACAGGCGAGTGTACTTAGTATCTGAAGGTATCGGGGATGGTTGGATGAAGATACTTGAGATCCTTGTTCAAGCTTATTATAAAAATGAAGACTTGGAAATCTAGTTATTGTTGGGTGACTTTTACCTTTTACATTACCACTTGGGGAATTGGGCTCTTATCACCTCAAAATAACTATCACTTAAAGGAGTTACGTTGTAGTGCTCGGTGTCACATTCAATTGTGGATTTTCAAGAGGTGATATCGTCTTATACTCGATGGTTGGTTGGTTGAAGAGTATAGAGTACTTAGAGATTCAAATGGGCATGAAGTCTCGCACCGCTCTTTGTTACATATGTGCAAGTTTAAGTCACGAGTTCGTGGTATTTTACTTGAGGTCAAATTCATCATATTGGGTTTTCCATCATTTGTCACTACAAAGAGCCTCTTGAATGATAATGGGGTTGATTACATGTTTTGCTAAGAGAGTTGAAAAGAGAGATTATGACGCCTGCTCACATCGATTCGGGCCTCGTTCTCCAAAGAAAAGAAAAGTGTGCGTGTCGATGCGCTTTATCTTTTGAAGAAGAAATCTTCTATTATGACCATTCTCATCAACATGCTTCATACTTTTCCATGCGCTTGGTCATCAAGTGAACAAGACTCTTTGTTGATTGTTTTCGATTCCACTTTCTCAACTATAATGACGATGTGACATCATGCGGCGATTTTGCGGGAGAAGTGTGAATAGAACATTCGGATGATTTTCACTTATTTAATCAAGAATGGCAACTCCGTATGTAATTCTTGAGGGGGAGAAGAAGTGTGAAATTAATGCATGGTTGATTATTATTTGAGAATTTAAATGGTCATACGGCTCTAAACTCATGTAAGAACCGAGCTTCTTCTTATCGGGTAATCTTCACATGGAGTTTCTTCTTAAGAGCCGTTAGTTTACATCTTCACAAGCTAATATGAGTTTATTGACAAAGTGCTTCCGGTTAATGCTTCACGTGCACATCAACATGATGATTCGAACAACCTTACATTCTTGTTTGATGTGATTGTTTGCTTGGTGTTACCATTTCGTGTGTTCGTTATGGCACGATTCTTTGATTTCCTTGATGAACATCTTTCATTCTTGTTTGATTGGGAGGATTTTAGTTAAGGGTTTGCAAGATGTAAGTTGATTGGGATGCTTTTGGTGATGTTCTTGTTTTGGTGAGTTGAAGATGTTAACTTTCTATTCCCAATGGACAATCTTGAAGAAGGTCGAGTCTACATCGGTTCTACATATTGTGCTACATGTTAGAAGACTAAAGACATGTTGCATTTAATGATCTAAAGACTTCTTCTTAATTCATGGCATTTATCAAACAGTTGTCGGTTTAGGGAGAGCACTAATTGGGGAGAGTGATATGTCAATTTAATCCCCAATTAGACTTGCTCACATTCTGCGACAAGTTGATTCTCACAGATACATATGAGCTAATGATGTTCTTCTCAAATGATTTCTAGTACACGGGCTTACAATGAGTTGTTGATTACGAAGTATCAAAACCCGCAAGGGAAGGAGACAAGCATCTAAGCGAGTAAACTTGATGAACTTAATACTTCTAAGTAATTGAAGATATCCGGGAAGACAAATGTTATTACCGAGAGAAACTCAAGGTTTGACTCATGGCGAGTAAACTTGATGAACTTAACTCTTCAAAGTGATTGAAGATATCCCGGAAAACAAATGTCATGACCCGAGAGAAACTCAAGGTTTTACTCATCAAGGCGTTTAGTGTTCTTATTCCAACTACGCGGGAAGAGATGTAAGAGTTAGTTTCGATGATGAAAGAAGGTACACAAGTGTGTGATGATTTCGATGTTATCGCAATCATCGGGGAGAGAATTGTGTACATTAGGGATGCTCAATTGTTTCACTGAGGGCTTAATCTGTGATTGAGAGATATAATCACTTATTAGGAGTTGACATCCGCCGAGATTGTCACCCGCAGAGATAATCGATGATTTAGCCTGCTTCTTCAATGTTATCGGTTATTCTCTCTTTGGGCATTGGTGCCGGGTTCTTGAGCTTCATACACTTTCTTGAGGGGAGAAAAGTATACATAGGGGTTATTCTTTGGCTCTTGGACTTAATCTGCTACTTGATGGTATAAGTTTCTTTGTCTTGGTATGTGTATTTGGGTTCGTGAGCTCTAGTCTAAGAGGTAGCGCATCAATTCAACTACTCTGGGAAGTGGTCTCTTGACACCTTTTGGAATGGATTGCGTCGGACTTGATGGTTATGAAATTTGAGAAGAATTTTAAAGAGTGGGATGATACGTTCTTTGTTCTTCCGATGATATAACCTCGAGCGAAGAATCACGGTGATTATTCTTAAAAGGAGCGACAAGATCGATGATAATGGTGTGCTTATTTGTGCACCGGCTAATTGAAGCTTGAAAGAAAGCTTTGAATACCTTTCGCCTAAAGGATTTTCGGTTTGGGGAAGGCGCCAAAGTCTCTTTTCGATTGGTTCAATTTCTTTCTACTATGCATGAGCCCCGGAAGCTTTGGTGGTGAATGTTTAAGAGTTGATGACTTCTATCTTCTCGACGTCTTTGCTCGATATCCTTATCTCGGTACTCGTATCATCATCTTCTTTAACTATATCATCTACTCTATCCTTGTATATATTTATCGAAAACAAAATACAAAATTATAAAACCAACATAAACAAAATAGAAAAATATAAAACCATCAAAGAAAATAGAAAAATATAAAACCTTCAAAAACCCATAAAAATCGAAAATTTCAAAAATACCAAAATATGTTTTCACATGACATGTCTTCAGTATCGATAACATCTACGGTCTTAGAAATGTCATTCAATAATGGCAGGACCATAGATGAAGTTCGAGCAGGAGGTGTAAATATTATTTTCAAAACATGTCTCAAAATATGGCTTACTGATTATTTGATGAACCTCAAGCTTCAAAAATGGCTTCTGATTATTTTGATTGTAACCGGGCTTCAAAAAAATGGCTTGCGATTATTTCAGATGTAACCAGCGCTTATACCGTGGTTTGCTATTATTTCGATAGCAACCCGTTTTCAAGAAAGGAAAGTGCTACGCTAAACCAATTTTCAAATATTTCGTGCACTTATCCTAAAAACAATATGAGGAAAGTATGTCAAGGATCATTGTTCCTACACAAATGTTTTCCGTCTATAATTCTTGAGAAAATATTTGTTGTTTTCTAAAATGGTGGAAAATGAGTTGCTTGAAAATTAATCAGTTTGAGTTTTTAGTAAAATTGAAAACTCAATCAATGACTTTAGCTTTTAAACCTTTTCGGAAAAATGAGTCATTGATTGAGGGGAGAATGTTTTCAAATTTATATCATCTAACGGACTTTCTTAATTATCCTCGTGCTTAATTAAAAATGATAATTGCATGTGTCGAAGGACTAGGAATTTAGGATATGATTGTTAGGATTAGATGATTATAGATTTGAAAATGATTATTCCATACCGTTATGATCGATTGATATGTTGAATTGACTTTTATTAGTCGATTGTTGTTTGGGTGATGTCGACCACCATATATCCGTATGTGTGTTCGATGAACGTATGCGGTATATTGGTATATAAGAATGTTCCCGATCCGGATCCCACTATTGAAGAAGATTGGATGCCAAAAGGAAAGGGTAACTATTTCTTGGGTTGACAAATGAAGAAGCGGAGCTTAATTGGACTTTATGGAGAGTTGGCATAAATGCAACGTAAGAGGTCTCACCGCATCGCCAGATGGTTTTCTTCTAAGTGGTTGAAGAAACGGAGCTTAATTTGACCTCAGTTGGCATTCAAAATGCAACGTAAGAAGAAGTCTCACTGCATCTGCAGACGGTTTTTCTTCCAAACCCTACAGCAACAACAACAAAAGCGGCTCAACCACCTAACGAATCTTTGTGCAGGATACCATTTTTAAACAATTTTTGAATAAATTTGAATAAAATTGTTTTGAAAATGGAAAAATATTGTTTTTGAAAATAAATTGAACTAAAATTTTAAAATCACCGGACATCTTTTTATCAAAACATATGTCACTCAATTATCGACTTCGGTCATCGATTGAGTGGGAGAGTGATTTAAAATATAATATTTTCAAACAATATTTCTTCATAAAAGTTCCGGTTTGTACGTTAAAATGTGGTGATCTAAAGATTTAATGTTATGTCATGGTATGATTTTTCTTTAGAATCAAGGTCTTTCAAAATGAAATTTTTTCATTCTTGTTTGATTGTGAAATTGTTTTGTTTTACTTAAAGATCTCTTAAAACTATCATACGACACTAACAATCTTTAATGTCTTAAAATGGTCCTTATCTCGTCATCTTTCAAAATTAAATCTTGCCACGTCTTTCCCTAAAATTTTCTAAATAATTTAAATCTTTTGGGATTACAAATCTCAAATGGTTTGAAATTTTTGATCATGGGAGAGATCGTGATTTAAATCTCAAATCATTTTAATGGAATTGGTTTTAGTCCTTCAAAGGCACTCCGCCTCCATGTGCCAAACGATTTTAATATACATAATGCACATGTTGAGGAGGAGGATTTATCCAAAACATGATGAGTATTTAAACCAGCCACATATTCTCCCATGTTTTCTAAACCTAATTAAATCACTTGGGATCCAAAATCTCAAAGGATTTGATATTTTTGATCGGGGAGAATTTGTGATTTAATAATGAAATTTGATAAAAGTTGATCGTTTTGATTCGGTTGTCTTGGCCGCTCTCTCATATGTGCTAAGCGCTTTCGAATCTCGAAGCACATATTGAGGGGAGCAAAACCATCGAGTACAAAAGTTTTTAAAAGAGATTATAATGTACCTTGATTGTGTTTTCAAATGGTTTTCTTAATGTATTTTTGATTGTGGATGTGCTTCAAAAGAACTCTTGCCTCTATGTGATAAAATGTTTTAAAATATCCTATGCACATATTGAGGGGAGAATTTTACCAAGAAAATCAAATGGCTTTTTCGTATGAAAATTGTGATCAAAGAAAATATTTCAAAGTGCTCTTGCCTCCTTGTGCTAAACAATTTCTAAATCATACGCACATGTTGAGGGAGGGTTTCTAAATGATCAAAACTATTAAGGTACAAAATGCTTTGATCCCGTATCACAAGTACCTTGATTGGTTTTCCAAATGATTTTTCAATTGGTTTCATGAAGGAAAGAACAATACCAAAAGACCGACCAATTTACTTTATGCATGGAGTTATAAGGATGGTTAGGTTAGGTATTCGTTCCACGATCCGCCAAAACCGGAGGGATCTTCGAGGACAATCCACTAGATAGTGTAGAGTCCTTAGGAATATTGAAAAAGGAGAAAAATGAGGAATGGGAAGAGTGCGATCGAGACCGAGCTAGTCTTGGAATAAACCCAACAAGGTTCTAGTTATGAAGTCTCGGTAAGCTTGAAGGGTTGAAGAATGAAAAGAAATGAATGATAAAGGGTGAAAAGAAATAGCCTCCATCAATTCAACCTTAGGCGAAACGGGTTCAATTCATATGCTACTTGGTGGTTACTAAGGTAACACGGTATTGAAGACAAGACATCATGAACCCGGTGATGCACCGCACTAAAACTTCCCAAACCACTCAAGTCCCTCTTAAAAGGGCTTGTTTCATTCTCACGGGAACCTACATAATCTATCGACTTTCTCTTAAAGATTGTTGATATTGAAGAAGGAGACCCTCTCCTAGTCTCCGCACAGAACCAAAAGTGCACTAATTGAGTCTAGAGCCAAGAGATCATCCACAATATCTCGTTAGGACACTAAATTCTTGAAGACTTGCTTTTCACACAATGTGGAAAGTAAGTATATATTAAGAGTCCCGCATTATCCTTGTGGTATTGCCGAACATCCGAGTGGTATGTAAAAGTATTCATGATGAAGATGGAAATCCTTCTAGAGCCAACATCAAACAAGCTCTTGGTGGGTGACATGTGAGATCTTCTCGTAAGATCAAGCTTGTGACAAGCGGATAGAAAGCGATGGGAGATTCATTCTTGAATCAACCTTGGTCCAGAATGGAATTGACGAATACTTTTGGAAAAACCGTTCGATGTGCAAATCTTCTTTTCTCTAGCACGTCGAATGTGTATTCATTTCAAATTCAAAAGTATATCCGATTGAAAAATACTTTTAGAAAAACCGTTCGATGTGCGAATCTCTTCTTTTCGCTAGCACGTCGATTGTGTACTATTTTCAAATACAAAAGTGTTTTTATTGAAAATTGATCTTTCTCATAAAACCTTCGTATTGCAAAACTCTTTATTCTAAGCAATACGCGATTGTTTTCAAATCAATTTTTCATCAATCGGTGAATCTCAATTCATCGTTCACTCACTCCGTGTTGTCTTCTTTGAGACGTTCGGTTTGAGAACGACTTGAACAGCTGCGAAACCTGTCAAGGAGATTCTTAGGAATCCTACGATCACAGGCGAAGACTTGTCTTGATCAACGGGAACCGTGGGCGTGTACCTCAATTCAACGAAAGTGATCAAAGACACTTTGGCGCTTTATTGCTAAGCTCGTCCGATGCGGTACACCTCGACGATTGCGGTGATCGTAATTGAGAGTCAATCCAAAGCCGCATGTTCACGCAACCACACTTAATTTGAAGAAATCATGATGGTGCATATCTACATAACACGGCTCGATATTTCATACTATGCTTATGCCGCTACTTCTTTAAATATCATGAACCGATGAAGGCTTCCGCTACTCGATGGAAAGATGTCATGATTCAAAATGTGAGCATGTCGGTCCGAAAGTCACAACTTCACATGATGGCAACACAACTAAGGGTGATCCAGAGATTTATCGTGGTGATGATCTCAATGAAAGCTCAAGATCATCAATGATGTGGATCGATTAAAGGCCTCCACCGAAAGTACAAATCAATGCGGACTTTGAAGAATCGCTACAAAAGCACAAAGATTGCGAAATTGAAGAATTCAAGTCTACGAGCTCCGAGCGAAGACAAGAATAGAATGCTAGGATTCGAAATGTATAACATGGGGTGACCTCCTTAGGGGAGATTGTTAGGAATTAGAAAATTCCATAGTGAAGAGTCGGTCACCCCTAATATTATCTAGCATAAGTTAGCTCGTAGACATATCGTTATTTACGTTATTTAGTAGTTTATTTATTAGTTTGTAGCGTAGTATAGCTTAGTGCAACACCGTGGAGGAAGGACGGGTCTTTACCCACTGTATGCACGATCCACAGCCGATAGGAGGTCGTGTATTGTGTAGTATAAATACCCTTCCATCCATGGAAGGGTGGTGCTCTCATTCAATCTAATATTCCATTTGTCTAAACATCTAGCAAGAACACCCTCTCTCTCTACTTTCTCTCTCTAAAATGGTAAACATGTATTTTGATCATCCAAGACCACCCGAATCATCAACACAATAAAAATAACGATCTTACAGTTACAAAAGGATTGACTAATCCATGAGCAAACGGCTTTGGTAAAGATATATCAAATCCGTTTTAGTTGACAACTTGCTAATAAGTTGGATGGTAATCAACTCACCATATCGATAATGTGAAGAGTTGGCTAGCCCACAAGATAATGGCTTGTGGTAAAGGTCATGGAAAACCATTGTTGGTAATTAGTTCACCATTAGATAGAAGAACTAACTAGTCCGTATGGTACGACTTTTGGTAAAGACAAATCAAATCATTGATAGTCGGTGGTTTGCTAAAAATCATATGGTTATCAATATACCATGGTCTTACACACCAAAACATTTGGCTACTCCGAGATAATGGCTTTGGTAAAGAGATATAAATCCATTAAATTTTCAATGATTCACTTGGAAGTGATGAGAATAATATGCAACTTTAAACCGAATTAATGTACAATTTGTCATATGTTGCCGTGTTCTTTGAAAAGATGGAGATTCTTTGGATCTTTCTTTGTGAAAAGAACAATTCTAAGAGATACTTTGACAAGAACAGAGGTTACAGAGATAAAATCTAAAGATTAAGAAACAATCCGTTTTAAAGATGAAGTTGTTAAAGACATATTCATAAAGGAACTTGAAGTCAAGCAAGTAGAATTCAAGTTAGGGAGGATTGTTGGGATATGAAAGTCTTGAAGACATGAAAGTCTTCAAGGCGCAAAATCTTGGAAGAAGTCAAAGAGTCAAATCTTGCTAAAGACAAAGTCAAAGTCTGCAAGAACAAAAGAAGCTGTTATATTCGTTTATGGAAATAATTGTATTCTATGTTTAGATTACTTGTCGTACAAGGTTACAAATTGTGTTGACTAGGATATCCTTGAGCCTATAAAAGGATTCCTAGATTGGCATTAGAGGTGCGATTCCAAAAAAGAGTTTTAGAGATTACGAATTAGTGTTTTAGAGAGAAGTTTGATTATCTTAGAATTATGTTAAAGTATCTGCATAATAAGCAGATTTAGAGTTTATAATAAAAGTTATTCTTCTTAGCTTTGTTAAGTAAATTCCGCGTACTTGATAAAGATTGCTCAGTGTTTCTTTGTTAATAACTTAGGATTTATCCGAGGTTATTAAACCTTAACAAGCTAGTTTAAGTTAGTTTGATTAAAGTATATCGATCCAACAAGTGGTATCAGAGCAACCCAGAAGAGGAGCTTAAACAAGCCTCACTCAATAATCACCTCACTCAGAATTCCACTTGTGATGAAGTATTTGTGTTAAAGTATCTGATTAAAGTATTTGCAGTATTCAGTACTTTCAGTAAGGAAAGAGTAGATTATGATGAAGTATTTGCTCCTGTAGCATGGATTGAGGCTATTAGAATATTTCTTGCTTTTGCTTCATATATGGGTTTTCAGGTTTACCAAATGGATGTCAAGAGTGCCTTTCTTTATGGTACTATTACTGAAGAGGTGTATGTGAAACAACCTCCGTGGTTTGAAGATCCTAAACACCCAAACAAAGTCTACAAGGTGGTCAAGGCTCTTTATGGTCTTCATCAGGGCCTAGAGCTTGGTATGAAAGGCTCTCTACATTCTTATTACAACATGGATACGGGAGGGAGCTATAAATAAGACTTTGTTTATCAGAGAGACAAGAAGGATATCATGTTAGTTCAAGTCTATGTTGATGATATCATCTTTGGGGCTACTAAAGGTCCATGGTTAAGGAGTTTGAGCGGTGATGATGAAGGAATTTCAAATGAGTTCAATGGGAGAGTTAACTTTCTTTTTAGGACTTGAGTTAAGCGATCACAGGAAGGAATTTTTATCGGTCAAGACAAGTATGTTAGACATACTTAAGAAGTTTAACTTTGATGATATGAAGGTCATTACTACACCTATTAAATCTATCAATTCATTGGGCAAAGATGAAGATGGACAACCAGTTGAAGTCAAGCTTTCTGGATCAATGATTGGCTCTCTTATGTATCTTCTCGCATCAAGGCACGATATCATGTTTGCGGTTTGTCTATGTGCAAGATATCAAGTCTCACCAAAGATCTCTCACATGAATGCAAGAAAAGCGAATTTTCTATTATTTGAAACAACAACCTAAGTTGGGTTGTGGTATCCAAAAGAGTCACCTTTTCACTTAGAGGCTTTTTCGAGATAGTGATTATGCGGTGATAATTATGATAGAAGATCAACAAGCGGTGGATGCCGGTATCTTGGAAGAAGGTTAGTCTCCGGCTATGCAAGAAGCGGACAATTGCAAACAACATCATCTACCAAGTGAATATGTAGTCTTGCAAGTCTGTTGTGGACAAGTTTTGTGGATGCGAATCAACTCTTGGACTATGGGTTCAATTTCAAAATACTCCTATCAATATTGATAATGAGAGTACTATCTCGTATTGTGAAGAATCCAGTTTATCATTCCAAGACCAAGCATATTCGATTAGGCATCACTTTATCGAGATTGCTATGAGCATAGGCTCATTAATGTGGTCAAAGTTCACACGAGATGATAATGTAGCCGATTTACTCACCAAAGGCTTTGATGTTTCAAGATTCAATCACTTGGTGGTGAGTATTGGCATGATTAACTCTTGAGCTACATTTGAGGGAGGACTATAAGGTGTTAGTATAATCCCATGTATTGCTTGAGGGAGGATACTTGTATATACTTAGTTTCTATGGAGGAAGTTGGCGAAATCGTTTTTCCCGAAAGTACCGCTTGGAAAGTACTTGCTTTGGGAAAGTAATGCACACGTGGAAAGTCTCGTTTGTCGTTTTAAAAGTAATGTTCCAACGGTTATATAGAGGGGTAATTAATGCTAACGGTTATTTTATTTTGAGCAGTGATTTTTCAAATCTCTTCTATAAATAACTACTTCCCGATTTTCCCTCTCATATTATCACTTAGCATCTTTTCCATACTTATCTTACAATCACCATTTCTTTATTCGATAATATCTTTTCATTGTGCTCACTTATTCATCAATGGCGAATCGATTACCTGTTTTAAAGCACAATATGGTGGCTAATTTGGACAAGACTGAGGCGAATGTGGCTTTTTATGATATCATTGATTATCTTACTGGGTCGCCTATTAGTTATGCTCTTTTAGTTGAGCCGGATATTATTGCACCTTGGATTCAAGAGTTTTGGGCTAATGCTAGAGATAATATGGAGGAGGATGAATATTATATTAGATCAACAGTTGCTGGACGGACTATCAAGATTACAGAGGCCTCTATTCAAGAAGATTTATTATTTGGTGATGAAGATGGGGCTATTCGATTTGACAAGCAACTGATTTGGGATACTTTTAGGGATCTTGGTTATGAAGGATCTTTGACAGAACAAACATTCAAGAAAGCATTATTTTTTCCTCAATGGAAGTTCATGATTCATGTACTGCTCCATTGCATAAGTTCTAAAAGTACGTCTTGGGAGCAGTTTGGGTCCAATATAGCATCTGCAGTGGTTGGATTAGCTACCAACAGAGAGTTTAATTTTTCAAGGCTTATTTTGGATGGGATGCTTTCATATATCATCCAGGTCAAAATGGTTGATGTACCCAGGTTTGTACTGGAGTTTTCTTAAACAAGCAATTGGTCGATGTTCCAAAACACGCTAATTTGTTACTTGTCATTGTGCAACAAGCCAAAATATTTACATTTATGGCTAGGCGACGTGATTTGTTCGTGAGGTGGAGATACCCATTGACTCCTACAATGCCGGAAGTTGTTCAAGTATGCGTGATGAAGCTAGAGAGGATGAGGAAAGTGAAGGTACTGCATCTCTACAGGGTACTGTTTCTCCAAGCCCTGAGGTTCAAGAAGAGGTTGTAAGATCACCTACTTTCTCTCCACAGCGTTTTGTTCCTGTTTCATCAGAGGAACATTCACCTATTCAAAGTAAAGATCCATATACTATACCTCGTGAAGGATTATCTTTGGATAATTATGCTTTGACACGGGAGATTGTTAAATTGCAAAAGACTACTAAGGTTCAAGCTAAGTAGATAAAGAAATTAAAACTGAAGTTTAGAAGGTTAAAGACTTTATTGTGGACATTAGTTCAAGAATTTCGTGTCTGGGTCAAAAACAAAAAGAAGGCGCAAAAGCTGTCTAAGAAACACAAAAGCCATAAGGTTCCTCAACCATATTCTGTCAACTTGGGGAGGAATTTAGAAAAGAAAAATTGAAAGAAGATGTTTCAAGAAGAAAGAACACAAGGTCTTGAAGAAAACATTATTTCAGATACTGAGGAACAAGAAGAACAAGTTCAAGGTACTGATGTTCAAGGTACTGATGATCAAGGTACTGAACATCAAAGTGTTGCTTTTCAAGATACTTCTAGGCAAGAGGTAATAACACCAAGAGTTTTGAATTTTGAAGAAGAAGCTGGTCCTTCTACAACTGTTATACAAGAAGAGGAGGAAGCTACATTCAAACCCATTCATTCTGCAAGTGATGATGAGTTCATTGCTACAATTTTGGGAGATTTATCACAACCAAGAGGTGGTGTTACTATTAGCGATGTACAAGAAGAAGAACAACAAAGAACTTCTCAACTTGCAATTGATCCTAAAGATAAAGGAAAGGGTGTTCTGGTTGAAACTAAGAAGAAAAAGCTTACTTTGGCAGACCTTAGAGCAATTGAAGTTGCTAGGAATGAAGCTGTTGCTAGAAAAGTTCAAGAAGAGTTAGATGCTAAAGATAGAAAAGATCGAGAAGCTCAAGAAGCTCGGAATAGAAGCGACTCAAAAGGTACAAGATGAATTAGATGTTGAAGTCACGAACCATTACATTCACCTACTCTCGTTAGATATATGTCAAGAAGACCTAATTTAGCTAAAGAAAGGAATGCAATGATGGCATATTTAAAAGCAGAGGATATAAAGGATTGCGTGTTGAATTATGTTGATATGAAAAGACTATATGATCTTGAGAGAGAGGCTTATAAGAAAGATGTTGCAGGGCATTAAAGATTTTAGAGAAGAAGCTACATGGACCAAGTCGAAGAAAGAAGAATTTGAAAAGAAAAGGAAAACCGGTTCTGAGATGTTGGTTCTCAAAGAAAGAGAAAGTTGAATTAAGATCCGAGACTAGTGATGAATTAAGGAATTATCTCGAGTGGTAGATTTTGATTATACAAAGGAAGATGATGACATGAAGATGAGCGGATCAAAGATTAGTGTTTTGAAGTTGTGAAATCCAAGAATGGAGATTACATGATTTTCATAAAGAAGATGAAAGCTTTAAAGTTTTGAAAAGGCTATGGATATATCTGCATATTATAGATAGAGTAGACCTATTCTACTTATATCATGTTGTGAAGGCTTACTTTAAAAGTAATCCATTAGAAGGATTGGTTTAGTTTACATGGTGATCTCATAACTATATGGGAAATCAAGAAGACATCATCGATGATATTTGGAAGAATCAAGAAAGTCGGGAAATTGTTTGTTGGAGATTCTTTGAAGAGTCTGGAGTTCATGTTTTAGAGTGGAAAATGGAACAATGATACACATGTTTGCGAAAGAAGATACCCTCTTACAGTTGAGCTCATGAGAAGAATGCTAGAGCATGGATTGGAAGTAGAAGAGGACAATGAAACCGCTTGCATGGTTATCAACTTGTTTATAAAGCTGGACTACCATTGTCAAGATGATCAATAAGCGGTATGAATTTTATTTGAATAAATATTTTTGATATATCAAGATTTTTATTCAAAATCTTCTTGATCGAATGATACTTTTATCAAAATCTTGTTTGCGAAAATAAACCGCTTAAATGAATTTTAGAAGAAACCTTTTGTTAAGTAATAAATATTTTGAAATTAAGGTTGCATAAATGGTTTTGTGATGATAACATCAATAGGTTATCAATCCACCATGGTTACAAAAGGATTGACTAATCCATGAGCAAACGGCTCGGTAAAGATATATCAAATCCGTTTTAGTTGACAACTTGCTAATAAGTTGGATGGTAATCAACTCACCATATCGATAATGTGAAGAGTTGGCTAGCCCACAAGATAATGGCTTGTGGTAAAGGTGTGGAAAAACCATTGTTGGTAATTAGTTCACCATTAGATAGAAGAACTAACTAGTCCGAAAGGTACAACTTTTGGTAAAGACAAATCAAATCTGCTGATAGTCGGTGGTTTGCTAAAAATCATATGGTTATCAATGTACCATGGTCTTACACACCAAAACATTTGGCTACTCCGGAGATAATGGCTTTGGTAAAGAGATCTAAATCCATTAAATTTTCAATGATTCACTTGGAAGTGATGAGAATAGTATGCAACTTTAAACCGAATTAATGTACAATTTGTCATATGTTGTCGTGTTCTTTGAAAAGATGGAGATTCTTTGGATGTCTTTGTGAAAAGAACAATTCTAAGAGATACTTTGACAAGAACAGACGTTCTGAGAGATAAAATCTAAAGATTAAGAAACAATCCGTTTTAAAGATGAAGTTGTTAAAGACATATTCATAAAGGAACTTGAAGTCAAGCAAGTAGAATTCAAGTTAGGGGAGGATTGTTGGGATATGAAAGTGTCAAGACATGAAAGTCATCAAGGCGCAGCATCTTGGAAGAAGTCAAAGAGTCAATCTTGCTAAAGACAAAGTCAAAGTCTTGCACTATGAAGTCAAAGTCTCGCAAGAACAAAAGAGCTGTTATATTCGCTTAAGGAAAGACGTGTATTCTATGTTTAGATTACTTGTCGTACAAGGTTACAAATTGTAAACCGACTAGGATATCCTTGAGCCTATAAAAGGACTCCTAGATTGGCATTAGTGGTGCGATTCCAAAAGAGTTTTAGAGATTACGAATTAGTGTTTTAGAGATAAGTTCGATTATCTTAGAGTTGTGTTAAAGTATCGCATAATAAGCGATTTAGAGTTTATAATAAAAGTTATTCTTCTTAGCTTTGTTAAGTAAATTAGCGTACTTGATAAAGATTGCTCGGTGTTTCTTTGTTAATAACTTAGGATTTATCCGAGGTTATTAAACCTTAACAAGCTAGTTTAAGTTAGTTTGATTAAAGTATATCGATCCAACAAGTGGTATCGAGCTTGTGTTGAAACTCGACTAGGAAGAAACCCTACTTCAACTATATTCAAGATGTCATTCAAGTCGCTCCACCACCCTCAATCACCTCACTCGTAATTCCAATAATCAAGAAGGAGAATATGATCTACGGTGCATGAAGATGAGGCAAGATATTGCCATTCTGCACCATGCTCTATGGAATGTAATTGTGAATGGAATGAAGTTGTCATAGAACCCATTAATATTCTGGACAACCAAGCTGCACCAAAGGCGTCTTACCGTGAGAACCCTAAGGAATCAAGAGAAGGCTCTAAACATTCTATTATCCGCCATTCCGGATGGTCATCTTCTCAAATTTCATGATGCTAAAGATGCTAAGTAACTCGGGTCTGCTCTCAAGACCAGTTTGAGGAATGAAGCCTCTAAGAAGATGCACGAAATTTTGTCAAGCAACAATTTGAAACTTTCACAGTTGGTGAAAGAGAGAATCTTGATCTTTGCATATGATAGGTTTCAAAATCTCCTCAACATGTTGGAGTTATACAAAGGCGTAAGTATCATTGAGGATGCTAATTTGAAGTTTCTAATGAGCTTGCCATCTACATGGCATGTGATTGCTACAATGATCGAGGACAACAAGGATTGGATGTTATGGACTTTGATGATCTCTATCATCAATCAAGGTGTATGAACATGAGATGAGTGGTCAACCCAATTCCAAATCTCACAAGATTGCTTTTCGTCATCACGAAAGAAGAGCGATTTCCAAAATCGCTTCTCCTCAAAGTCTTGTTTCTCAAGCATCTTTGTTTACAATCCCCGTCATATGCTCGTGAGCCCCACCATCTACCACTTTGCACTCGGATGAAGTTGTATGCTCCTTCTTTGCACAACATGCCGGTTTACATCACTTATGAAGAGGATCTAGCACGGATGGAAGAAGATGCACTTGAAGAAATTGATATCGGGTGGCAAGTTGCTATGATCACGCAAGGATCAACAAGTACATGAAGAAGACAGTAAAAGTATTGATTTCAAACCAAAACAAGGAATAACTTTTGACAAATCTCAAATTGAATGCTTCAATTGTCAAAAGACCGGTCACTTTGCAAGGAGTGCGAGTTTGCTAAGTATCAAGCAAACAGAACATCCGAGAAGCCAAAACTTGAGCTTAAAGAAATTCCAATCATCGAAACAAAGGCTTTGGTTGCTCAAGAGAAGTTATCGAAGTTGATCGAGTGAAGAATTTGATGATGAACAGTGACTTCATTGTATGGTAGCGATGGAAGATGCGATTGAAGACACAAAGGAAGCATTGACCTGAGCACCGCTTTTGAAGAAGAACCACGAACATGTTGCTTTGGAATCTAATGATGGCTTTGGAGGATTTTATTGGAGCAAAGAAAGTGAAGATGATCCTGTTCTTCTTGCTATGGTGGCTACTTCACCAACTCGGCCTCCTATCTCCGAGGTATGCTCAAACTGTTATGAGTTTTATCTAAAATTACTTAATGCTTATTTGATTGAAAGAGATAATTGTGTTAGGGCTAGGTCCGAGGTAGCAGGTTATCAAATCACTTTAGAGTCTATGCAAGCCAAAATATTAACTCATGAAAATAATGAAATGGCTTAATGAAAAATATGAACAACAAGATTATCAATTAAAACTTAGTGAATGGAAACTAAACCGTAAAATTCTTTGAAATTGAGAAATTGACTAAGGAAAGAGATGATTTGTTAGCTAAGTTTGTCGTGGGAGAGTCCGGCTTGTCCCATGTTGCTTATGTTGAAAAGCAGAGAAGGCTTACATTAGAACAAGCTTAGGATTTGGAATGGACTTTAGTAACATAGATGAAAACCAACCTAGTGATCGGGATGATGGTGATTTTGAGGACATAACAACTAGTGATGATGAACTCATTAACTATGTAGACACATCTAGTAATGAGGGCTCAATAAGTGAACCACCTCCCGAGTATAAGAAAGACAATGGTTATCATGTCGCTCCTCATCCCATCGCCATTCATCAACCCTCTAGGCCCCGATGTTTCTCGCTTTGGAGTAGATTGTCTAGAGTTTAGGAAGAAGCTAGTTGCTCAATCTAGGTCCGAAAACCCAAAGAAGTCGTTGAAAATAATGTTCAAAATCAAGCGCACCTTTAAAACAAAGTCTTGCTCAACAAGCACCTTTACAAAACCTTTTCAAAACAAGATCGCTAAACCTTTTGGGGATAACTTTGGTCAAAACAGATTTTATCATTCACCAAGAAGGCAAAATAATTTTGGGCATAGACATAGAAGAAATCACTTTGACATATGGGTCAAAAGCGTGTTTTGTGTGTTATAGTCCTAATCACTTAATCAAAGATTGTGATCGACACTCGTAATACCTTAGCAAATTTCCAAAGAATGCACCGCCAACCACACACCTAGAGAGCATAAACCAGTTTGGGATAATTCACATAGGGTTAATCACGTAAACTTCACACCGCATCATAGATACCACATCGTAGAAGACCTTCAAGATCTCACAAGATTTTCCAAAGCATCGCTCAACAAAACAAGGCACTGCACACACTATTTGGAATAGGAATCCTAGAGATCTCACTATCAACCTAGAAGGTATTCCAATACACATAGGGATCTAGATCACAGAACCACGTAAAACCGTATGGGTTAAGAGGAAAGGCACCTGGCGAGGGACACAAGACTTTCAACAAAAAGTGAATCGATGTTTTTGTGATACAAGAAAATGCTAATAACTGGAGAAAGAGATTTATGTTAAAAAAAGTAAAGTTTTGAAAATCCACATGATAACAATCAAAAGATAATTTTGGATCATCATTTGAAAGATAGTGGAAATTACATACTCAAAGAATTTGAGTTTGTAACTCCATGCGGGAACACAAGTCAAGAATGGCTTGGGTTCCTAAAAGTCGCCAACTCTTTTCTTTGTGTGGCAACCCGTAAGAGGAGCTTAAAGATCATCTTATTGTGGATAGTGGTTGCTCGAAGTATGACAGAGACAAAGAGATTCCATCGATTTTAGAAATATTAGTGGAGGAAGAGTTGCGTTTGGGAATGATCCAAATGGAGGAAAGATTACCGCAAAGGAACTATTAAAGTGGCTTATTGACTTTGAGAATGTTAGATATGTGAAGGAACTTAAATTCAACTTGCTCTCGCCTCTCAAATGCGTGATAAAAGCATCCCGTGTTATTCAACGGCTGTAATGTCTCATCCTTTCTCTGCCTTTAAACCTGTTGATGATGACTTGGTAGTACTTAGAGTACCAAGGACAAATGATGTGTATAGTCTAGACATGAAGAGTCTACATTCTTATGGAAGAGCCACATGTTTGGTGGCTAAAGCAACATCTGAAGAGGCACATCAATGGCATAGAAGATTGGGCCATGTTAATTTCAAGAATATCAACAAACTGGTCAAAGGCAATCTAGTTAAAGGTTTACCTTCAAAGACTTACAAGAATGATCAATCATGCTTGGCATGCAAGAAAGGTAAACAACAAAGCTTCTGCAAGAAGCTTGAGGAAAGAACTATTAGAGAACCATTGAGTGTTACATATGGATTTATTTGGACCCCTCTCGTGGCAAGTTTAAATAAGAAAAATCTTGTTTGGTTGTTACGGATGATTGTAGTAGATTGAGTTGGGTTTTCTTTTGGGCTTTAAAGATGATACCTTTGATGCTATTGAGACATCGATTATAGTACTTGAAAATCAATTACGACTCAAGGTTAGAGGTATTAGATGTGATAATGGGCCGAATTCAAGAACAAGCCTATGGATGACTTTTGTGCAAATAAAGGCATAAAGAGGGAGTTTAGTATTGCAAGAACACCACAAAGAAAATGGTGTTGCAGAGAGGAAGAATAGGACTTTGATTGAAGCAAGCAAGGACAATGCTAGCGATTCCCATCTACCTATTCAATTTTGGGCGGTCGAAGTAAATCTTGCATGCTATGTACTTATGAGTCTCTCCACCAAACCACGAGATGAAGACACCCTATGAATTGTCGATGGCCAATAAACCCAACATTCGTTTATGAAGCCTTTTGGATGTCCTCTTACTATTTTAAACACCATTGATAATCTGGGGAAGTTTGATGGCAAATCAGAAGAAGGATACTTATTGGGTTAGTGCACTAACAATAAAGGCTTTCGAGTATACAACAGAGTTACTAAGAAGATTTTAAGACTGTCTTCATGTTGAATTTTTTGAAGATCATGACAATGAGAAAAATTAAAGGTCCTGATTGGATGTTTGATCTTGAGGTTTTATCTCCTTCAATGAACTATGTACCTGTTAGAGAAGAAAATCAACCAGTGCACAATGGAGAAGATTTACAATATCTTGTTCATGGAGTTCATATTAGACCTGATGTTGTTCCTGATGAAGAGCCTGTAAGTCCAAAACAAAATATCGATGTTCCTAAGCAAAGCATCGATTCTCCAAAACAAAGCATCGTTGCACCACAATCCTCATTAGTCCGAGGATCAATCTATTCAAGAGGAACTTAATCGATGCTTCTTCAAGATGCATTAGCACATTCTTACACCGATGAACAAAGGAGAGCTTATGAAGAGGCAAAGAAGAAGAACAAGATCGCAGAGTACTCACAAGATTTGATCAGATCAACCAAAGTACCGCCGCACTGCTGACAAGATTTTAGATGATTTGGATGATCCTACCATGCATGGGTTAGAAGAAATTGATGATGAGCTTGAAGATGAAGGTATTTTCTATTCCAATGAAGGTGCCGATTATACTAACTGATGATGCATATGGAGTTAACCAGCGCTTATACCGTGGTTGCTATTATTTACGATAGCAACCCGTTTTCAAAAGGAAAGTGCTCGCTAAACCAATTTTCAAATATTTAGTGCCCCTAAAAACAATATGAGGAAAGTATGTCGAGAAGAATTCTTGTTCCTACATTTTTCGTCTATAATTCTTGAGAAAATATTTGTTTTCTAAAATGGTGGAAAATGAGTTGCTTGAAAATTAATCATTTGAGTTTTAGTAAAATTGAAAACAATCAATGACTTGTGACTTTTAAACCTTGGAAAATGAGTCATTGATTGAGGGAGAATGTTTTCAAATTTATATCATCTAGGACTTTCTTAATTATCCTCGTGCAATTAAAATGATAATTGCGTATTAGAAGGACTAGGAATTTAGGATATGATTGTTAGGATTAGATGATTATAGATTTGAAAGATTATTCCATACTGTTATGATCGATTGATATGTTGAATTGACTTTTATATCGATTGTTGTTTGGGTGATGTCGACCACCATATATACGTATGTGTTCGATGTGATATTTGGTATATTGGTATATAAGAATATTCCGATCCGGATCCTTGAAGAAGATTGGATGCCAAAAGGAAGGGTAACTATTTCTTGGGTTGACAAATGAAGAAAGCAGCTTAATTGGACTTCATGAGTTGGCATAAATGCAACGTAAGAGGTCTCCTTATCGCCGATATGGTTTTCTTCTAAGTGGTTGAAGAAGCGGAGCTTAATTTGACCTCGGTTGGCATTCAAAATGCAACGTGAAGAGTCTCCTTGCATCTGTGACGGTTTCTACCAAACCCTACAAACAACAACAGCGGCTCAACCACCTAGAATCTTTGTCGGCAGGATACCATTTTAAACAATTTTGAATAAATTTGAATAAAATTGTTTGAAAATGGAAAAATATTTTTTGAAAATAAATTGAACTAAAATTTTAAAATCACGGACATCTTTTTATCAAAACATATGTCACTCAATTATCGACTTGGTCATCGATTGAGTGGGAGAGTGATTTAAATATAATATTTTCAAACAATATTTCTTCATAAAAGTTCCGGTTTATGGTTAAAATGTGGTGATCTAAGATTTAATGTTATGTCATGGTATGATTTTTCTTTAGAATCAAGGTCTTTCAAAATGAAATTTTTACATTCTTGTTTGATTGTGAAATTGTTTTGTTTTACAAAAGATCTCTTAAAACTATCATACACGACACTAACAATCTTTAATGTCTTAAAATGGTCCTTATCTGTCATCTTTCAAAATTAAATCTTGCCGTCTTTCCCAAAATTTTCTAATTTTAAATCTTTTGGGATTACAAATCTCAAATGGTTTGAAAATTTTTGATCATGAGATCGTGATTTAAATCAAATACATTTAATGGAATTGGTTTTAGTCCTTCAGCACTCCACGCCTCCATGTGCCAAGCGATTTTAATATACATAATGCACATGTTGAGGAGGAGGATTTATCCAAAAACATGATGAGTATTTAAACTGAGCACATATTCTCCATGTTTTCTAAACCTAATTAAATCACTTGGGATCCAAAATCTCAAGGATTTGATATTTTTGATCGGGGAGAATTTGTGATTTAATAATGAAATTTGATAAAAGTTGATCGTTTGATTCGGTTATGTGGTGCTCTCATGTGCTAATGGCTTTGGAATCTCGAACGCACATATTGAGGGGCAAAACCATCAGTACAAAAGTTTTTAAAAGAGATTATAATGTACCTTGATTGTGTTTTCAAATGGTTTTCTTAATGTATTTTTGATTGTGGATGTGCTTGAAAAGAACTCGCCTCTATGTGATAAAATGTTTTAAAATATCCTATCACATATTGAGGAGAATTTTACCAAGAAAATCAAATGGCTTTTCGTATGAAAATTGTGATCAAAGAAAATATTTCAAAGTGCTCTTGCCTCCTTGTGCTAAACAATTTCTAAATCATACGCACATGTTGAGGGAGGTTTCTAAATGATCAAAACTATTAAGGTACAAAATGCTTTGATCCGTATCACAAGTACCTTGATTGGTTTTCCAAATGATTTTTCAATTGGTTTCATGAAGGAAAGAACAATACCAAAAGCCGACCAATTTACTTTATGCATGGAGTTATAAGGATGGTTAGGTTAGGTATTCGTTCCCACGATCCTGCCAGGAGGATCTTCGAGGGAATCCACTAGATAGTGTAGAGTCCTTGGAATATTGAAAAAGGAGAAAAATGAGGAATGGGAAGAGGCGGAGGCCAGGCTAGTCTTGGAATAAACCCAACAAGGTTCTAGTTATGAAGTCTCGGTAAGCTTGAAGGGTTGAAGAATGAAAAAAATGAATGATAAAGGGTGAAAAGAAATAGCCCTCCATCAATTCAACCTTAGGCGAAACCGGGTTCAATTCATATGCTCTTGGTGGTTACTAAGGTAACACTTTGGTATTGAAGACAAGACATCAAGACAGTGATGCCTTTGTCTGGCTTGTTTCATTCTTGAATATCTGTCGACTTAAAGATTGTTGATGAAGAGGAGATAAGTCAAGACGGGGGCGAAAAAGTGCACTAATTGAGTCTAGAGCGAGATCATCCACAATATCTCGTTAGGACACTAAATTCTTGAAGACTTGCTTTTCAGCACAATGTGGAAAGTAAGTATATATTAAGAGTCATTATCCTTGTGGTATTGCCGTAACATCAGAGTGGTATGTAAAAGTATTCATGATGAAGATGGAAATCCTTCTAGAGCCAACATCAAACAAGCTCTTGGTGGGTGACATGTGAGATCTTCTCGTGATCAAGCTTGTGACAGCGGATAGAAAGCGATGGGAGATTCATTCTTGAATCAACCTTGGTCCGAGAATGGAATTGACGAATACTTTTGGAAAAACGTTCGATGTGCAAATCTTCTTTTCTAGCACGTCGAATGTGTATTCATTTCAAATTCAAAAGTATATCGATTGAAAAATACTTTTAGAAAAAGCAGTTCGATGTGAATCTCTTCTTTTCGCTAACTACGTCGATTGTGTACTATTTTCAAATACAAAAGTGTTTTATTGAAAATTGATCTTTCTCATAAAACCTTCGTATTGCAAAACTCTTTATTCTAAGCAATACGCGATTGTTTTCAAATCAATTTTTCATCAATCGGTGAATCTCAATTCATCGGTTCACTCACTCCGTGTTGTCTTCTTTGAGCGTTCGGTTTGAAGCGACTTGAACAAGCTACGCGAAACCCTCAAGGAGATTCTTAGGAATCCTACGATCAGGCGTGCTTGTCTTGATCAGCAGAGGCAAGTGGGCGTGTACAATTCAACGAAAGTGATCAAAGACACTTTAAATGCGCTTTATTATGTATGTTATGCTGGTACACCTCGACGATTGCGGTGATCGAGTTGAGTCAATCCAAAGCCGCATGTTCACGACAACCACACTTAATTTGAAGAAATCATAGTGGTGCATATCTACATAACACGGCTCGATATTTCATACTATGCTTATCTTTGTGCTGCAAATATCATGAACCGATGAAGGCTTCTTACTCGATGGAAAGATGTCATGATTCAAAAATGTGAGCATGTCGGTCCGAAGTCACAACTTCACATGATGGCAACACAACTAAGGGTGATCCGAAGATTTCATGGTGATGATCTCAATAAGCTCGAGATCATCAATGATGTGGATCGATTAAAGGCCTCGCTGAAAGTACAAATCAATGCGGACTTTGAAGAATACAAAAGCACAAAGATTGCAGTTGAAGAATTCAAGTCTGAGCTCGAGCGAAGACAAGAATAGAATGCTAGGATTGAAATGTATAACATGGGGTGACCTCCATAGGGAGATTGTTAGGAATTAGAAAATTCCATAGTGAAGAGTCGGTAATATTATCTAGCATTAGCTGTGAACATATCGTTATTTACGTTATTTAGTAGTTTATTTATTAGTTTGTAGCGTAGTATAGCTTAGTGCAACACCGTGGAGGAAGGGGGTCTTTACCTTTATGCACGATCCACAGGTAAGGAGTCGTGTATTGTGTAGTATAAATACCCTTCCATCCATGGAAGGGTGCTCTCATTCAATCTAATATTCCATTTGTCTAAACATCTAGCAAGAACACCTCTCTCTCTACTTTCTCTCTAAAATGGTAAACATGTATTTTGATCATCCAAGACCACCGAATCATCAACACAATAAAAATAACGATCTTCAGATTACAAAAGGATTGACTAATCCATGAGCAAACGGCTTTGGTAAAGATATATCAATCCGTTTTAGTTGACAACTTGCTAATAAGTTGGATGGTAATCAACTCACCATATCGAATGTGAAGAGTTCTTCCCATGAATAATGGCTTGTGGTAAAGGCATGAAAAACCATTAATTAGTTCACCATTAGATAGAAGAACTAACTAGTCCGGAAAGTGCGACTTTTGGTAAAGACAAATCAAATCTGTTGATAGTGGTGGTTTGCTAAAAATCATATGGTTATCAATATACCATGGGAAGGAGTAGATTATGATGAAGTATTTGCTCTGTAGCAAGGATTGAGGCTATTAGAATATTTCTTGCTTTTGCTTCATATATGGGTTTTCGTGTTTACCAAATGGATGTCCAGTGCCTTTCTATGGCACTATTATCAAGAGGTGTATGTGAAACAACCTCCGTGTTTTGAAGATCCTAAACACCCAAACAAAGTCTACAAGGTGGTCAAGGCTCTTACGGTCTTCATCACGCACCTAGAGCTTGGTATGAAAGGCTCTCTACATTCTTATTACAACATGGATACGGGAGGGAGCTATAGATAAGACTTTGTTTATCAAGAGACAAGAAGGATATCATGTTAGTTCAAGTCTATGTTGATGATATCATCTTTGGGGCTACTAAAGCGGTCCATGGTTAAGGAGTTTGAGCAAATTGATGCGAAGGAATTTCAAATGAGTTCAATGGGAGACTTAACTTTCTTTTTAGGACTTCGTGTTAAGCGATCACAGGAAGGAATTTTATCATCAAGACAAGTATGTTATGTATATACTTAAGAAGTTTAACTTTGATGATATGAAGGTCACACTACACCTATTAAATCTATCAATTCATTGGGCAAAGATGAAGATGGACAACCAGTTGAAGTCAAGCTTTACGGATCCATGATTGGCTCTCTTATTTATCTTATCGCATCAAGGCCCGATATCATGTTTGCGCTTCTATGTGCAAGATATCAAGTCTCACCAAAGATCTCTCACATGAATGCAGAAACAAATTTTACGTTATTTGAAACAACAACCTAAGTAGGGTTGTGGTATCCAAAAGAGTCACCTTTCACTTAGAGGCTTTTTCGTATAGTGATTATGCAGTGATAATTATGATAGAAGATCAACAACGGTGGATGCCAGATCTTGGAAGAAGGTTAGTCTCCGGCAATGCAAGAAGCAGACAATTGCAAGAACATCATCTTACGAAGGCGAATATGTAGTCACGCAAGTTGTGGACAAGTTTTGTGGATGCAGAATCAACTCTTGGACTATGGGTTCAATTTCAAAAATACTCCTATCAATATTGATAATGAGAGTACTATCTCATTGTGAAGAATCCAGTTTATCATTCCAAGACCAAGCATATTCGATTAGGCATCACTTTATCGAGATTGCTATGAGCATAGGCTCATTAATGTGGTCAAAGTTCACACAGATGATAATGTAGTCGATTTACTCACCAAAGGCTTTGATGTTTCAAGATTCAATCACTTGGTGGTGAGTATTGGCATGATTAACTCTCGAGCTACATTTGAGGGGAGGACTATAAGGTGTTAGTATAATAACTGTGTATTGCTTGAGGAGGATACTTGTATATACTTAGTTTCTATGGAGGAAGTTGGCGGCTTGCTTTTCCCGAAGTACCGCTGGAAAGCACGCTTTGGGAAAGATCGCACACGTGGAAAGTAATCGTTTGTCGCTTTAAAAGCACTGCTCCAACGGTTATATAGAGGGTAATTAATGCTAACGGTTATTTTATTTTGAGCAGTGACTTTTCAAATCTCTCCTATAAATAACTACTTCCCGATTTTCCCTCTCATATTATCACTTAGCATCTTTTCCATACTTATCTTACAATCACCATTTCTTTATTCGATAATATCTTTTCATTGTGCTCACTTATTCATCAATGGCGAATCGATTAACTGTTTCAAAGCACAATATGGTGGCTAATTTGGACAAGACTGAGGCGAATGTGGCTTTTTATGATATCATTGATTATCTTACTGGGTCGCCTATTTGTTATGCTCTTTTAGTTGAGCCGGATATTATTGCACCTTGGATTCAAGAGTTTTGGGCTAATGCTAGAGATAATATGGAGGAGGATGAATATTATATTAGATCAACAGCTATTCGGACTGACTATCAAGATTTCGAGAGGCCTCTATTCGAGAAGATTTATTATTTGGTGATGAAGAAGGGGCTATTCGATTTGACAAGCAACCGATTTGGGATACTTTAGGGATCTTGGTTATGAAGGATCTCGATGTAACAAACATTCAAGAAAGCATTATTTTGTCCTCAATGGAAGTTCTTGATTCATGTACCGCTCCATTGCATAAGTTCTAAAAGTACTTCGGGAGCAGTTTAGTCCAATATAGCATCCGCAGTGGTTGGATTAGCTACCAATGTGAGTGTTTAATTTTTCAAGGCTTATTTTGGATGGGATGCTTTCTCATATATCATCTGGGTCAAAATGGTTGATGTACCCAAGGTTTGAACAGGTTTTCTTAAACAAGCAATTGGCTGATGTTCCAAAACTTGCTGATTTGTTACCTGTCATTGTGCAACAAGCCAAAATATTTACATTTATGGCTTGGAAAAGTGATTTGTTCAGAGGTGGAGATACTTCATTGACTCCTACAATGCTGGAAGTTGTTCAAGCTGTCCGTGATGAAGCTGGAGAGGATGAGGAAAGTGAAGGTACTGCATCTCTACAGGGTACTGTTTCTCCAAGCCCTGAGGTTCAAGAAGAGGTTGTAAGATCACCTACTTCATCTCCACAGCGTTCTGTTCCTGTTTCATCAGAGGAACATTCACCTATTCAAAGTGAAGATCCATATACTATACCTCGTGAAGGATTATCTTTGGATAATTATGCTTTGACACGGGAGATTGTTAAATTGCAAAAGACTACTAAGGTTCAAGCTAAGCAGATAAAGAAATTAAAACTGAAGTTTAGAAGGTTAAAAACTTTTGTGTGGCCATTAGTTCAAGAATTTCGTGTCTGGGTCAAAAACAAGAAGAAGGCGTAAAAACAGTCTAGGAAACACAAACGCCAATAGGTTCCTCAACCATCTTTTGTCAACTTGGGGAGGAATTTAGAAAAAAGAAAAATTGAAAGAAGATGTTTCAAGAAGAAAGAACTCAAGGTATCAAGAAAACATTATTTTCGACATCGAGGAACAAGAAGAACAAGTTCAAGGTGCGATGTTCAAGGTAATCGATGATCAAGGTCTTGAACATCAAAGTGTTGCTTTTCAAGATACTTCTAGGCAAGAGGTAATAACACCAAGAGTTTTGAATTTTGAAGAAGAAGTCGGTCCTTCTACAACTGTTATACAAGAAGAGGAGGAAGTTGCATTCAAACCCATTCATTCGCAAGTGATGATGAGTTCATTGCTACAATTTTGGGAGATTTATCACAACCAAGAGGTGGTGTTACTATTAGAGATGTACAAGAAGAAGAACAACAAAGAACTTCTCAACTCGCAATTGATCCTAAAGATAAAGGAAAGGGTGTTCGTTGAAACTAAGAAGAAAAAGCTTACTTTGGCGTAACTTAGAGCAATTGAAGTTGCTAGGAATGAAGTCATTGCTAGAAAAGTTCAAGAAGAGATAGATGCTAAAGATAGAAAAGATCGTGAAGCTCAAGAAGCTCGAATAGAGAAGCGACTCAAAAGGCATTAAAGATTTTAGAGAAGAAGCTACCGGATCAAGTCGAAAGAAAGAAGAATTTGAAAAGAAAAAGGAAAACTGGGTTCTGTATGTTCGGTTCTCAAAGAAAGAGAAAGTTGAATTAAGATCCGAGACTAGTGATGAATTAAGGAATTATCTCGAGTGGTAGATTTTGATTATACAAAGGAAGATGATGACATGAAGATGAAGCAGATCAAAGATTAGTGTTTTGAAGTTGTGAAATCCAAGAATGGAGATTACATGATTTTTCATAAAGAATATGAAAGCTTCAAAGTTTTCAAAAGGCTATGGGATATACGCACATTATAGATAGAGTAGACCTATTCTACTTATATCATGTGGTGAAGGCTTACTTTGAAAATAATCCATTGAAGGGATTGGTTTATTTTACATGGTGATCTCATAACTATATGGGAAACTGAAGAAGACAAGACCGATGATATTTGGAAGAATCAAGAAAGTCGGGAAATTGTTTGTTGGAGATTCTTTGAAGAGTCCGAGTTCATGTTTTAGAGTCGGAAAATGGAACAATGATACACATGTTTGCAGAAAGAAGATACCCTCTACAGTTGAGCTCATGAGAAGAATGCTAGAGCATGGATTGGAAGTAGAAGAGACAATGAAACCGCTTGCATGGTTATCAACTTGTTTATAAACCGGACTACCATTGTCAAGATGAACAATAATCGGTATGAATTTTATTTGAAGAAATACTTTTTGATATATCGATTTTTATCAAAGTCGTTTGCTATAAATAAACCGCTTAAATGAATTTTAGAAGAAACCTTTTGTTAAGGAATAAATATTTTGAAATTAAGGTTGAATAAATGGTTTTGTGATGATAACATCAATAGGTTATCAATCCACCATGGTTACAAAAGGATTGACTATCCATGAGCAAACGGCCCGTAAAGATATATCAAACCGCTTTTAGTTGACAACTTGCTAATAAGTTGGATGGTAATCAACTCACCATATCAAGAATGTGAAGAGTTGGCTAGCCCACAAGATAATGGCTGTGGTAAAGGCGTGGAAAACCATTGTTGGTAATTAGTTCACCATTAGATAGAAGAACTAACTAGTCCGAAGGGTACAAATTTTGGTAAAGACAAATCAAATCGTTGATAGTGGTGGTTTGCTAAAATCATATGGTTATCAATGTACCATGGTCTTACACACCAAAACATTTGGCTACTCCGAGATAATGGCTTTGGTAAAGAGATCTAAACCATTAAATTTTCAATGATTCACTGGAAGTGATGAGAATAGTATGCAACTTTAAACCGAATTAATGTATAATTTGTCATATGTTGTTGTGTTGTTGAAAAGATGGAGATTCTTTGGATGTCTTTGTGAAAAGAACAATTCTAAGAGATACTTTGACAAGAACAGACGTTACTGTAGATAAAATCTAAAGATTAAGAAACAATCCGCTTTTAAAGATGAAGTTGTTAAAGACATATTCATAAAGGAACTTGAAGTCAAGCAAGTAGAATTCAAGTTAGGGAGGATTGTTGGGATATGAAAGTGTCAAGACATGAAAGTCTCAAGACCGCAAAATCTTGGAAGAAGTCAAAGAGTCAAAGCATCGCTAAAGACAAAGTCAAAGTAATCTTGCACTATGAAGTCAAAGTACTGCAAGAACAAAAGAACTGTTATATTCGCTTAAGGAAAGAATTGTATTCTATGTTTTGATTACTTGTCGACAAGGTTACAAATTGTAAACCGACTAGGATATCCTTGAGCCTATAAAAGGACTCCTAGATTGGCATTAGAGGTGCGATTCCAAAAGAGTTTTAGAGATTACGAATTAGTGTTTTAGAGAAGTTCGATTATCTTAGAGTTGTGTTAAAGTATCTCGCATAATAAGCGATTTAGAGTTTATAATAAAAGTTATTCTTCTTAGCTTTGTTAAGTAAATTCGCGACTTGATAAAGATTGATCGGTGTTTCTTTGTTAATAACTTAGGATTTATCCGAGGTTATTAAACCTTAACAAGCTAGTTTAAGTTAGTTTGATTAAAGTATATCGATCCAACAAGTGGTATCGAGCTTGTGTGGAAACTCGACTAGGAAGAAACCCTACTTCAACAATATTCAAGATGTCGATCAAGTCGTTCCACCACCCTCAATCACCTCACCGTAATTCCAATAATCAAGAAGGAGAATATGATCTACGGTGCATGAAGATGAGGCAAGATATTGCCATTCTGAGACCATGCTCTATGGAATGTAATTGTGAATGGGAATAAAGTTGTCACAGAACCCATTAATATTCTGGACAACCAATCGCACTAAAGGCGCCTTACCAAAGAAGAACCCTAAGGAATCAAGAGAAGGCTCTAAACATTCTATTATCTCGCCATTCCGGATGGTCATCTTCAAATTTCATGATGCTAAAGATGCTAAGCAACTCGGGCTGCTCTCAAGACCAGATTGGAGGAATGAAGCCTCAAGAAGATGCATGAAAATTCTTTCAAGCAACAATTGAAACTTTCACAGTTGGTGAAAAGAGAATCTTGATGTCGATATGATAGGTTTCAAAATCTCCTCAACATGTTGGAGTTATACAAGGCGAAGTATCATTGAGGATGCTAATTTGAAGTTTCTAAGAGCTTGCCATCTACATGGCATGTGATTGCTACAATGATCGAGGACAACAAGGATTAGATGTTATGGACTTTGATGATCTCTATCATCAATCAAGGTATATGAACATGAGATGAGTGGTCAACCCAATTCTAAATCTCAAGATTGCTTTTCATTATCCGAAAAGAAGAGCAAGATTTCAAAAGTCACGCTTCTCCTTAAATCTTGTTTCTCAAAGTACTGCTTACAATCCCCTTCATATGCTCACCAGCCCCACCATCTACCACTTTGCACTCGATGAAGTTGTATGCTCCTTCTTTGCACAACAAGCCGTTTACATCACTTATGAAGAGGATCTAGCATGTTGAAGAAGATGCACTTGAAGAAATTGATATCGGTGGCAAGTTGCTATGATCACGCAAGGATCAAAAAGTACATGAAGAAGACAGCAAAAGTATTGATTTCAAACCAAAACAAGGAATAACTTTGACAAATCTCAAATTGAATGCTTCAATTGTCAAAAGACCGGTCACTTTGCAAGGAGTGCAGTGTTTGCTAAGTATCAAGCAAACAGAATATCCGAGAAGCCAAAACTTGAGCTTAAAGAAATTCCAATCATCGAAACAAAGGCTTTGGTTGCTCAAGAGAAGTTATCGAAGTTGTTGGAGTGAAGAATTTGATGATGAACCGTGACTTACTATATGGTAGCGATGGAAGATGCAGTTGAAGACACAAAGTGGAAGCATTGGACCGAGCACCGCTTTTGAAGAAGAACCGAGCATGTTGCTTTGGAATCTAATGATGGCTTTGGAGGATTTGATTGGAGCAAAGAAAGTGACTATGATCCTGTTCTTCTTGCTATGGTGGCTACTTCATCAACTCGCCTCCTATCTCTCGAGGTATGCTTAAACTGTTATGAGTTTTATCTAAAATTACTTAATTATGTGATTGAAAGAGATAATTGTGTTAGGGCTAGGTTTGAGGTAGCAGTTATCAAATCACTTTAGAGTCTATGGAAGCCAAAATATTAACTCATGAAATTCTTTGAAATTGTAAAATTAAAACTTAGTGAATGGAAACTAAGCGTAAAATTGTGAAATTGAGAAATTGACTAAGGAAAGAGATGATTTGTTAGCTAAGTTTCTTCGCTTGGGGAGAGTCCGCTTGTCCCATGTTGCTTATGTTGAAAAAGCAGGAGGGCTTACATTAGAACAAAGCTTAGATTTGGAATGGACTTTAGTAACATAGATGAAAACCAACCTAGTGATCGTGATGATGGTGATTTTGAGGACATAACAACTAGTGATGATGAACTCATTAACTATGTAGACACATCTAGTAATGAGGGCTCAATAAGTGAACCACCTCACGAGTATAAGAAAGACAATGGTTATCATGTCGCTCCTCATCCCATCGCCATTCATCAACCCTCTAGGCCCGATGTTTCTCGCTTTGGAGTAGATTGTCTAGAGTTTAGGAAGAAGCTAGTTGCTCAATCTAGGTCTCGAAATACCCAAAGAAGTCATTGAAAATAATGTTCAAAATCAAGCAAGACCTTTAAAACAAAGTATTGCTCAACAAGCAAGACCTTTTGCAAAACCTTTTCAAAACAAGATCGCTAAACCTTTGGGGATAACTTTGGTCAAAACAGATTTTATCATTCACCAAGAAGGCAAAATAATTTTGGGCATAGACATAGAAGAAATCACTTTGGACATATGGGTCAAAAGCTGTTTTGTGTGTTATAGTCCTAATCACTTAATCAAAGATTGTGATCGACACTCGTAATACCTTAGCAAATTTCCAAAGAACATGCCCGCCAACCACACACCTAGAGAGCATAAACCGTTTGGGATAATTCACATAGGTTAATCACAGAAACTTTACACCGCATCATAGATACCCACATCGAGAAGACCTCAAGATCTCACAAGACTTTCCAAAGCATCGCTCAACCAAAACAAGGTATCGCTCACACTAATTGGAATAGGAATCCTAGGAGATCTCACTATCAACCTAGAAGGTATTCCAATACACATAGGGATCTAGATCACGTGAACCACGTGTTAAACCGAATGGGTTAAGAGGAAAGGTATCTTGAGGACACACAAGACTTTCAACAAAAAGTGAATCGATGTTTTTGTGATACAAGAAAATGCTAATAACCGGAGTAAGAGATTTATGTTGAAAACCGAAAGTTTAGAAAATCCCATGATAACAATCAAAAGATAATTTTGGATCATCATTTGAAAGATAGTGGAATTACATACTCAAAGAATTTGAGTTTGTAACTCCACAAGGGAACACAAGTCAAGAATGGCTTGGGTTCCTAAAAGTCACTAACTCTTTTCTTTGTGTGTGGCAACCCAAGAGGAGCTTAAAGATCATCTTATTGTGGATAGTGGTTGCTCGAAGTATGACAGAGACAAAGAGATTACATGCGATTTTAGAAATATTAGTGGAGGAAGAGTTGCGTTTGGGAATGATCCAAATGGAGGAAAATTATCGGCAAAGGAACTATCAAAGCGGGGCTTATTGACTTTGAGAATGTTAGATATGTGAAGGAACTTAAATTCAACTTGCTCCCAGTCTCTCAAATCATGATAAAAGCATCCCGTGTTATTCAACGACACGAATGTCTCATCCTTTCCTCTGCCTTTAAACCCGTTATTTATTGACTTTGAGAATGTTAGATTGTGAAGATTGTTGTGTCTATTATAGAGCTTGGTATGAAAGGCTCTCTACATTCTTATTACAACATGGATACGGAGGAGCTATAGATAAGACTTTGTTTATCAAGAGACAAGAAGGATATCATGTTAGTTCAAGTCTATGTTGATGATATCATCTTTGGGGCTACTAAACAGTCCATGGTTAAGGAGTTTGAGCAACCGATGCGAAGGAATTTCAAATGAGTTCAATGGGAGAGTTAACTTTCTTTTAGGACTTGAGTTAAGCAACACAGGAAGGAATTTTTATCGGTCAAGACAAGTATGTTACGTATATACTTAAGAAGTTTAACTTTGATGATATGAAGGTCGCATTACACCTATTAAATCTATCAATTCATTGGGCAAAGATGAAGATGGACAACCAGTTGAAGTCAAGCTTTACGATCAATGATTGGCTCTCTTATGTATCTTATCGCATCAAGGCCCGATATCATGTTTGCGGTTTGTCTATGTGCAAGATATCAAGTCTCACCAAAGATCTCTCACATGAATGCAAGAAACAAATTTTACATTATTTGAAACAACAACCTAAGTAGGGGTTGTGGTATCCAAAAGAGTCACCTTTTCACTTAGAGGCTTTTTCAGATAGTGATTATGCAGTGATAATTATGATAAGATCAACAACTGGTGGATGCCAAGATCTTGGAAGAAGGTTAGTCTCCGGCAATGCAAGAAGCAGACAATTGCGCAACATCATCTTCGAAAGTCAATATGTAGTCACGTAAGTCGTTGTGGACAAGTTTTGTGGATGCGTAATCAACTCTTGGACTATGGGTTCAATTTCAAAATACTCCTATCAATATTGATAATGAGAGTACTATCTCATTGTGAAGAATCCAGTTTATCATTCCAAGACCAAGCATATTGATTAGGCATCACTTTATCGAGATTGCTATGAGCATAGGCTCATTAATGTGGTCAAAGTTCACACAGATGATAATGTAGTGATTTACTCACCAAAGGCTTTGATGTTTCAAGATTCAATCACTTGGTGGTGAGTATTGGCATGATTAACTCTTGAGCTACATTTGAGGAGGACTATAAGGTGTTAGTATAATCCTGTATTGCTTGAGGGAGGATACTTGTATATACTTAGTTTCTATGGAGGAAGTTGGCGAAATCTTGTTTTCCGAAAGTACGCTTGGAAAGTACCGCTTTGGGAAAAAAATGCATACGTGGAAAGTCTTGTTTGTCGTTTTAAAGCACTTGTTCCAACGGTTATATAGAGGGTAATTAATGCTAACGGTTATTTTATTTTGAGCGATGACTTTTCAAATCTCTCCTATAAATAACTACTTCCGATTTTCCCTCTCATATTATCACTTAGCATCTTTCCATACTTATCTTACAATCACCATTTCTTTATTCGATAATATCTTTTCATTGTGCTCACTTATTCATCAATGGCGAATCGATTAACTGTTTCAAAGCACAATATGGTGGCTAATTTGGACAAGACCGAGGCGAATGTGGCTTTTATGATATCATTGATTATCTTCACTGGTCGCCTATTTGTTATGCTCTTTTAGTTGAGCGGATATTATTGCACCTTGATTCAAGAGTTTTGGGCTAATGCTAGAGATAATATGGAGGAGGATGAATATTATATTAGATCAACAATTATTGGACTGGACTATCAAGATTTGAGGCCTCTATTCGAGAAGATTTATTATTTGGTGATGAAGAAGGGCTATTCGATTTGACAAGCAACCGATTTGGGATACTTTTAGGGATCTTGGTTATGAAGGATCTCGACAGAACAAACATTCAAGAAAGCATTATTTTGTCCTCAATGGAAGTTCTTGATTCATGTACTTTTGGCACCTTAGAGCAATTGAAGTTTCTAGGAATGAAGTCATTGCTAGAAAAGTTCAAGAAGAGTTAGATGCTAAAGATAGAAAAGATCGGGAAGCTCAAAGCTCGTAATAGAGAAGCGACTCAAAAGGTACAAGATGAATTAGATGTCAAGCTCATTTGAACCATTACAATCACCTACTCGTTAGATATATGTCAAGAAGACCTAATTTAGCTAAAGAAAGGAATGCAATGATGGCATATTTAAAAAGCGAGGATATAAAGGATTGCGGTTTAATTATGTTGATATGAAAAGACTATATGATCTTTGAGAGAGAAGCTTATAAGAAAGATGTTGCGGCATTAAAGATTTTAGAGAAGAAGCTACCGGATCAAGTCGAAAGAAGAAGAATTTGAAAGAAAAGGAAAACCGAAATTACGATGTTCGGTTCTCAAAGAAAGATAAAGTTGAATTAAGATCCGAGACTAGTGATGAATTAAGGAATTATCTCGAGTGGTAGATTTTGATTATACAAAGGAAGATGATGACATGAAGATGAACCGATCAAAGATTAGTGTTTTGAAGTTGTGAAATCCAAGAATGGAGATTACATGATTTTTCATAAAGAAGATGAAAGCTTCAAAGTTTTCAAAAGGCTATGGGATATAATGCACATTATAGATAGAGTAGACCTATTCTACTTATATCATGTGGTGAAGGCTTACTTTAAAAGTAATCCATTAGAAGGATTGGTTTAGTTTACATGGTGATCTCATAACTATATGGGAAACCCAAGAAGACAAGATCGATGATATTTGGAAGAATCAAGAAAGCCGGGAAATTGTTTTTGGAGATTCTTTGAAGAGTCCGGAGTTCATGTTTAGAGTGGAAAATGGAACAATGATACACATGTTTGCAGTAAAGAAGATACCTCTTACAGTTGAGCTCATGAGAAGAATGCTAGAGCATGGATTGGAAGTAGAAGAGGACAATGAAACCGCTTGCATGGTTATCAACTTGTTTATAAACCGGACTACCATTCTTGAAGATGATCAATAAGCGGTATGAATTTTATTTGAATAAATACTTTTTGATATATCAAGACTTTTATTCAAAGTATCGCGATCGACAAGATTGTATCAAAGTAATCGCTTGCGAAATAAACCAGTTAAATGAATTTTAGAAGAAACCTTTTTTAAGTAATAAATATTTTGAAATTAAGGTTGAATAAATGGTTTTGTGATGATAACATCAATAGGTTATCAATCCACCATGGTTACAAAAGGATTGACTAATCCATGAGCAAACGGCTCGTAAAGATATATCAAATCCGCTTTTAGTTGACAACTTGCTAATAAGTTGGATGGTAATCAACTCACCATATCGAATGTGAAGAGTTGGCTAGCCCACAAGATAATGGCTTGTGGTAAAGGCGTGGAAAAGCCATTGTTGGTAATTAGTTCACCATTAGATAGAAGAACTAACTAGTCCGTATGGTGCGACTTTTGGTAAAGACAAATCAAATCATTGATAGCGGTGGTTTGCTAAAATCATATGGTTATCAATGTACCATGGTCTTACACACCAAAACATTTGGCTACTTGAGAGATAATGGCTTTGGTAAAGAGATCTAAATCCATTAAATTTTCAATGATTCACTTGGAAGTGATGAGAATAGTATGCAACTTTAAACCGAATTAATGTACAATTTGTCATATGTTCTTTGTGTTGCTCAAAAGATGGAGATTGTTGGATCTCATTGTGAAAAGAACAATTCTAAGAGATACTTTGACAAGAACAGACGTTAGAGATAAAATCTAAATATTAAGAAACAATCCGTTTTAAAGATGAAGTTGTTAAAGATATATTCATAAAGGAACTTGAAGTCAAGCAAGTAGAATTCAAGTTAGGGGAGGATTGTTGGGATATGAAAGTGTCAAGACATGAAAGTCATCAAGGCGCAGTAATCTTTGGAAGAAGTCAAAGAGTCAAAGCATCGCTAAAGACAAAGTCAAAATCATCGCACTATGAAGTCAAAGTATTGCAAGAACAAAAGAACTGTATATTCGTTTATGGAAAGAATTGTATTCTATGTTTAGATTACTTGTCGTACAAGGTTACAAATTGTAAACCGACTAGGATATCCCTGAGCCTATAAAAGGACTCCTAGATTGGCATTAGAGGTACGACTAAACCACTAAACCCTAGGCGTTTTCCCAATCCCTACGCCTAGGTTCCCCCACACACACCTTTAGACGTCTACATCTTGTACGTCCGTTAAAACTAATGACCCTATGTCTCTTTATATACTAGAGACATCTAGGGTTTACAAGAGGAATCATAATATAATTAGGAAACAATACAATTAGGAAACTAAATATTCTTTTAAGCATATCTTCTAGAATCTTCCAAATCCTCCATCTTTTGTAGTTTCCTTCTTGTCACATTAAGTCCTTCATGTTTCATTCTTCTTGTTTTGTATAATTAAATCTATAATAGACCCAACAATCTTCCCTATTTAATGATAACAAAACAAACACGATTCTTGTACGAACTTCCCTAGCGAAGTAGCGAGAAGTTGAGATCACTAAATCTCACCATGAATGAAACAATCTTCCCTTGATTTAAACATGTCACTCAAACATCTCTTCCCTTTTGTTATTATCTAAATAGGAACGTATGCAAATAATGATCTTGACCACCACGAACCAATATCATACTTCCAATCTAAGACTTCAATGCTTCAAATCACCCACCATTACGCACCATAGGAAAAATGGATCCAAAAAGAGAAAACTTCAACTAGCGTAGTAATAATGATCAACAATAGTAAAAATCAAACACTTCCCTTGAGTGATGCATGTAGATGGTTAAACTTTTAACAATAAGCTTCTCCTAAAAACCATATGTTAACCATCTTCTTGATTCTTCAAAATCTGTAAGCTTTATGTAATGATTACTTGTGAAGAAAACCAAATATAACAAATTTGATGAAGAAGTAGAATTTCCCAAACTTGTGTCTTAAATCTTTTACTATCCACGGAACTCCATACTTATATCCACCAAATATAAGTAGACCGCAATCCCTTGACAAGAATCCTCAACTAGTATGAGACACCGAGCACTACAATGTAACTCCTTCAAGTGATAGCCAATGTGCATAGAGCATCATAAGAAAAATCACACATTGCTAGATTCATCAAGCTAGATGATAAGAACACAAACCAAGTAATTCCACTTCACCTTCAAATAAGTGATAAATAATCCTCTTCGTAATCAATTCTTCAATAAATCTCCATAACGAGCTTTTTAAATCCTTTAAGAACAATTAACCAAACTCCTTGTGTGTGAACAATAAATTGTGTGTGTGTCGTCCGACAACTAAAAATCCAAATCACAAAGTATGTGTGTCGACTTCCCTTAATTCCAAATCATCCTATTAGCAACACTTTTTCTGTCATTGTCTTGTCATAAAACTAAACGCAAAGACTTTGCAGCCAAGCAAGATTTCAAAACACCAAGCAAGACCTTGAATAAAGCAAGCAAAGAAAGACTTTAAAACGTAGTAGCAGATTTTCACCCAATCAAGAAGATTTTCAGATAAACTGCGGTAGATTTCATAACAAGCGATGCGTTGCAAAAGAAGATTTTGAAAATCATAAAAGACTTTCAAAAACATCGAACGAAGACTTTGAAAATATCTGAGCATAAGCAGAAGATGCTTTATAGACATCAAGACTTTCAAGTTGAAGCGGTCCTTTAACAATCACCGTGATTAAACTTCAATTCCATATATATTATTCAATTATACCACTTGATCTCATCATGGTCAATTTGTATCAGTAGATCCCACGTGATACAACCATTCATGCGAAGTCAAATCTCAAATTTTTTTTTAATATACAAACCAGTACTTTATTCGAATAAACAATTTATCACCCCATGGGATCACAACATCAAATTCCCAAACGTAGGACCCATTATCTCCACGTGATTTGCACATAATATATCATGAGATCAGCCCATCCGAATATAACAATGGTCCAATGAAAACCAAGGTCGTTGACTTTGACAAACCCTTCTTAAAACCGAATATATCATAAACCTTTAGAACAAAATTACAAGTAGCTTCATCAAATATGCTTGAAAACTGCTTCAATCCGACAACACAAACCTTGAATCAACCGAAAAATTCGAACACAAACCAATCATATATCAAAGCATTGCTTCAAAGAATACTTTGAAAGTCCATCGCCACCAACTTCAACACTTTATAACTTTCGACTCGGACCTCCAATTAAAAATCCCTCCGGTGGAATGTTAGATTAGTATAGAGAACGCCCACCTAAAATTTCGTCCCGATCCAACAGTTAACTAAAACGTTATCGCCGCTTCAAAACAAGTGTTGTATAAACATACGAAAATTTTAAGATCCGAATTTTTCGCCTTTTTCGTCATTCTTCTACACATAAAACCTTGTAATCCTAGATATCACGAGCCCCGTGCTCGATACCATTGTGAAGATCGTTGATAAGCTCTTAGACGAGGTCTAATATTATATCTAGGAACACATAACAACGAAAGCGGAATATTCAATAAGAATTAACGTTATAATGAACAAGGTTTTCATTATCATAAACTAACTAAACAATAATAAAGATCAAAGACTTGATCTTTAACACTAACTAACTAAACCACTAAACCCTAGGCGTTTTCCCAATCCCTACGCCTAGGTTCCCACACACACACACCTTTAGAAGTCTATGATAACGCTTACACGCGTCGTTCGGGGTCAAGGAAACTTCCTTTTCTTCGAGCAAGTTTTATAACACCCTAGCAATGAACCTAATCGTTGTAGTGTAGTAATTAGGGTAAGCCACGGTATTGATATCATTCTCTGGGGAATAGGAATGTTAGTAAGGAGTTACTACGCTAAGGTTAAGGTTGAGGAAGATTATTTTTATCTTTTATGTTTTATGAAATGGAAAGGTACGAATCTCGGTATTGGATTTGGGGGTTGGTATTTCACCGATTACTCTACTATTATCTAATTATCTAAACTAAGGTTGTGGGAGTCTATGTCTAATTAATGTGTGCTCGTATGATAGTTTAAAGATGTGTTTACTTAAGTTGTATTACTCCTTAATTATCTCCTATTGATGGTTGAGTTGTCACGTCCTTATTCCTAGTTGCGTTGTGTGTCTAAAGTTGTAGGGTATGCGTTTCTCCCAACTCTTTGAACTTACCAAAGGGTCTCATCTACAAACCCACTGGGATGATAAACCCTACCTAAGCGCTCTTTGGATGGTTTAGCCTACAACTACTCGGTAATTATATTCTAAGGTTCACAAAGATGAATCAAGCATTAAGTACACAAGGAATGACCTATCGCATTACTAGATCATCGGTCAACTAAGATAAGAAACAACCAATCAATATTCAATAATTAAGTTTCATACTCCTAAGCAAACACACAAATAAATTAGCTTGGACATGGAGAACATGCAAGCATACACACAAATAATCAAAGACATAATTGAATTAATGAAGTAAAGACTTATCTTGATGTAAGATAGGGTTTAAAACCCTAAAATCTTGTACAAGACACCTTATGTTCGGTTTTAGGTTTTCACTCCAAAAGACTCTCCACAAAAGACGAAAAATTCGGATTCTATATATAAGATTACATATGCGACGCGCCACCTTATGTTTTTGACGCCGTCGTGTCGCCGCCATTAGGGTTTCGTCTTGGCCACGTTAACCTTGCGGCGGCGTCACCTATGTCCGTGACGCCGTCCTCTTGACCGGCGTCGTTGGATTGCATCTAGGCCGTCCCGAGTAGCCGACGGCCTACTCTTTCACAACTAGACGTCGCCACTTGAAAATACGAGTTTTGAGTTCGCATCGTCACAAAAATCTTGGGACGGCGCCGCCATTAGCACCGATGCCGTCGCTTCTAATTTCAAAGAAGCGTGAGTGTCTCGATTTTGACTTTGGCCATTTTCTTCATATATTCGCGCCTTTTGTCCAAATAAGTGCCATTCTAGCATTTGCCTTCAAGAGACCTAAAAGGTGAAAAGGAACGATATTAAGCAATAACGAATACAAAAGTGATCAAATAAGGACTTAAACGACCCCTCAAAATGGTACCTTTTAAAACCTTATCAGTCTACATCTTGTACGTCCGTTAACACTAATGACCCTATGTCTCTTTATATACTAGAGACATCTAGGGTTTACAAGAGGAATCATAATATAATTAGGAAACAATACAATTAGGAAACTAAATATTCTTTTAAGCATATCTTCTAGAATCTTCCAAATCCTCCATCTTTTTGTAGTTTTCTTCTTGTCACATTAAGTCCTTCATGTTTCATTCTTCTTGTTTTGTATCATTAAATCTATAATAGACCCAACATCTGGTTATTTTTACACGTTCATACTTGGTCGACTTATCTCGAGTTAGCTTGGTCAGACCTTGAAACTGAGGCATAAGATGAGAACTAAACATGCTTTTGACATTATTACTTGATACTAATGCCTTAAACAGTCTCATAAATCTAAGAGTTGCATTATGCAATTAACGCCGCCGCTACCTCTTGTCCTATTTTTTATACATTGGTCGGACCTATGGTAATTAAGTGGAGTTGCAAGATGGATCTTAGTCTTAATTAGTAATTAATTGGGTAGTTAATTCTTTTAAGAATATAATTATCGAAAATACTAGAATTGAACTTTTATGTTACGATTAATTGTGTTATTGCAACATAATTAGTAAACAAAGTTGTTTTTCTTGAAAGGCAAAACTTAGTCTCTTTTCCTAGTAAGAAGAGTGAGACTTATTCCTATCTTTTCTCCTTAGTTGACTAACTAAGATAGGATTCCAAAATTGATAAACTCGTTTATGATCTTTCATTACCCTTTCGTGGTCTAGAGTTAATTGAAAGATAGAATATTTTGTATGTGGAAACATTGTGTTTTAAAGCTACTAAAATAAATAACATCCTGCAATTGTCACGATGTATGAGTTTAAACGACAAAGAGTAAAGAAATTACTAGCATATTTGCTAGGTAATATTTTGGACTCTTATTATTCTTAAAGTGCTAATTACCCTTGGGGCTTTGTAGCTAATAAAGGAGGAATTGCATGCTAAAGATTCAAGTTAATTGAATAAAAGAATGGCTAGTCCATTGTCTGCATAAGTAGAACTTCATATACTCTGTTCAATACCTAAGTACATGCTACTCGTAGGCATTCAAGAGAATAGGAACGATATAAAGCGCTATATGCTTTCTACTAGAAATGTAACACTTATAATGTTGACAAATCAAGATTACTAAAATATCATTCATGTAATGTTGTCAATTTCAGTGGTAGCTACGGGATTTATTTCCTATTAGTCACCCATATCATTTCAAACTAGCTTTGAAATAATTCATTACTTTCGAATATGAACAACTATTGCTTAAAGGAAAATTGCATTTTATTTTATAAGATAACACGTTGCCTTCTAACGTCGCTTCCTAAAGCGTTATCTATAGAATAATAATCCACAATTCCTTATTAAAGGTTATGTTTCTAAAACTACTTATGATATCTATGACATTATCATATCGTTTGAACAATCAATCATGTGTTCTTTGTTTTCATAATATGATGTTGTACCTTACACAAGTGGGAGAAATCTCAAAGCGTGTGCAAGGAACAACAATATTATTGGTATCTCTGGACCGCAAGGTAAAGGAAACTAATAATTCTACTAGGACTTAAACACGTTAGATGTTTAATGCCCTACTACATGTAAATAAGAATTCTACTAGGACTTAAACACATGAGATGTTTATTACCCTACTACATTCTAATAATGATTCTACTAGGACTTGAACACGCTAGATGTTTATTGCCCTACTACATTCAAATGTCATGATATTATCTATAGATACTTCAACATTTGACTACATGTTTTAGTCAACAAAAATTATGGTTATATGATAATGATCATAATTCTGAAGTATAAAATTAACTTGAAATTACTATAGAACTCAAGAGTTTGTGTTCATGATTACTTTTGTTAGTATAATTATGCTTACATGTTAAGACATAATTATAAAGTCCTTGAATTTATATCAATGACTTATAACATAAAGTATATATAGTAAATGTGTTATGTCTTCTCCTTAACACATAAACATGAGGCTTTGAATTATTCAAAGACCGATAATGTATTATTGAAATGTTCATTTTCTTGTTAATACATGAACATATAATCCTTGAAACGATTACGTCTTCTTGTGAACACGTAAACATAAGGTTCTTGTATTTTCAATGAATATACATTATTGCATGCACTTGGTTCATGAATACTTTATATGCAATTTGGCTCGACCCAATTGACAAGTATTTGGTCCAAAGAGAATTAAGTTATCTATAGAATTCTGATATAGTTTCACAATTCTAATAACTCATAGGATACCTCTTCATCATGGTATGTCTAATGTGTTGGATCAAACCTTATTCATATTGTTTGGTTCCTGATAGCTTTAATTGCTCTACCTCCAAAACATATCAAGGTTAGAAATTGCGTGTGTCATGGATACACTCAATAGAGTTCAAAACTAGAAGGTATTCAAGACAATCTATAATCGAAACCCTAATTCATTAGGGATTTGAGGTTTACCACTCAAACCAATTGAATCATAAACCCTTTTGGATTTTTTGATTTTTCTACACTTCCTAGCTTGAAGATTGTCGTTTTGGTGTTCTTCCTAGCTTGATGAAACACAAAACTATTGCTAGAACTTTTGGTTAAAGAGTAATACTAAATTAGAGTTTTTCTATAAACCCTAATTTGAGATGTTGGAAGGAATTCCATTATGTCTTGATTTAAGTTCTGAATTTGTTAAAATCTTATGAAGCATTTTATTAACAAATCTTGAGATGAGAACTTAAAATGTATTTTGTGGTTCTCCAATGTGACAATCCGTACTTTCAGGTCATTTCTCGACACCGTTCATGTCTCATTATTTCAACATTTTAGTAAACTTGGTTTACTTGTTTCAAATTGCGTAACACGGGAGGTTTAGCGGCTAATTCATGATCATGACATTCACGTACATTTCATATGGACTATGATTAGTCTACATTTCATTGAACATCATGTGCATCTCATTAGTTCATGCACGACATTTCATTTCACCCTTCAACGCGTAATTTTTATGTTTAATAATTTTATCGCGTGAGTTTTTATTTTGATTATTTAATCCGTTATTTTCAAAAATGATCCCGAGGTATTTTTAAACTCACATTTAGTTCATAAAAACTATATTTTAGTTTTCCTAGTGTTTCAAATTTAATTGGTATTTTAATCATTAAAGTTTAATTATTACGTTGTTTTCTTAAAAATCTTACGATAATTATTTTATCACCCGATTTTCACGAGGAAAGTATTTTACAATTTTATCACCTCAATATAATCTATTTTGATTTACCAAAACTTACTTGCACCAAGATTTCACCATTTACCTTACAAGTCACATTTACTTACACAAGTATTCAAAAATTTTACAAATTATACAACAAGTAATACAAGTAACATTTTGAAAAGAAAAAAAAAATATATGGGAGACAACCCTCCCCCAAAAACCGGCCAAGGGGGGGAGGGAAGTCTTAATTGTGGTATGGTTCTCTTATTTATTTGTCTACTAATAATTCACTTCATCACTTAAAGTCTTACTTGAGATAATAATTCTTCACACACAACTCATTTCTCAAAGGTGTAAAATATTTTCTTCTCTCCTTCTTGAGTCCAAGAACCGCCATCATCAAGCAATCCAAGGGATCAAAAATTTTCAACTTCAAGTGTTATTTACAACCTAGAACATATCCTCTTTATGGTTTTGAAATAAAAACCAAGGATATCTAAGTAAACCTTTGTTACCTACACCTCTTCATTAGCACTAGTAAGCATGTTTTATCATCCTTATGTTTCCTTATCATTTTATATGTTCCTTATCATTTTTGAAGCTCATATGCATGTATTGTAGTTTATACCATTTATTACATGATTTTAAGGTTTTATATACTTAATAGTCATCCTATAATTATTCCCAAGTTAATCTTTGGTCTTGATGGTGATTAGGAACCCATGACACCCTAAGAAGGTGTATGGTAGGATTAGATTAGCTTTGGAGTTGATTTGAAGGATTAGAATAAGTTTTGTCCGTGAAAACTATTTTCGTAAACAATATATAACGTTCTGTCCTTAAAACGTATTTCTGGAAAAACCCACTGATGGTACGACCTTTTGGCCTTGATTATTAGAAAATATACTTTAAAACGAATCCGTGGCCTTTTGAACGGACAAAAGCGGAGTTATAACGAAGCCGTGGTGAATTTTTAAAGTTTTACGACGAAAAGTATTATTTTCGAAAACTCAGCTTGCTGTTTTAAGAGTTTTCGGTCAAAACGAGCCTTAAGCTTCACAAATTATTTCGACTTCTCAAAATATATTAGTTTACTTGATACGAAGCTAAGGACATATTTTACGAGAAAGCGGATTTAAAGCGACAAATATATGGCCATTTTCATAAAGTTGCCGTAAGTATTAATTTCGAAAATTTTATTATTTTTGACGTAACAAGTATTTCATTAGCTACATCGTCCATGTTTGCGGCAGTTTTTAACCGTGATGCAAAACTTTTCATAACAAAGTGTCTTCTAGTAAAATCAAGTTCATCGGCCATATTTTTCAAAACAAAAAGCCGTTTGTCAAGCGGAGTTATGGTTATTTATTTATGGATGTTCAAACATTGGCCGAAACTCATTTTTTGCACAACATTTGCAAAAACCACCATCTTGAGCCTTGGATATCTTTATGATCGAGACCTTTTGAACGAAAACTCTGAACTGAAACTTTTAGATATCGATACAAACTTTCCAAAACCGTCGAGTTCGTTCTCTAACGATTGACGACACCATTTTACGACCACTTTTCCGGAGCCGTTTTGTTGATTTCATGGCTTTTCCGACGATATTGTTTTATGACGAAAATGGTAATTTCACCAAAAGTCATTATAAAACCATTGTAGGATGACATTTTGACGTAAAAACATGTAAAGTCATTTTTGAAGGGTTAAGACGTCAAAGAGTATTTTTCGACGACGAGTAATATTTTCAAAACCCGTAAATGGTATAAATAACATACGTAGTGCATGCATAGCATTACATTGCAATTCATGACATATCATATCATTGATAATAGGTCCCGTTGACGATCATTATAAACCTCGGTGTGCTCACTTTTGCCGTTATTCCTGCTTATCCAAGTGAGTTTTCATAGCCCTGTTTTACATGCTTTCGATTATTTTCAAACCCACGGGAGAATACATTGCACTACATTTTTTGTACGATACCAAGTATGTTAAATTCATTACATTGCTTAAGTTACCACATATGCCAACTTGAAAGTCCCCGGTACATGAACATGAACCGTTAATCTTTGAAGCGAGGATGAGTGGATAGATCTATCGAGGTGACGCCTCCATCCGGGTTGGTGAATCCCAACCGTGCAAACGGATGCATTTCATTTGATGGTATTACGGAGTTGTCGGCAAACACTCTGTAGGGCATACATTATTGAACAGTCTAGTTTCGGGGTCATGGGCTTAGAGCAATTGTAACATTATTTTACGTGACTTGATTGTCATGCATGGTCTATACTGTGTAGTCGTATAAAACATTTACATAAACCTATGATTTCTCACCAACATTATTGTTGACGTTTTAGCAATGTATTTTCGTAAATGAGGCACGTGCATCATGACATGGTTAGGGACCTATATTTTGAGTCAAGGCCGACTTACATTATGTATATTATGGCTTTATCTTCAAAACATCGTTTGGATTGTAACATATTTGTATTTTGGCAAACTTGTTAAACCTTTTGGGACCGATGTTGTACTACGATTATGTTTTATGAAATATCCAACGATGTGTTTTAAAACGACACTTTAGGTCGTTCAATATAACTGTGATGTGGTGCTATGATGATCGTTGCCCCTGTGAATTCCATTCACGCAAAGCAGTAAATTGGGGTGTGATGATTGGTACCGAGCTACGATTATAGAGAACTAGGTTGCATCATTGACCCTAGACTATAGCTACATTATCATAGCATCTCATCATTTCATCATAGTACATGTTCATTGTTATCATGCGGATTCACTTACACTTTGTTCGAGATTATTTACATTTATTTCATATCGGTTGTCACAGACATGTCTTCAGACTCTCACCCTATTACCATATCATCGGATGATGATCCATCACATTCCACTGAGATTGTATCTTCTATCGGATCCACTGCAGCCTTCCCACTGATTATGACCGACACTGAGACCGAACCCTTCGAGGAGGGTGAAGTCGCACCCACACCTCACGTTAGCCCTGCTCTTAACCCATTGCTCGCACCATCACCACCACCAGCACCACTACCACCATCATCACCATCATCATCATATTTTCTTAGAGATCCTGCACCAAGATCGGACTTGCCGCCCAAAAGCGTGCGTTTCGATATCCCTACACCACCATCGATCGAGCCCGAGCCACCCGCTAGATTTGAGTTGGCGAGAGTTCTAGGCATTCGCCGCACGACGACCTTCCACAGAGGCATTAGGTGCCCGTGTCGATGCAATGTAGATTCTGATTGATAGTTTGACACACTACGTTGGGGAGCTATCGGTTGTGAGATTGAGCCCATCGCCGAGGAGGTCGAGGGTTTGATATTAGGCAAGGTTAGTATTGACTTAGAGTTTCAGGGTCTTCAGCACCGACAGATTGAGGATAGAGGGCACATCACAGAGTTGAGGCAGGAGATGCCCGAGCTGTTTGATCGAGCCGAGATGACTCAGGATGAGTTTCAGCGACAGTCACAGGAGTTAGCTTTAGCCCGTGAGCGTATTGTTTCTATGCAGGGTCAGATGGATGAGATGAGGAGTTTGATTGATAGTTTGGTTATTCAGGTTCGTGATCTCCAGGATAGAGCCGGCGGAGCACCATGAGGTGCCTTACGTAGACTTGTATTATGTATAGTTTTGACCATTATTATCCTAGTCACAAGGTGTGTGACGTAGTTTAAGGAACTTGTTGTATTTTGGTTGTTGTACAAACAAATTATCAAGTATTGACTCTACTATGTAGGAATGGTTATTATTATCTATGATATCGGTCCATGTAGGCCGAAATTTTCATGTATATTATCCACGTGTGTTGTGATTATATTTGTGATATTTCATTATTGTTCCGTTGTGATTCCATTTATCTTTATGCATGTTGTGGTTGTGGATATATTTGCATGATGGTTGTTTCTACTTACGAGTTCTCATGATTGTTTCATCTTGTGATTTTGAAGAGTTATGGCACCGAAGAAAGCTACAGTTGAGATGACTCAAGCAGCAATTCAGAAATTGGTAAACGATAGCGTTGCTAATGCACTAGGGTCGAGAGAAACAATGTTGCTGCTGCTTCTGAAGCCGCTGTCTTCAAGCAAGCTAGATCAGCTCTACTACCGGTAATGTTGGAGGATCCGGGGTTAAGAAATGCTCGTATAAAGATTTCAAGAGTGGTGAACCCACTAAGTTCCGAGTACCAGGAGCAATCGCAATGATTCGATGGTTCGAAAAGTTGGAATCGGTATTCTTGCTTTGTAACTGTCCGGATGACAGTAAGGTTAAGTATGCTACAAGCACTTTGCTCGATGGAGCGTTGTCATGGTGGAATTCATACGCTCAACCAATTGGGATGGAGAATGCTTTTAAGCTTTCGTGGGAGGAATTTAAAGGCTTGGTGACTAAGAAGTTTTGTCCTCGAACCGAAATCAAGAAGCTAGAGACGGAGTTCTATGAATTGGTCACGATTGGGTATGACATTGACACATACATTCGGAGATTCCAGGAATTAGCCGCATTATGCCCGTCAATGGTATCGGATAATGAAAAGTTACTAGAGGCATTTATTGGAGGACTTCCCGAAGTGATTCAAGGTGACGTGACATCTTTCGATCCGCAAACAATCGAAGAAGCTATTCGAGTTACTCAAAAATTGATGGCACAAGTGGTGAAGCGAGGCAAGTACACCACCACTAACCGAAACAACAACAACAACCCCAACAACCGTTTCAACAACAACAATCGAGGCAACTACAACAACAATAACAAGCGCAAGTGGGATAACACAAGGGGTAGGAATGCTACTCAACAACCGCCCAAAAGGCAAGAGGTTGCTAAGGTTTATGCCGCGGGTCAAAAAGAAGGAAAAGGATATTCGGGGGTTTTGCCGAAGTGTAATAAGTGTTTGAGCCACCACAATCCGGGTCGATGCCCTGATCCATGTGAGAAGTGCAAGAAGATTGGTCACCGTACTAGAGATTGCAATGCACCACAGATTACATGTTTTGGTTGCGGGGAAATTGGACACTACAAGAGGGATTGCAAGAAGGGAAAGAATCAAGCGAATCCGAATCAAGGAGGTATGGCTCAAGGAAGGGTTTATGTCATTGGAGGCGGAGAAGATAAGGAAGACCCGAATGTCATTACGGGTACGTTCCTTCTTAATAATCGTTATGCTTCAGTTTTATTTGATTCGGGTGCCGATAAAAGTTTTGTGTCTACTGCATTTGCACCTTTGCTCAACATTAAGCCAACTACACTAGATATATCATACAACGTCGAATTAGCTAATGGTAGCGTAGTTTGCACCAACACCATTGTTCGCGGTTGCACATTCAATTTTCTTAATCATCCTTTCAACATAGACCTCATGCCGTAGAGCTTGGTAGTTTTGGCGTCGTCATAGGCATGGATCGGTTATCTAAGCATCGCGCGAAGATCATTTGTGATGAGAAAGTTGTACATCTTCCTACAATGGCGAAACTTTGATTATTCGTGGGGAACAGTGGAACTCAATTAGTATCATATCGAGTATCAAAACGGAGAAGTACATTAAGAAAGGTTGTCTTGCTTTCTTAGCTCATGTAACGGAGAAAAGTCGAGGAGAAGCGATTTGAAGATGTTCCTATTGTCCGTGAATTTTGGAAGTATTTCCAGGATTTACGGACTTCCACCGCACGTCAAGTAGAGTTTCAAATTGACTTAGTGCTGGAGTCGCACCGATTGCACGAGCACCGCATCGTTTAGCGCCATCCGAAATGCAAGAGTTGTCTAATCAATTACAAGAGCTTCTCGACAAAGGATTCATTAGGCCGAGTTCATCGCCTTGGGAGCACCGGTCTTGTTTGTGAAGAAGAAGGATGGATCCTTCCGAATGTGCATAGATTATCGAGAATTGAACAAGTTAACGGTGAAGAATCGTTATCCACTCCGTAATTGACGATTTGTTCGATCACCGCAAGGTTCTAGTATTTATTCCAAGATTGATCTTCGTTCGGGTTATCATCGCCGAGTTCGGGAAGAGGATATTCCAAAACAGTTTTAGAACACGTTACGGTCACTACGAGTTTCAAGTGATGCCGTTTGGATTGACTAATGCACCGGCAGTATTCATGGATCTTATGAATAGAGTTTGTAAGCCGTACTTGGACAAGTTTGTTATTGTGTTTATCGACGACATCTTGATCTACTCCAAGAGCAAAGAAGAGCATGAAGAGCATTTAAGGACGATTTTAAGTCTACTTAAGAATGAGAAGTTGTATGCCAAGTTTTCGAAGTGTGATTTTTGGAACCACAAAGTGCAATTTCTTGGTCACATCATTAATAGTCGGGACTACAAGTTGATCCCGCAAAGATTGAAGCCGTGAAAGATTGGGCTACTCCAACGAATCCACGGAAATTCGACAATTTCTAGGACTTGCGGGTATTAGAAGGTTCATGAAGGTTTTTCAAGATAGCGAGACCTTTGACCAAGTTGACGCAGAAAAACAAGAAGTGCAGTGGGGAAAGAAACAAGAAACGCTTTTCAGCTTGTTGAAGCAAAACTTTGCAATCGCCGATTTTAGCACTACCGAAGGCATTGAGAACTTTGTTGTATATTGCGACGCTTCGCATAAAGGACTTGGGGCTGTTTTAATGCAAAATGAGAAGGTGATTACGTATGCTTCTCGACAACTTAAGACTCATGAGAAGAATTACACCACTCATGATCTCGAGTTAGGAGCCGTAGTTTTGCGCTCAAGATTTGGAGACACTACCTCTATGGTACAAAGTGCAAAGTGTTTACCGACCACAAGAGTTTGCAGATATTCTTGATCAAAAGGAGCTTAACATGAGGCAACGTCGTTGGTTGGAGTTACTCAATGACTACGATTGTGAAATCAAGTATCACCGGGAAAAGCCAATGTTGTGGTGATGCTCTTAGTCGGAAGAGAGGCCTAAACCTTTAAGAGTTCGATCATTGGGAATGACAATTATTTCTCCTTTACCATCGAAAATCCACGAAGCACAAGTCGAAGCACTTAAGGAGGAGAACCGACCAAGTGAAAAGCTTTATGGCATGCCCGAAAGCGCAAATGGTTTTGTAAAGAGAGCAGATGGAGTACTATGTTTCAAAGATAGAATGTGGGTTCCATTGTATGGCGGAATACGAGAATTGATTATGCATGAGTCGCATAAGTCAAAGTATTCTATTCATCCAGGATCGGATAAGATGTATCAAGATCTTGAAGCTTTATTGGTGGCCGAACATGAAAGCGGAAATTGCCACGACGTTAGCAAATGTCTTACATGCTAAGGTAAAAGTCGAATACCGAAGCCGTCAGATTGCTCCAACAACCGAAATTCCTCAATGGAAATGGGAACGACATTATGGATTTTGTTACGAAACTTCCTAAGACATCGGGAGGTTACGACGCTATTTGGTAATTGTTGATCGCCTTACCAAGTCACTCATTTCATACCGATTAGAGACTTATTCCATGGAACAACTCACTAGACTTTATGTCAAGGAAATAGTCTCGAGGCACGGAGCACCGATATCTATCATTTCCGGCAGAGATAGTCGATTCACTTCAAACTTTTGGAATTCATTGCAAGATCTGTTCGAACCAGATTAGAGATGAGCACGACATATCACCCACAAACCGATGGTCAAAGTGAAAGGACCATTCAAACATTAGAAGACATCGAGGGCATGTGTCATTGATTTTGGAAATGGTTGGGCTAACCATTTGCCATTGATTGAATTCTCGTACAACAATAGTTATCACACCGTATCAAGATGGCACCATTCGAGGCATTGTATGGTCGTAAGTGCCGATCACCGCTTGTTGGGCGGTAGGAGACGCACAACTTCATCGCCCGTAAATGGTACGGGAAACCACCGAGAAGATTGTTCAGATTCGTGATCGACTTAGAACTGCAAGGAGTCGTCAGAAAAGTTATGCGGATGTTAGACGCAAGGATTTGGAATTTCAAGTGGGTGACAAAGTCATGTTGAAAGTATCGCCTTGGAAGGGCGTGGTACGTTTTGGAAAGCGTGGGAAGTTAAACCCGAGATACATTGGACCATTCAAGATTTTGAGCCGAGTTGGTCCGGTAGCTTATCGACTTGATCTTCCTTCAGAACTTAGTCATGTGCACAACACGTTTCATGTTTCAAACTTGAAGAAGTGTCTTTCAGACGAATCGCTCGTTATTCCATTGGACGAAGTTCGACTGACGACAAACTCAACTTTGTGGAGGAACACTGAGAAATCATGGACCGCGAGGTCAAACAGTTGAAAGCAGTCGTATTCCTATTGTGAAAGTTCGTTGGAATTCTCGACGAGGTCCCGAGTTTACTTGGGAGCGGAAGACCGGATGCGACGCAAGTATCCACATCTTTTCACGACACCGTTACACTAACAACGTTTGAATTCGTGGACCGAATTCCTTTTGATGGGCGAATGTGACAATCCGTACTTTCAGGTCATTTCTCGACACCGTTCATGTCTCATTATTTCAACATTTTTAGTAAACTTGGTTTACTTGTTTCAAATTCGCGTAACCTGGGAGGTTTAGCGGCGAATTCATGATCATGACATTCACGTACATTTCATATGGACTATGATTAGTCTACATTTCATTGAACATCATGTGCATCTCATTAGTTCATGCACGACATTTCATTTCACCCTTCAACGCGTAATTTTTATGTTTAATAATTTTATCGCGTGAGTTTTTATTTTGATTATTTAATCCGTTATTTTCAAAAATGATCCCGAGGTATTTTTTTAAACTCACATTTAGTTCATAAAAACTATATTTTTAGTTTTCCTAGTGTTTCAAATTTAATTGGTATTTTAATCATTAAAGTTTAATTATTACGTTGTTTTCTTAAAAATCTTACGATAATTATTTTATCACCCGATTTTCACGAGGAAAGTATTTTTACAATTTTTATCACCTCAATATAATCTATTTTGATTTACCAAAAACTTACTTGCACCAAGATTTCACCATTTACCTTACAAGTCACATTTACTTACACAAGTATTCAAAATTTTACAAATTATACAACAAGTAATACAAGTAACATTTTGAAAAGAAAAAATATATGGGAGACAACCCTCCCCCAAAAACCGGCCAAGGGGGGGAGGGAAGTCTTAATTGTGGTATGGTTCTCTTATTTATTTGTCTACTAATAATTCACTTCATCACTTAAAGTCTTACTTGAGATAATAATTCTTCACACACAACTCATTTCTCAAAGGTGTAAAAATATTTTCTTCTCTCCTTCTTGAGTCCAAGAACCGGCCATCATCAAGCAATCCAAGGGATCAAAAATTTTTCAACTTCAAGTGTTATTTACAACCTAGAACATATCCTCTTTATGGTTTTGAAATAAAAACCAAGGATATCTAAGTAAACCTTTGTTACCTACACCTCTTCATTAGCACTAGTAAGCATGTTTTTATCATCCTTATGTTTCCTTATCATTTTTATATGTTCCTTATCATTTTTGAAGCTCATATGCATGTATTGTAGTTTATACCATTTATTACATGATTTTAAGGTTTTATATACTTAATAGTCATCCTATAATTATTCCCAAGTTAATCTTTGGTCTTGATGGTGATTAGGAACCCATGACACCCTAAGAAGGTGTATGGTAGGATTAGATTAGCTTTGGAGTTGATTTGAAGGGATTAGAATAAGTTTTGTCCGTGAAAAACTATTTTCGTAAACAATATATAACGTTCTGTCCTTAAAACGTATTTCTGGAAAAACCCACTGATGGTACGACCTTTTGGCCTTGATTATTAGAAAATATACTTTAAAACGAATCCGTGGCCTTTTGAACGGACAAAAACGGAGTTATAACGAACCGTGGTGAATTTTTAAAGTTTACGACGAAAAGTATTATTTTCTGAAAACTCAGCTTGCTGTTTTAAGAGTTTTCGGTCAAAACGAGCCTTAAGCTTCACAAATTATTTCGACTTCTCAAAATATATTAGTTTACTCGATACGAAGCTAAGGACATATTTTACGAGAAAACGGATTTAAAACGACAAATATATGGCCATTTTCATAAAGTTGCCGTAAGTATTAATTTCTGAAAATTTTATTATTTTTGACGTAACAAGTATTTCATTAGCTACATCGTCCATGTTTGCGGCAGTTTTTAACCGTGATGCAAAACTTTTCATAACAAAGTGTCTTCTAGTAAAATCAAGTTCATCGGCCATATTTTTCAAAACAAAAAGCCGTTTGTCAAGCGGAGTTATGGTTATTTATTTATGGATGTTCAAACATTGGCCGAAACTCATTTTTTGCACAACATTTGCAAAAACCACCATCTTGAGCCTTGGATATCTTTATGATCGAGACCTTTTGAACGAAAACTCCTGAACTGAAACTTTTAGATATCGATACAAACTTTCCAAAACCGTCGAGTTCGTTCTCTAACGATTGACGTACACCATTTTACGACCACTTTTCCGGAGCCGTTTTTGTTGATTTCATGGCTTTTCCGACGATATTGTTTTGCGACGAAAAATGGTAATTTCACCAAAAGTCATTATAAAACCATTGTAGGATGACATTTTGACGTAAAAACATGTAAAGTCATTTTTGAAGGGTTAAGACGTCAAAAGAGTATTTTTCGACGACGAGTAATATTTTCAAAACCCGTAAATGGTATAAATAACATCGTAGTGCATGCATAGCATTACATTGCAATTCATGACATATCATATCATTGATAATAGGTCCGGTTGACGCATCATTATAAACCTCGGTGTGCTCACTTTTGCCGTTATTCTGTTTATCCAAGTGAGTTTTCATAGCCCGTTTTACATGCTTTCGATTATTTTCAAACCCACGGGAGAATACATTGCACTACATTTTTTTATACGATACCAAGTATGTTAAATTCATTACATTGCTTAAGTTACCACATATGCCAACTTGAAAGTCCCAAGACATGAACATGAACCGTTAATCTTTGAGCGAGGATGAGTGGATAGATCTATCGGTGGACGCTCCATCCGGGTTGGTGAATCCCAACCAGCAAACGGATGCATTTCATTTGATGGTATTACGGAGTTGTCTCGGCAAACACTGCAGGGGCATACATTATTGAGCAGTCTAGTTTCGGGGTCATGGGCTTAGAGCAATTGTAACATTATTTTTACGTGACTTGATTGTCATGCATGGTCTATACTTGTGTAGTCGTATAAAACATTTACATAAACCTATGATTTCTCACCAACATTATTGTTGACGTTTTAGCAATGTATTTTCGTGTAAATGAGGCACGTGCATCATGACATGGTTAGGGACCTATATTTTGAGTCGCTGCGTCGACTTACATTATGTATATTATGGCTTTATCTTCAAAACATCGTTTGGATTGTAACATATTTGTATTTTGGCAAACTTGTTAAACCTTTTGGGACCGATGTTGTACTACGATTATGTTTTATGAAATATCCAACGATGTGTTTTAAAACGACACTTTAGGTCGCTCAATATAACTGTGATGTGGTGCTATGACGATCGTTGCCCTGTGAATTCCATTCACGCAAAATGTGTAAATTGGGGTGTGACATCCATAAAGAACAATTTATTGTTGCTTAAATACTTAGTATTTAGAGAATAGTCTCTACTTACAAAAGTAAGTGGGAGTATATACATATCTCAAAGTTTTGATAACAAAATACTTAACCTTCTAAAATCCACTTATTAATGTCATACTAAGGTTAAACATGAAAATGTTGACAAGTATAATGATTAGAACTATGAATGATAAGATGCGGTCCTTAAAAGGCAAATCGAGTTTTGAGCTTGATGGTTATTTCTCCTAACAATTAACGTATGAGGTTGGAATGAGTTTCTTTTGAAGAAAGACTCACAAGGACAAAATTGTATACATATTAATGCATGACATTTTGTAAGAAGTTTTAATCATACTTAAGCAATTGGTGTGATTAAATTCTCTTATATATACACGCATTAATTATATAAAGATATTTAATTGTCATACATGTGATTTGTAGGTTAACTATGACAACTAGATTTTATAACTCTTTCTTTATGATTACCTTTTGCGATGACGATGTGTAATCAAAAGGGTTATGAATCTATATAATCTTTATGCAATATACAAAATTTGAGCAATCCATTTTGGATTGGATCATGCATCTAAGAGTGAGATCTTGGATTTAATTACAATATGATTTCGATTGAATTAAGATATCTCTTGAGTACATCGACATTGAGTGGGAGCATTGTATTTATCCTTAAAATTTTCATGTTGAAGATATCATTCTATTTAAGCTAGATATTGATCCTTAAGCTTGGAATGAAACTTCACTTGGAATTTAAGGAATAAAACAAACAACCTTGGAATAAATGTTTACCTGGAATAAACAAATGTGGAAAATTAAGTCTAACACAAATGTAATATATTAATCAAGCAAGTCTTAAATGATATATTTCACTTGGAGTAATTTATTACATGGATAGAAACCTTATGTTGTTTTAACTAAGGATTCATCATGTATATATTATATTGTGTATAAGACTAGTTGTTGCTTTTGTACAAGAACAAATGAGTTGACAAAAACAATATCTAATTGAGAGGTTTTTAGATTATTGTTAATATAGATGTTTACAAATTATAAAGCATAGTGTTGTATAAGTACAAATGATGCTAGAGGATTATTTATACTAGTTGTAGTAGGATTTCATCTTTTATGATAAATCTGCTAACTAGTTATGCTCAACATAGAGCATTGTTGCACTACACATTAATGAATGAGAATACTTTACACTTTTAGAAACTCAGAAGATGATCACAAGATGTCGTTGACTTCTAATACCTCATGCAAGGTAAGACGACATCTCCATCGTAACTCTTGCAATAGTATGAGCATATGAGATAAGACACTCATCTTATATTTCAAATCACTCACTATATGTGAAATTTGAAACAAGTATTCGGAAAGTTTACTCAGATGACTATTTAGTTTTTCTTTTAAAGAAAGGTTGAGAATGTTGGAAACATTAGGGTTCAACTTACTAAATGAGTTTCATGCATATCTGTTTTAGTATTTGGATAATTGGGATTGAAAGACAATTTTTACTTTATGATGAATAAAGATACTTGGTATTTGTTATTCATTCATATAATAATTGTTATTCTATATTTGCATGTTTAATCCTTGAATAATTTTATTATTCTAAATATGTCCATTGTCGGTTAACAATATGGGAATATTATTATGTAAGGCAAATGTGAGTGTTGGTTATATTCTAACGAGAATGTGGATTGTTCCCGCCAAACTCATATGTATTCACTAGAGATGCATATTGGATTCCCCAACTTTCAAACATTTACTTTTGGATCCTTGTCATAAGTAAAATATTGAAAATGGTTTGTTATCTTCGTCCTTAAACTTGAGATGCAAGCAAGTTACATTATGTGTGGACATCATTTTTGTAAGTATCGCAAAACGCTATCTCGAACAAAGTAGTTATAAAGCTATATTTCGGAGTGATGTGAGCAAGATCCACAACACTTGTAGTCAATAAAGGATTTGTTACTCCACTTGATATATGCGAAAGATACCATGGCGCTCTCCGCATTTAATCGGATAATTGTTTGGCCAAACCCAAAGAGTAATGCAAGATGATTCTTGATTACATTTGGTATACGAATTAAAATCTATAACGAGATTCTAAATGGTTAAACTATATGGAATGATTTAAGATCCATAATCCATGGTTTAACGGTATCTATAACAAAGGATGATTAGAGCAAGACATTAATAACCATGCTACTGAGAAACTTTTACGAAACTATTCTCTCAGACACTTTTAGTTAAAAAGCAAGTGAGAGTGTTTGCTAGGCATTTCCGTCGTTAGTTTTGTGTGCCATTCGACACACCAACTCCCAAGTGGGAGTTGTTGGTTTGTGGGAGTTAAAAACACTCGAAACGACTAGAAGTGTGTGAGCCGATGGGGCACACACGATAAACACGAGAGTACGTGTCGAACGTATGTTAATACTTGAATAAATACCCGATATACATACATGCTACTTGACCCGATATACTGAATGATCCATGGGTTGTTTTACTAGATAAATGGGTCAAACATGGGATTGCCTTGGGCCTTGGTTTTCCATCTGATCGGGCATGAAAGGGCAGTGGGTTTTTTTTGTTTTTTTCTTGGGTTTTAACTTGTCAACCAAGCTACAAGTCTTAGCTTGGGTTAACTTGTGATACTATATAAATAAACGTAACCCCTGTTCCATAAATATGCATGATTATCCCTAATCCTCACATACAATCGATCTACTTTACTTTGCATTGATTGGTTTACAACTAAACCAATCAAATTTTAGTTAGGATTCTTGATTTGCTAAACACTTGCATCTAAGTGATCCAAGAAGAAGTTTTGGCTTGTACTTTCTGCTTGATTCCTTGTTTCATGAATAGTGGCAGCAAGTTAAGAGGTTTTTCTACTTCTGCTCATTTGACAGATCTCGGACATAAGAGGGAAAGATATCAGAAAGTTTTGTCCGATATCGGGTAAGGTATGAAAACAACTTCTCGGGCTGTTTTGGTTCTCGGCAAAAAGGAGACTTGGTCTTAGGGTTTTCTTGTTCGTGGCATTTAAGTTATCAAGGGGTTGATTGGTTTATCGCTCTTGACTAGCTCTTTATCGAACGATTCGGTTATCGTGTTTGTGTGTGATACTCTTGAGGTATCTATTTTAGAATCTTGATAAGGTTTTAAAAGGTACCATTTTGAGGGTCATTTAAGTCCTTATTTGATCACTTTTGTATCCGTTATTGCTTAATATCGTTCCTTTTCACTTTTAGGTCTCGTGAAGGCAAAATTTGGAATGGCACTTATTTGGACGAAAAGCGCGAATATATGAAGAAAATGGCCAAAGTCGAAATCGAGACACTCACGATCGTTGAATGTAGAAGGCGGCGGCGTCAGAGCTATTTGCGACGCCGTCGGAGAATTATTGTGACGGGTCGAACTCAAAATTCGTGTTTTCAAGAGGCGGCGTCTAGTTGTGAAAGAGTAGGCCGTCGCTACTCGGCCGGCCTAGATGCGATCGAGACGGCGTCGAAAGTCGAAGAGGACGGCGTCACGGACATAAGGTGACACCGTCGCAAGGTTAACGTGGCCAAGGCGAAACCCTAATGGCGGCGACACGGCGGCGTCACTAAACATAAGGTGACGCCGTCATAATTGTAATCTTATATAGAATCCGAATTTTTCGGTCTTTGTGTGGAGAGTCTTTGGAGTAAAAACCTAAAACCGAACCTAAGGTGTCTTGTACAGTATTTTAGGGTTTTAACCCTATCTTACACCAAGATAAGTCTTTGCTTCATTAATTCAATTATGTCTTTGATTATTTGTGTGTATGCTTGCATGTTCTCCATGTCCGGCTAATTTATTTGTGTGTTTGCTTAGGAAGTATGAAACTTAATTATTGAATATTGATTGGTTGTTTCTTATCTTAGTTGATTAATGATCTAGTAATGCGATAGGTCATTCGTTGTGTACTTAATGCTTGATTCATCTTTGTGAACCTTAGAGTATGATTACACGATTGATTGTAGGCTAAACCATCCGAAGAGCGCCTTAGGTAGGAGTCTATAATCTCTAAGTGGATTTGTAGACAAGACCCTTTGGTAAGTTCAAAGAGTTAGGAGAAACGACACCCTACAACTTTAGAAACACAACGCAACTAGGAATAAGACGTGACACTCAACCATCAATAGGAGATAATTAAGGAGTAATACAAACTAAGTAAACACATCTTTAAACTATCATACGAGCACACATTAATTAGACATAGACTCCACAACCTTAGTTTAGATAATTAGATAATAGTAGAGTAATCGGTAGAAATACCAACCCCCAAATCCAATACCGAGATTCGTACCTTTCCATTTTCATAAAATATAAAAAGATAAAAATAATCTTCCTCAACCTTAACCTTAGCGTGGTAACTCCTACTAGCATTCCTATTCCCCAGAGAACGATATCAATACCCGTGGCTTACCCTAATTACTACACTACAACGATTAGGTTCAACGCCTGGGGTGTTATAAAACTTGCTCAAGAAATGGAACTTCCTTTGACCCGAGCAGCCACGCGTGTAGCGTTATCAAGTTTTTGGCGCCGTTGTTGGGAATAGAATAGCTAGTTAGTAGTCCACCTCGTTTAGGTTTCTTTGCTTGATTCCTATCAAGTAAATTTTTTATTTTCTAGATTTCTCTTAGTCTATCCCCTTCTTCGTGACCCCGTTCGTAAAACCATCATTAACCATGATCCGTATTTTCATCGAAGATTCTTTACTTTACCCGTTCCCAATCCCGAGATTGAGAACGCAATCCCTAAAACCCTTCACCCACCCACCATTTTGGTAATCACCTAGAGCATAATGAGATGAATTGGCAACAACAAAGTCCTTTCTATTACTCGATTCGATGAGGAATTTGATTATGATGAAGCACTTGATAGCGGGAGGTCATTAATGAAGAAGTTAGTTCGAAATTAAGGAAGACCCATCCCAATGTTTTGACCCTAGGTGCGGGATTGAGAAAGATGGCCCTTTAATATGCAATTCCCTTGCAAAATAGGACTAGAAGGGTTCGATGCTTATTTGAATTCATTCTTACCTTTAAACTTAATTTCAAGGGACCTATACAACAAAATCAAGGTCAAAGAGTTAACTTATCAAGGAACAATGTTGTTGAAGCAGTCATTTATTTGCACGTGTTTGTTGGAAGTTTTACTTATTTGGTAGAGTTCATGGTCTTAGAAGACTTAGGAGAATTTATAGATAAGGACCTCACTCAAATAATTTTTGGAAAACCTTTCAAGAAATTGACTAGGTTGAATGAGCGGATGATTGATGGTCTAATTACATTCTCTCGATGAAATTGAAGATTTTATCTACCAAATGCCACGCTCATCCTAGGTTTAA
>CM040240.1:193859604-193886990 GCA_022545495.1 Chrysanthemum lavandulifolium
GGCCTAGATAGTTATAAGGATCCGTTTGGTTTTAGTAAAGATAAGGACCAAAAGTGTAACTTAACCAAACTTCAAGGACTGAAAATGTCATGTTTCCAAACTTCTCACAAGGACTAAATTTGCCAACTTTGATAATACAAGAACCCTTTTTTTGCATAAAATCTATTTTTAAAGTCCAAGGAACTATTTGTAATTTTCCAAAGTTAAGGGACCTTTCTTGCCAATTGACCAAAGAATCATTCAAGGATCATTTTAAACAACTTAGAATACTTCAGGGACCTTGAATGATAAATTTCCACATTTTTGAATTTCCAGGGACTAGATTTGACAACTTTTAAAACTCGGGGGACTAAAACTGCCAATTTTGCAAACTTTATACATTTTTCATCTGATTTTGATATTTTTGCATTTTAAACACATAAAACACTGATTTGTGATAATTTGATCATTTTGATGTGTTTTTGAGTGTTTTCAGATGATTTTGCAGTTTAGATTATGTAAAAATGATGAGTATTTGGAAACTCATCAGGTGTTATAAAACTTGCTCGAAGAAAAGGAAGTTTACTTGACCCCGAACGACGCGTGTAGCGTTATCAAGTTTTGGGCCGCGCTGGGGGGAATAGAATAGCTAGTTAGTAGTCCACCTCGTTTAGGTTCTTTGCTTGATTCCTATCAAGTAATTTTTTCTCAATTTTTAGCTTTCTCTTAGTCTATCCCCCTTCTTCGTGATCTTTGTTCGTAACACCCATCACCTTTCATCATGGAGGATGATAACCAACCACCACTCATCAACCCACCACCAAATGACCAGCCAAGAGCCCCGTACTCTTGGTGAATACTCAAGACCAAGCCACCTAGGCTATAGGAACACCATTGAGCTTCCCGACCAAGCCCAAACTACGGCCCTGCGATCCGACACCATCCGGTTGGTGCAAAACGGATGTGCATTCCATGGACTTCGTTCCGAAGATCCAAATCAGCATATGAGGGATTTCCTCAAAATTGTCGATTCCATCGACCTTGATGCTACTACTCGGGAGACCACGCGCCTGCGTCTCTTCCAATTCTCTCTACGGGACCAAGCTAGTAATTGGCTTGAGCGACTTCCCGCCGGCTCCATCTCAAGTTGGGATGATCTTACCTCTCGCTTCCTTGCTCAATTTTTCCCACCGGGGAGAACCACTAAGCTTAGGAATGACATCTTGATGTTCCAACAACGTCAAGGTGAATCTCTCTACGAAGCATGGACTCGATTCAAGGACTTACTTCATAAAGTCCCTCATCACGGCATTGATCTTTGGCTCCAAGTCCCAATCTTTTATGATCATGTCAATTGATCCGTATGAAACCGCCAAGTTTTTCTCACTCAAGCCTACCACTTGTGAATGGCCGACCGTAAGAAACTTAAAGCGGTTCGGACACGAACTCAATGAAGATCCGGGAGTATAGTGTTTCCCGTCGTTATGTCCCAAATGAATCAGCGAAGAATCACCAAACGTGTAGTGATCGGAGATTTGAATGGAAAAAGGATTGTGATTTATTATAACTACGTAAAAGCTTATAAACTAAAGGGCTTAAATGTAAATTAAAGAAAATTAAAAAGATAAAAATATTAAATAAACGCTATCACTATTTTTAAAATGATGTTTTGTTTTTATGTTTTTATAAACTCAATTAAAACTACGTTACGTACAAATGAAAATGTGAAACTTACACAATATTAATCCTAAAAATATGAAAATAACATTTTACAAACCTAATGATAGAAGAAAATTTCTAGAAAAGAAAATTATTTTTACAACTATTATTCTAATTATTATTAATTAAAAACTATTTTAACTATTAAATAATTACCTAAAATACAAGAAAATAGGAAATAAAGCTAGAAAAATAAAATTATGACTTGGAAAAATCTAAAATATCAAAAGAGAATTTTCAAAACTATTTTTGTATTTTTCTCAATATTTTCTATTTTCTAGGAATTAAAAACTATTTAAAACTAATTAAATTACTTAAAATACAAATTTAACTAAGAAAATCTGAAATATATTCTTTTGACTTTTATATTTATCTTAACTTAAGAAAATTGAAAAATTATTTTTTGAAACTTTTCTTAATTAATGGTATTTAAAGCTAATTAAAAATGCTTAAAACTAATTAAAATAAAGAAAAATAGCAAACTAACTTAGAAAAATCTGAAAATTTCAAGAAAACTCTAAAATAATATAAGGAATCTAAGAAAAATGGAAAAATAGGTGGTTGTGTGGAGGAAAATGAGGTCATATGTCAAGTGCTTGGAAATAAGCACTCTAAATAAGCAAATGCACACAACCGATGACCAACCGAAACAGAAGCTTCAATAAGCTAAAATAACTCTAAAGAAACTAAAAACAACAACCCATAACCTCTGGATTGCAAGATACCAAGATTTGATGAATTTGAGACCAAGTTCTAATAGCAGCTGAGGGTCTCCTTTGAGCCTAAGAATAAGCACTCAAATAAGCTAGAAATCAAATTCCAAAGATGGAGACCTACACTAGACCTGGGGAGGTGCTTATAAACCAAAAACTAGACCTAAGTGAGCTCTAATGAGCTTGGTGCAAACCTCGCAAACCTTGTAAAACCTCTGCGCACTCAACTTTTGGTCGAGTCAACAGACAGCAATTACACCCATTTTGCCAAGCAATTTTGAGGGCTATAAAAAATCACAAAAATCTATAAAAATGATAATAAGGAAATAGACCTACTGAAATTTAAGAACCCAAAGTTTCACCGAAATTGGCCTAGAAATGAATCCATGAAAAATCATCTTAGATGGGCTAAAAGCGTTTTTCATTTTGACTTTGACATAAAATGGAGAGTTTGACCAAAATGAAATTTGAAACCAATTCAAGGACTGAATATGATGTAATATGATGAAATAAAGTTAATGCAATCTAACTCTATGTATTTTGAACACAAAATAAACTTTTGATTTTCCAAAACTACAACAAGCGAGCTGAGATGGATTTTTTGTAATGTTGACTTTGACAAGATGCGAGGCACAAAATGAGACCGATATGAGTCTATTAGAAGTAAACAAACCACAAACAACAAAATTCTATCATGAATACACCTCTAACACATTTTAAGCTATAAATCCAAACACCTTTTTCTTGATGATTTGCAAATTAAATCTATACTAACTCTCGAAACAACAAGGAATAATGATCAAACTGAGTTAAGCTCACTTAATGAACACTATTGAACAGGTTTTAACTACTTGAGACTACAAACACAGATTATGCCATATGACTTGAAAATGACTTACACATGTCCTTAGCCACAATGGCTTGCCACTGCACTAATGAACAACTGACCTAATCCAACCCCTAACCTAACTCTGATTTAACCCAATTCCAACTCTGCATCACCCATTTCCATTTCCTGCTCAATTTTTGCCCCCAGTTTGACTTTCATTGACCAATTTCCAATTTTGCTAGAAACTTAAAGACAAGCTTGCAGAAAGCTTTAATAAGCTAGTGGAAGCTTGTTTGAGCTTATAATTAAGCTTTTTGAAACTTTAACAACAGATTTTAAGATTGAAAATTGCAACAGTTGAGATAAGATATGAAATGTGAACAAAAGCTTAAATTGAAACTTGATAATGGTTGCAATACACTGAAACACCTTTCTTTTATACAATGGGACTTGAAAATACAACTACAAATCTATTTAAGACTAAGAAATTGAAATACGACATACATTTTTTAGAAATAAACTAAGTGCTCTTATTTCTTCCTTCTCTTGCTCCTTTTATACACCAATCCTCTTTCTCTCACCTCTCTTCAAATCCCAAAGAAAATCTTGGCCTTTGGATTGCTAAAATAGATTTTGGCCATTGGATGAATTTACGCCAAAAGTCGCTTTTAACAAATTTGGGGTTGAGTGTTTGGTTAGAATTGCATTAAATGCACTTTGGCTTGGGGTGAGGTGGAGGGTAGGAGTAGGGGTATGATGATGGAGGAGGGGGGAGGCGTTGCAGGCAGGCGTGTAGCAGGGATGATGATGGAGGTGGAAGGGCAACCCGTGAGTGGGAGGGAAAAGAGAGTCAAAAGGAGGTTTGACTGGTAATATAAAAAGGGAGGGGGTCCAATTGTAATTGACAGGGGTCACAAGGGTTTAAGGCAGGGGGTCAAAATGGTTTGTGACAAGTCCAAAGGGTTTAAGGGTTTAATAATCAAGGGACTTATGTTGCCAATTCTGAAAATTAAGGGACCACTTCTGCCAATATCACAAAGTTGTTCCAAGGGCTGAAAATGACAAGTGTTAATAGTTCAAGGACCAAAGCTAACATTTTCAAATTTTCCAAGGACCATTTTTGCCAATTTTGAAACTTGGAGGACCAAACTTGTAATTTCTCAAAACTTTTGATATTTTTCACCAAAGGACTAATTTTGACAAGTTATGATTTTAAAAGGACCTTTGGTGATTTTACTTTTGAAATTAGGACTCGTGGACTATTTCGACAATTTTAGAAACTTGGGGACTGAACGCCAATTATGCAAACTTTGCTCATTTTTCATCCGATTTTAAACATTTTGCATCCGAAACATATAAATGCAATTTTGAGATATTTTCGATTTTGATGCATTTCGAGCATTTTAAACGCTTTGCGATTCAGATTTAACCAAAAATGATGAGTATTTACACACTCATCAATTCCTACAATACCCGACCTAGGAATTTCAATGAAACCCGAGAGGCATGGAAAGGCAAGCCCGACTTCTCGGGGACAAACCAAAGAATTCACTCCAATGATTTCTCATGGCCCCCACCTAACGGTCCCAACCAACAAACGTCAAAGGGATGTTGCATAACCTAGTTGCATCTCAAGAAACCCAAATGGTTAAGCTCGGACCGCTTTAACCATCAACAAGCCGAGATGGATAGGAAAATAGACAACCTTTGAAAGCCATAACTAATAGTGATAAGAAGGTTAGTGCTATCTCATCCCGAGCCTTCGTGTATAGAGATTAAGGATCCAAGCAAGCTAACTAAGCACGCCCATTCGTCAATACCATCGCTTTAGTGAAACCGGATAGAAAGGATGACGAAGAGGACCATACACTTGTGGATGATGAAACACCGAGGAAGTAGGTGAAGTAGACATTGACTATTTCAACAAATTTTCTACGGAAAAAGAACTATCTCGCCACCCTCACTTAGTGCGTGACCTCCGTCACATGTATGTTAGGAAAAGTCCTAGAATCAAGTTTGGGAACCCTTGGAATCTTAACATACCATGTTGCATATGACACCTTTTTGTGGCAAAGGCCTACATTGATCGCAAGTCCCCAATCAACATAATGACTAGCACCTACTACAATTGGATATTGAAGAAGCCTATTCCAACGAGGCAAGACCCCAATGATCCTAATGTTAGTTGCAATTTTCTCGGAAGAATTAAGGGATTGCCCGTTTATGTAGGTAGTTTCACGTTTCCTACGGACTTCATAATTGTGGATGATATTAGCACGACCATAGACCCTAGCTTGTCCCATGTTATTCTAGGAAAACCTTTCATAGAAAGCACCGGGATGACCTATAATCCCTCGTTAGGAGTAGTGCGATTCAAGAATGAGACCGATGACATAGCTTACCAAATGCCGTTTAAGATTGAGAAGTTTTCATCACTCTCTAATGATGAAAAGGAACTTAAACTGTCGGTCTATTATAGGAATGATGAGGATAGGGAGAAAGGTGTAGATTATGTTATGGCTAAGATTTTCGGATTCTATAAGGATTGCTTGAGCCTAGGACCGGAATATAGAACCGATTGGGGAGAGGATGAACTCTTAGAAGTGCATTATAGGGCACTTCTACAACATGGAATCCCATTAGAGACCGTCCAAGAGGGCGGTGGTGAGGCAACGTAGAGCACGACTATGAGTCTAGCTACAAGACTCTTAAATAAAGAAAAGCGCTTCGTGGGAGGCAACCCATGCTTAATTGTTTGCTTGTTAGTGTCATATATCTTTTATTAATTGTTTATCCTCATGTTTAAATTTGTAAAAATGCTTTATTTTGTTTTAACCTCGTCTTAATTGCATATAAAGGTATTTTACATAAGGGATAAGTGTAGGAGGATTACACACGTTTTCAAAAGAAACGTAAACATGAGAATAACAATTAACTAAAAGATATATATGTTTGTTTGTTCGAGTCAAATGCTTGTATCGAGTCATAATGGATGTTTTGCAAAATTTTTCCGATTCTAAAGATGTAAATTTTCCAATTTTTTCGTAAAATCGAGACCGCTTTTGTCGGGATAACGACGGCGTCAGATTGCAACCCGACGACGTCGTGAAGGAGTAAAACATCGATTACTTTTTTCTCGCTTTCGAGCTACTTATAAATTTTGGAATTTTCCGGTCTTAATTTTCTTAGAAATTCAGAAACATCCATTCCACAAGCATTATATCCTAGTTTAAATCGAGTCTTATATATATTATTACCACGATTTTACGAAGGTTTCGTTTGTTTTCTTCAAGTGTGCGGTGTTTAGTTTGTCAAGAAGTTACATAAGATTGGAAGGAGCTTTTCACTAATAATTCTTCTTGAAAAGGATTTAACCACCACTTTACACGGATCCTACCGAGCTAATCGTGGAGTACTAGTTTCTTCGCTTTTAATTACCTTCTTTATCATAACTTTGATACTTTTCGGGAACATTGGGGACAATGTTCAGTTTAAGTGTGGGAGGAAAATAAAGCGGAACTTTGAAACTATGCTTATCCTTGATTATTTGCTTTGTCCAATTGCACTTTTGTAATAAACCATGAGAAAATGTCGGTTAGGGTAATTTTGGCACCAAATTTAAAATTTTTCATGACATATAGGAGTGGACCATTAGTCTTAACAAAAGCGCCTCATGGATAGGAAGTTGCATGATTAGCACAAAAACCCTTTACCACCCAAATTCCACCCAAAATGTGAGGATCGCCTAGATTAGTAGGAATTAAAGCATTCATCTTCAATGCTTAGAGTGTGAACCGGTAGTATATTAGATTCTAGAACTTGTTTTGTGATGCATTCGAGATTGCAAGTGAGACTACACTTGTGTAGTTGGAATAACTAAATGATAAGAGGCATTAGGATAACCCTTGTTTGATACCCGTAATATAATTACTTCTTCCACATCGGTTGAGTAATTCCCCACACCCTTTCGTTGTACTCATCTTTAGTACACGATACCCCTAGTTAACCCTCGAGCCTATCTTTTCGCGGTTCTCGTGATGTTTCGTTTTTCCGAATATCAATGAAGAGCATTGTTTACACTCCACCCCAAATATACACCCAAATCGCCTTAGCCTACCCTATATGCACTCACTTTTAGTGCATTATTGTTATCACCCAAACCCTTAGTTCAATTATCGGTTGCTTGCATGAGTTGCTAAGTCGAGTCATATCCTTTGTATACGCTTTTGGGACGATTGGGATTCATGGGAAAAATTAAAGTTTGTGAAATGACGGGAAGGGAACGTTAAATTCAAATTCCCTTTGTTTGACAATGTACCCCAAGTGTTTTGATCTTTTCAATTCGGGTCAAATTAGTGTTAGAGTAATAAAAACTCAAGTGTAGGGATATGCCTATAAATCCCTATCATGTTGATGTTACCGTAGAGGATGGTAGAGTAAAAGTGTATAAAAAAAAAAAAAAAATCGAAAAAAAAATAGAAAAAGAGAAAAAGAAAAAAAATAAATTGTAAAAAAAAATATATATATATATATATATATATATATATATATATATATATATATATATATATATATATATATATATATATATATATATATATATATATATATATATATATATATATATGGAAAAAGTGAATATGAGGTCGTCTCACATCTAAGCTTACATGCGAAACCATCAAAAATCCCTAAAAAATACGTGATTTTGGTTAATATTTTTTCAAAATTTGAGTAGTGGAACTAATATATGCATAGTGAAATACATTTTAATGGTGAATTAAATCAAACCATTGTTGAATTTATAGCTAATTTGTTAGTTAATGAAATTACCTAACAATATGATGTGGAAAATGCATGTATCAACGTGAACTCAACTTAAATGATGTGGTGATGAAATCAATAGAAAACATTAATATTGTGAAGGACATGATACAAATAAGGTATATTTGATGTTTTTCTTGTTAAAACAACGTAATTTTTGATGGTTTCGCATGTAAGCTTAGATGTGAGACAGCCTCATATTCACTATCCTCTATATGTATATACGGGCTACCATCCTACATCTATCCTTTAAATTTATGTTTGTTTATTTCCGTTTCCTAGAGTTTTAGAGTGTCGAGTCTTGGCTTAGCAACGCCATTCTTCGTATGCATTTAACATAGAGATTTTTGACTTGCCACCACTAAATATCCTATCCCACCAAACTCTTGTTTCCCTACCGTAAGCCTAACGTTACAACCCTTTAAAAGACCTATTTGATAGTCTTTCCTAGGTGCTTACGCCAAAGCGATGGAGGTTTGATCTATTCTCAAGCGTATGGTAATCTATGTACTAGGACCGGTTAATGAGTGTTTATCTTCCATTTCCTATTTGTTATATTTCATATATACACCGAGAGAGATGTGAGTATCCAAACACCCCATGTGAGGTGCTAGTATGTAATTCCGTGCTTGTTATGACTTTCTTGGGGCTTATATGTGTTGTGGACGCTTTTGAATTAATGCTTCATGACCCCTAACTTATAAATTAATTGGCTAAGCACATTTGCTTGAGGACAAGCAAATAACAAGTGTAGGGATATTTGATAAGGTTTTAAAGGTACCATTTGAGGGTCGTTTAAGTCCTTATTTGATCACTTTGTATCCGTTATTGCTTAATATCGTTCCTTTTCACTTTTTAGGTCTCTTGAAGGCAAAATGCTGGAATGGCACTTATTTGGACGAAGCGAATGTATGAAGAAAATGGCCAAAGTCGAATCGAGACACTCAAAGTCACCGAAATGCGAGGCGACGGCGTCGGTGTTAGTTGCGCACGCCGTCGGAGGATTTTTGTGACGATACAATAGCCAAATACCCTATTTTCAAGTGACGACGTCGGGCTTTAAAAGAGTAGGCCGTTGCTACTCGGGACGGCCTAGATGCAACCCGACGACGTCGGAGTCAAGAGACGGCGTCACGGACATAAGGTGGCGCCGTCGCAAGGTTAACGTGGCCAAGACGAAACCCTAATGACGGCGACACGACGGCGTCCACGAAACATAAGGTGACACCGTCGATATGTAATCTTATATATAGAATCCGAATTTTCGCTTTTAGGAGAGTCTTTTGGGTGAAAACCTAAAACCGAACCTAAGGTGTCTTGTACAAGTATTTTAGGTTTTAAACCCTATCTTACATCAAGATAAGTATTTACTTCATCAATTCAATTATGTCTTTGATTATTTGTGTGTATGCTTGCATGTTCTCCATGTCCGCTAATTTATTTGTGTGTTTGCTTAGAAGTATGAAACTTAATTATTGAATATTGATTGGTTGTTTCTTATCTTAGTTGATCAATGATCTAGTAATGCGATAGGTCATTTGTTGTGTACTTAATGCTTTATTCATCTTTGTGAACCTTAGAATATGATTACCCGAGTAGTTGTAGGCTAAATTATCCAAAGAGTGCCTTAGAGTAAGAGTTTATCATCCCTAGTGGGTTTTGTAGACGAGACCCTTTGGTAAGTTCAAAGAGTTGGGAGAAACGATACCCTACAACTTTAGACACACAACGCAACTAAGAATAAGGACGTGACAACTCAACCATCAATAGGAGATAATTAAGGGTAGTACAACCTAAGTAAACACATCTTTAAACTATCATACGAGCACACATTAATTAGACATAGACTCCCACAACCTTAGTTTAGATAATTAGATAATAGTAGAGTAATCGGTAGAAATACCAACCCCCCAAATCCAATACCCGAGATTCGTACCTTTCCATTTCATAAAACATAAAATACAAAAATAATCTTCCTCAACCTTAACCTTAGCGTAGTAACTTCTACTAGCATTCCTATTCCCCAGAGAACGATATCAATACCCGTGGCTTACCCTAATTACTACACTACAACGATTAGGTTCACCGCCTAGGGTGTTATAAAACTTGCTCGAAGAAAAGGAAGTTTCCTTGACCCCGAACGACGCGTGTAGCGTTATCAGTTGTCCCAATGAGGTCAGCTAAAGGTGATGGCAAGTTTGCATGATCGTCTAAACCCTGTAGAGTAAGCCGTGAGTAATGGGAATGATGTAATAGGGTGTAAGTAGTCGGGGATTTATAAATGTACCTCATTCTCATCTGACACTAAGGCCGAAGCTGGGAACCCGATCAATTCAACGGCTGCATCATCAAAAAGGACCACCACAGTCTGCTCGGTATCATTAGAGATACCAAGCTCAAGACGATATCTGAAGAAAGCATTCAGCAAATGGTAAATGTCAAGGTGAGCAATTTTATTTAACACAATCAAACGATCAAACTATAAGTTACAAATATGTCATTACCTTATTATCGGGTATTCAACTGGTCTGCTGCATGACTCGCACCAAAATCGCCCATTCTTTCTAGTAGCCCCTTTCCTGCAGTTGTCTCCCCCACATGATGGGAAATTCCATCCCTTTCTAGTACGCACATTATCAATCTTGGCCTTAATTATGAAAATGGCAGTCAGTGTATAAATAAGATTTATAAATGTTATGCACTATAAAGATAATATAGAGATGGCGGGTGCAAAATAATACATACATCATTCCTTTTATTTCGGCCCACATGAGCAGATTCTCGATAGATCCTTCTCTTGGTTCGAGTTGTCTACACATGAAGCTCCTTTTGAAGCCTCGGTGATGCTAACAAATAGTTAAATGATTTGTTAAAATTTGTTGGTTTTAGGATATATTCAATAATAAAATTAGTTTCTTACCAAATGTCCGAATTCAATTCTTTAATTGCGGGAATGTCAACGGAATCTAGGAGTCAGGTGGATGAACTCCGGATAGATAGAGCTTATCTAGCGGGTAATATTAAAGGTTAAATTTGTAAAAGAAATGTGTTGAACATGCAATAGGTAAATAGTCCATAAGCCACTTATCGTTATATTGTTTTGCATAGGTGGAAGTCACCACAACAAGACACATGCCTACATCGCCGCTTCTTCTCAATCAACACATCAAGAAGCCCTCCCCATAGGGTCACCCGTATGGACTGGCCCCTGATTACAAAGGGAATAGAAATAAAGCGAACAGTAAGTTTCCTAATACACATTGGCAAAAATATTTTCATTTTTACAACATCCTTTGCAACAAATATAAATTTCAACCTATGATTCACCAGGTAGAAATCAAGGTTTTTGGCTCCTGTTTTGGTATAGTTCATCCTACCAACATTCGTCACATAACCTACAAAGATCCGAAAGGTAAAACTTTTATAGCAACAATATTTAAAACAAATAATTTTAAGATGCCTAAACAAACAAAGACATTACCAATGAGATATTTGTTTTCCGTGGGCTGGATATGATCAAAATCAACTAATTGTAACGGATACCTAACAAATCCCTTAGATATAACCAAATATTTCCTTATGTTTGTTGCTCCATTAAACTCAAGCATGAACATATCGTCCTTCCTGATACAAAAATCTTCCTTGTTTTGCATGACTACAAAATTTTTAACCAAATATATAGAACCCTCTTTAACCTCAAGAAATTGTGAGCTACGTTGCCTTGGCGGTACAATGGATAACATTTCCCCGCATCAAAAGTACGTAAGAAAAATTGATAAACAACACGTACATTTGATAACTTTTTATTACATATTGGCATTATTCGTGTTTTTCACATGGATGTCAACATACTTTAGCATCGACACCAAGAAATCAGTGCTCAAGTATCGGCCCGAAGGAGCATTTATATCCCACATCCTACAGAGCATCACTACGATCGTACCAGTCTCATCCAATTTTAATTCGTCTAGGAACAATACAGCATTTGGGCCTCCGATTTCTGCAACCATAATTTTAGAATTAATGATCCTTTTTTACTTGTACGCCTACCCACAATGTCTGGGCAGAGAATGGGTTGCAGGCCTTATTTATGCAGGTTTCATTTATTAGTGTTTTAATTGTATATTGATCCATATTCTTTGAGGGTGCAAATTCGCATCCCTTTTGTGTTTCCAGCATTGAATATGTGTTTATTGTGAGCCTGCGAGCATTCAAGCCAGGGATATTTTCATTCAATTCGAGCCTCTTCATAAACGAAATTGAATCTGCATTGAATATGAGGCCCTCCTAAAACGAAACGAGTTGTAGTTATTTCGGTATGCATAAACATGTATGTACCGTACTTTTGGTTGTGCACAACCCCCCTTGCACATTAAATTAAGGGGTAAGCTTTTAAGTATAATAGAATTCAATTCGAGCCTCTTCATAAACCAAATTGAATATGCATTGAATATGAGGCCTCCTAAAACGAAATGAGTTGTAGTTATTTCGTGTATGCATAGACATGTATGTACTGTCTTTTGGTTAGTCACAACCCCTTGCACATTAAATTAAGGGGGGTAAGCTTTAAGTATAATAGATTCATTAATGATGTTAGACTTAACAAATGAAATTTTGAAAATAATAATATCAACTTGTATTTAATTATGATAATTTAGTTTATTAAATATTTTAAACATGTATCACCATGACACATTGTAAAAAATCCATTTAGTTATACTTTTTCTGTGTCTTTATTTAGTTGAGTGGTGCCCAGGAAATCTAGACGAATTTTGAATAAAAAATGGTCGTCCATATGCCATTGTACCTTTTAGATACAATTTCCCCTAGGTAATTAATAATTTAAGATAAACTTGTCAATCACATTCTTGCTTGACAAAAAAAGCTAGGAAAATCGTTAGAAGATTATACCTGATTCTACAGAATGAAATATTTATTTTTGCAGCAAATACAAGACCCATGATCATCTAGGAATGGCAAATATGTACAAGGAAGTCTGGCAAATGGCAATAGTTTAGTTACAATTTGGTGAAAAGGAGAAAATTGTATATATCAAATTACACAGGTAGCTCAAATTACCAAAGACATTTCCTTGAGTTCTAAAACAGAGTAGGCAAAACAGATCAACAATCTAAAACAAATTATTAAACTGCTAGCCGAAAAACTATCAAAACAGCAACAACAAACCAGTCTAATAACTTGAATCTGATGCATCAAACAGCTTTGTCTTCACTATTTTGGCCATATCATTTGTTCGGACGAAGTAGTCTCATCTTTCACGACTCACTAGCCTCCATTGAAATGATATACCAACTCAATTCCACCAATGAACTGCCAATCAATAAACCATGAGCATATAATGACCTCTTTTAACTCTGGAATACTCGCAGGACACCACATCATGATATTCAATGTCTCTTTTGGAATATGCTTTGTTAGACATCTATGAGCATACTTGTGTTATTGCATTTTAGAAGGATGATATCAAAGACATTCCGCACGCTTAACTTTTTGATCTTGGATTCCCAGTTAAGCACTATCAAGTAACTTGAATTGAGAAAATTAACAATCAGCTTCAACATTAGAAATCCTATCATGATCTGATCTGGCAATTGAACACTTGTTAACACTCCATTTTACATGTTCTGACACAAACTACAAAGACGATGCAGTAAAATCTTTTGTTCCATGTACGTATTCACGTTCTCCAAGCTTGTTTGCCCTGAAATCATGATCAAACAAATAAAAGATATAAGCCCTATAACTATCAAATAGTCCAGTTACCGCATGAGACTACATCTAAGTACTAGAGATATACTCACTTAGAGGTAGATGTGCAACAATGTATTTGCCCATTTTGTTTGGCTGATACGTTGTGGATGAAAGCTTGTTGAATTATTTGAGCCTTCAACTATGTACTTGTAAAAGCAGCTTCAAACTTCCCCATAAATCAGGCGTCTCAATCACTAATAAAACCAAACTGAGCAATAATAAACCATATCAAGGCCAATTCAAACAGCTTAATTACGTATAAAGAAACTATTGATATGCCATAAATGAAAGTGAAGATAATCGTTAGGTACATACCAGCTAAAACTCAAGAAACACATGTGGTTGCTTGCCAAATTCAACTCTCTAATTTACAAAACATTGACCATATTAGTACATCTTGACTATGCATGCTACATAAGCTCCGCCTCATTCAAAATAGCACAAGCTCGCTTTCTCTTTGACTTCAATCAATTCTGGAAATAGAAAACATGTCAGTACATTGAATCATTATTAATTCATATACTACGTATAACTTAACTTTAGGAAGTGTTAATTTGAGTTCAGTCAAGTCTAAAAAATTCTGTAAAAGCACGATAGAGCAACCAGAATTCTCCTTTGATCTTACAAAAGGATGAACATATGGATTATGGAATGGACTTGTAGTACTAATTTCAAGTTGATGATGCAATCTAATTAATGTTTATTGTCAATATTAATAAGTAAAGTGAACTTAAGAGTATGGTGATTTATCAATGTGATAGTCAACAACTTACAATTAGGCAAGCTCAAAATGTATGATGATACAACTCCTCTCCTATGTGATTCAGTCTTCTATACAATGACTGCAACTGCAGATAGAAGTTTTGAGGTTATACCATTACCAACTTAATTAGAATATTAACTTAACAGCAAGTCAAATTGGATTTCATAAATAAGATATTCAAATGGAACTTTATTATGAAACGCATGATTTCAAATCAAATATTGTCTGAAAATATGAAAATCAAGGAACATAGACACCATATACAGTGGTGTTAACATTTGATTAAAAAGCCACGTCCACTTCACTGAATGAACTAAACCAATAATCAAAATTCTACTCCATCATTTATTTTGGAAATTGTAATATAAAGTCTCGTAAATTAATTAAAAGAAAAAGTTAATAATTACTTATAAAATAATAAATAAAAAAAGTCAGAGGTCATAAGCAGACGACATACCTTCATGTTATGTTTGTGATTCCCCGTCTATTTTGATGCAGGGGATATGGGAGATTTTGGGCCAGTAGGAGCCTCCTCTACTGCATCTTTCTTTCAATTCTGGACATCCTCTTATATCCAAACTCGAGAGTGAATGCAACAACTTTACTGGCAGTTCTTTCAAATTTGGGCAGCCAAAATTTGCAAACTTAAAAGTGAAGGCAACAACTTTCTGGTAGATCTTTTATCTTTGGACATTCCCATATGATGAGATGTTGAAGGGAGGTGAGGTATTGGAGTCCCTCGGAAACTGTTTCCAAATTCTCAAAACGTTCAATCCAAAGTAGAGTAAGAGATGAAGGAAGATGAAGATTAGACAATTCACTCCAATTAGTCGCTGCTTCTGTTCCACCGATTAAGGTTAGGTCAACTAGTGTGGTTGGAAACTTCTGTGGGCCCCATTCTGAGATGGGCTTCTTCAAATTCCCAATTATAAGTTCACGCAAGTTGGGAGGCCAAAGCCCATCTGTTAGAACATCCATACTTGGACAATCCCTTATTACCAAAGTAGTTAAGGAGGCGAGACTCTGCAATTGGATATCTGCAAATAATGACTCCGCCGTACTTTGACAATTTTGTATTGTCAAACTGGTGAGGTGAATAAAGTTACCCCCAAATTCAATGATCGATGCCACCTTTGGATAATCTTCTATACATACATATTCAAGCATTGGCATGCTTTTGTTGTTGATAAGTAACCTCCTATTCTTCTCTCCTCCTTCTCCCAACTCCTCCTTTAATAATAGTTTCTTACAGTACAAAATGGTAACTGACTTGAGCTTCTGTCCTCCTCCCTTTGAAAAGGAGACACATGTAATTGAATCACAACCATATATTCCCAACGTCTCCATGTTGTTTGGACAGCTTAAATGCTTAAAATTTTCACAAGTCATTACATCTAATGACCCAATAGATGTTAGGAAGTTGCTCCCATAATTGTACTCTTCCTCATCTTTTTCCCTAAACTCACCAATGTTTTACAATTACTTAAATTCAACTTCCTTAAATTCACAAGAACCTTACTACTTCCTTTGCTTCTTTTGATTCCCAGAAATATCTTATTTCATCACACCTTCGACTTTCAATTCTTCAACTGCCTTAAGATCCAATATAACACCCCTCCACACCTCATTAGTAAGCCCCGAAATAGATTCGATTTCCAACTTGGTGACTGATGGAGCTACATGAACCAGACTTCTCACCACACCATTCCAAATATTTTTATTTTTAGAACCCTTAGTGAAGGTAGTGCTTCAACCGAGACTTCAACCAAATTAGGACAACATTTTATATTCAGCTCTTTCAGACATGGAAACACACAATCTCCAACCCCACTTCTACTATTGGTTGACCATACCTCCCACCCGACATATTTCGAAACTTAGACTTTCAAGTGAGGGAAATGCAAGGCCAGTACCAAAAACTCTGAACCAACAACTTTTACATCACCCATGTCTTGAATAGATAACTCCTTAAGTGACTGTAGTTGCCCGAGTGGTGGTAGAGATGTACACTTTCTACAGCCACGTATAGACACACGAGCCAACAGACGAAATGAGGGATCTCCAACCCATTTTGGAAACTCTAAACCCAGATAGTTCACAATGCCTAGCTTCTCCAAACAATCATTATATGGTTTCAATGCATCAAGGATAGGGTTTTCAGTGGTTTCCATTGGGTAATACGTGATGAATCACTCCATTCCACCTCAAACTCGGTAAGCCTCTTTTGTGATAAGTTTGCTTCTCGTGCTTCCGCTATGCGTTTTACTTTTTCCGGGCCCTCAATGGAAACTTTCCTTGAAGATTCTCAAAATCTTTAAGGTTGGTTATCGAAAAGTCATTTTCTCCTCCAATAATGATTTTTGAAAGAGTTTGTAGGCTTTTCAATTTAGCAACCCCTAACGGCAAGTCTATTAAAAGAGGAGTATCTCTAATGTCTAGATGCATAAGCTTTTAAGCTTTATGAAGTTGTTGGGAAGCTTAGTTAAACGAGAACACCAAAAGGATCAACGTCTCTAAGTTATAGAGATCACAAACATTTTCTCGAAAATGTGTGATTTTAGTTCGAGATAAATTAAGATAGCGTAAATGCTTTAATTTACCAATGGAATCTGAACCTCGCTCATCTCATAACCACTCAAACTTAAAACCCTTAAGAATTGCAACTCGGGAAGTAAGTCAACCAAAACCTTATTCGACAAGTTACTTTGCCACCTTTCATTCCTACCGACAAGAATGTTCTCAAACCTTTAGCTCCTTTGATTCCTCAAACTTCTTATAAGCTCCATATTGCTCACGAACAAAAGACATATGACGATACTTATCCAAAACTTGTTTCCTAACATTATTTCCCATTTCCTTCTAACTTTGAAAAGAAATCTCAAGAAATAGATGTGGCCAAATCATTCATAAGATCATGCATAACAAACAAAGACTTGTCCTTAGATGAGTGTTGAAAAATGACCGTGATAACAACTCATCAAAGCATTCGTGACCCAAACGTTCTAGCTTGACTTGCTTAGAGGTACTTGGTGCAAAAATCCTTCTACCATCCGGCGGTAACCAAACCGTCTTTGTCAAATGCATAGTCCTTTGGGAACAAGGAGCAATATGCAAAGAGTCGCTTCAAATAAGCAGAAGTTCATGGTAGCTTAGTCTAAGAGCGAAATTATTTTACCTCCTCTTCTAAGCACCATATCTCACTTTCCTTTATTTCCTTCCATTTTACTTCATCTTCATTTGTCCTCAATAACCTTCCAAGTGCTAGTAAAGCCAAAGGCAAACCATCACACTTTCTCACAATGCCTTCACCATGTGCTTTAAGCCTTGGATGTGAATCAAAGTTACTTGTACCCAACGCATGATGAGCAAATAAACACAAGCATCGTCATGTGAGAGACTTTGCAAATGGTTTAATTTACCACAACCCAACTGTCTAAGCAACTTCTCTTTCCTGGTTGTCATGATTATTTTACTTCCAGGAGCACATGCTTTTAAAGGGCCACTAGTGATTCCCAATCGTCACTACTTTCACTCCACACATCATCCAACACTAATAGAAACAGTTTCTCTCTAAGTAGGTCTCTTAGAGCTACTTGAAGGAGATTAAATCTTTAAACTCCTTTGTTTCTCCGGTCACAGATTGAAATATAATATAGCTCATACCGAAGGTGTCCCACTCGTCAGAAACACAAACCCACGCCTTAAATTCAAAGTGAACATTCACTTGTTCATCTTCATACACACTTTTAGCTAGAGTGGTTTTACCCACACCACCCATACCAACTATGGGCACGATGCTAAAGTTTTCTTTGCATGGTTTATCATCTAACAGCTTAAGAACCAATGCATCCTTATCATCTTGTCGACCAACAATGCTAGATGAATCTACCAAAGAGGTCTGGAATTTTCTATTTATATCTTTTGACCTTCCATCCTTCACAGTCAAACCAAGAGTTGTTCTCTCCTTTTCCAGACCTCGCAACTTATTGTTAATATCGTCTAACTTATGATGCATCTTACTACTTAATGAGAAATTTGTGCAACAAGATGGGATGAGCTTTATACCATGCTGGTGCTGCCTCCGGATCGCTCGGTCAACTCACGATGCATGGCCTCAGTTGCCAAGTCATCAAGAATGTCATCAATGTCGTAAGCCAAATGTTGGAGACCATCCAGCCACTTTTGAACACGAACCTCTTTTACTTCCTTATCAGAAGCATCGATAAGGAGATCTTGGATATCGGACAACGTCTTCTCCAAGCTCTTCAGCTCGGAACGAATTCCCTTTGCGCGAACAACTTGCTTAACGGCTTCATTGGCCAGCTTCTGAAAAACTGCTTCGATTAGGGTAGAAGCAATGACTTCCGCCATTGTGTATAGTGATTGGGTAAAGTGGGAGCTTTTTGTATCTGAATAATTGAGAGGTATATAATAATGTGAATGAAATTGGTGAATTGAAATAAGAAATTCAGCTACTTTTTATAAGGAGTTCAGCCTTGTTATGGTCAGCTTTTTTATAATATTCTTTTGCACATTTCTAGCCAGCTGACTACTGATGTTAAAAAATCACTAGACACATTTAAAATAGGAAGTAAGGTAGCACGTCGACATACATATTCTTTTGCACATGCTAGCTACTAATATTAAAAAACCACTAGCACATTTTTTTTAAAAAAAAAATAGTAAGGTAGCACGTCTTCACATACATATTCTTTTGCACGTTGTAGCTGGCTACTAATATTAAAATATTAAAAACCACCGGCCAGACACATTTAAAAAAAAAAAAAAAAAAAATGGTAGCACGTCTTGACATACAACGGTTACTTGTCTAATATTAATGGAAGAAATTTCTCGATTTTAACTAGAGTGAAACGTTGTGGAAAAAGGTCAGCCGCAGTATTGGTTTGTAGCAAAGAAGTTGTAGTCGACATTCTGATGATTAACCATGGAAAAAAAGGTTATAAGATTATAAATAAGAGCGTTTTATTTCGCTACCAACAAATTTATGTTTCACAAAGACAAATCCACACCATTCATCTAGTTTGATTTAATGGTGTGGATTAACCTAGATCTAAAAGGTAAAACAAGTCAGTTTTTTTTTCTTTTTATCTTTCTTTTTATTCAAATATTTTTTGTCTTTTATTTTCAAATTCAAGGTTTTTATTTAATTCACGTTTTTTTTTTTTTTTTTTTTTTTTTTTAATTGTATTTTTTTTTTTTTTTAAATTCACGCTTTTTTTTAATTCTTGTTTTTTTTCTTCGCCCATCGTTTTAAATGCTTTCATCGTTTTCATTTGTTTTTTTCGTTTTGTCCGTTTCCGTTTTCATACGTTTCGTCCGTTTTCATACGTTTTCGTCCATTTTCATCGGTTTTTTCATTTTCATACATTTTCATCCGCTTTTAGACGTGTTTTACTCTTTCATACGTGTTCGCCTCTGCTTTTCTTACGTTTTCATTTGTTTACATTTAGATTAAACAACTTAAACAAGTTGATTTTGCTTTAAACACATAGTTATTTAGTGTACTGCTTATTATTTACGTTGTGATTGAATATGTCTATTTAATGGATATATTGTGAGTACTTCAATAGGTTTTACAACGGATTTGAAAATATCTATGGTTGATTAGTGAAGAAGCTATGGTCAAACAAAGCACAACATCTTCATGAACAAACCGAAGAAGCTCAAACACATGTTACATCACGGTGATATCACGTGTGGTATCACGTGTGGTATCACAGTGATATCACACGTGGTATCACACGTGATATCACACGTGATATCGCGTGGTTTCACAAGTGATATCATTTGTAGTGATATCACGGTGATTTCACGTGATATCATATGATATCACACATGATTCAACAAAATAGAAGAAGTCGACATATCGTGATGTCACCAGGTGATATCAAATTCTCCTCCGAAAAGTTGAACATCATGAGAATGAGATACACGGAAAATTAGCAATAAAAGTGTGGTAGTTAGTAGTTATTCAAAAATCATGGCGATATTCAAAATATCACAAAATGATATTCGAATATCACGAATATCACTTGTGATAGTCCAAAACATATGAAAACGTAAGAAAACGGATGAAAACGTAAAAACGGATGAATACATATGAAAACAAACGAAAACGTATGAAAGCGTAAAACACGCGTCGAAAATGAACGAAACGAAGAAACGGATGAAAACGTATGAAAGCGGACGAAAATGGACGAAAACGTATGAATAATGGACGAAAATGTAAGAAAATGTAGAAAACGTATGAAAGCAGAATAAAACGTATGAAAACGAACGAAAATAGATGAAAACGTATGAAAATGTATGAAAGCATTTAAAAGCGTATGAAAGCAAAGAAAAAAGAAACGCAAAATTAAAAAAAAAAGTTTAAAAAAAATAATAATAAAAAAAAAAGTGAAGAAAAAAATAATAAAAAATGACAATAAAAAAACATGGACTTAGGTTTATCCATTAAATCTTATGTTAATCCTCACCATTATATCAAACTAAATGAATGGTGGAATTTATCCTTTAGTAATCACCAAAATAAGAGTAAGCAAAAGAATATTCCTCTTATAAATACTTAGGTTTTAATTGAAGTTTAGATTGAAATGTACATCTTGCTTATCGAATGACCACACGTGTGAGGCCCGATATACAACAATATAAAGTTTTAAAATTGAAGTACGTTTTGTAAAAAGACAATCTTAGTTACACAATACATTCTTTAATTTATGTAGATCAAAGGTAACAAGATGTAAAAAATATTATTCTTATGCAGTTAAATTTTGTTCTTGAAGGTTTTTGTTATAAAAAGGGGTAATACTTTTGTTAGTGTTTCATCCCTTAACCATATATATTGATTTTACTCTCCAAAAATAACCATATATTTCACTTGCAGAAAACGTAATTACTTAAGAAATATTGTAAGATGAAAGTGAATACACGTTGTCTTAGTGTTTAGCTAACCTTATTGTATTTAAAAATAGAATAAGCTAATGTACACAAAAGTAAGATTATCGAAACACCTCTAAAAGGTTTTCAAGATCGGAATTTCACGCGGGATTATTTTCGTTTTTGCACCCAACGCATGATGAGCAAATAAACACATAGCGTCGTTTTCGTTTGTACCTAACGTAAGATCGGATCGGGATCCTAAGATCCTACTAAAATGTCATTTTATTAATAGTCTTTGTAATAATATTCAAATCTACAAATTATTATATATCATAAACACAAAATTATATTAATGTTTTATGAAAATAACGGACTAAATTATGATTATTAAATGTTTAAGATGATTAACATGTTGTTTTTTAAATTCTATATAACATAATCCATAAATTTATAGTTTAAGTATTAGTTATGATTACTTTTTACAAAAGATATAACATATACGGTGAAGGTCTATAGCTAATTTTTCTAGCAAAACCACTAAAACGCAAAATTTACAAGTAAATGTATGGTGTGTCACTTTTAGTGGGAGATTTAGCATTGTCGATGGATTTGCGAAACTATTCTGATGCTTAATTTCATTTTTGTGTAATTTAACAATTAGGAGTAACGGAAGATCTTAAAACATCCTCGCGCGAACAAGTAGTCATGAAAAGCATAAATCGAGAATTTAAAGACGGTACGGATAATTGCAGAGATGGATCCAGGATTCTAAGTCATCTGGTGCACAACATTTTTCCGGAAAGTAAAGTTAAGAAAAATGAACAAATGGTGTGTTTAGTATGCTGTCATGAATCACAATGGGTATGAGTTTGATAATAGTGGTGGACCCCACCTATGAAAGATCCATACCCGACCTATTTAAGGTATATGGAGTATGAAATATTTTCATCATTCAATCCAATATTTGATAGATTTACATCTTAAACAAACACTTGAATGAAATGAAAAATCATTTCTCCATTCCCATTCCCGAGTCCAAACGCACCATAAAATGTGCGATTTTATTAAAACTAATAAACAAATTAAGAAACATATATTTCTTTTGGTATATTAGTCGACTAACTAAACACGACATGTATTTGTGTAACACAAAAATTCGAGAACAGGATTATTAACGAAAATTTACATTAGGCGACAAATATCCATCGGGTTCCGTGAACCCCGACAACCTCTCTACGTTCACCCTTGAACAGTTGTGGGCAGTGATGACGAAAGCTTGACATGGAACGAACGATTGTTTTACCATTGTCTTTGGCCAACTCGAGGACTTTTCGGTTTAACTGGATCAGAAACCGTGGTTTCCCTTGGGTACAATTTCATTGTTGTTGAAGCAAATTCCCGCTATCCGGTTAGGCTGGAGAGTTCGACTTCAATCAACGATGCCGGAGGAAATAAGTGTTCCTTCCTGCACAATAAGCAACACACGTTAGCCTCGCTCTGGACGGTGTCCAGGACCAAGCTCCGGCGTGAAAGTAAGCTGGAGAATAAAGATGATAATAAATGCAGTGGTTGATGTGAGTGTGTGTATTTATGTCGAAACATTAAATGTGTTGGGGTATTTATACTACCCCAACTATGTACCTTCATTCGTAGATACACCGCTCGTGCGCACCTATATTACCCGCTTGCAAGCCTATAGTCACCCTAGTTGATAGGCCACGTGGTGAGAATCCTTAAAATCGGATATTGTTATTTGACGTCCGGACGGTTTAGACAATGCCGTCCGGCCGGATGTCTTGGACCGCATGTCTTCCGGACATATCGCCAACATGTCCCCCAAGATTGGATTACGGGTGAAACCGGTGGTGCAATACTGAGAGTATGTAATGTTCCTAAAGATGCCTTTTGAAGTGCCTCGCCGTGGGCCTTAATAACATTTGTGGTTTTGGGTGCTCGATGGGCCCGACTGCCTAATGGGCTTTCATCCGTGTATTCCCGTCTTCCAAGATTGACGTGACGGCGAGTGATTGAGCCACGCCTCCTTTCTTGGATCGATGGGACACTTGACAACTCGCTAGGTTTCTTTCCCGCCTATATAAATGCTTTTTACCACGCTTATTTTCTCACACATCTTTCGACTTTTACATTGCTCTCGCCTCCCAATATCTTCTTCGAGTTTATAAGGTTCGCCTCGCTCTTCCCCGTAATTATTTGTATATCCTTCCGCATCCTTTTAGTAATGGCCGAACAAGGACCAAGAACGAGTAACCCTATCTCGGCAGAGGCTATCCAACCTTCGGTAGTTCAAGTTCGATATGCATATTTATACATCTAAGTCGACACAATCCGAGTTAGACAATATAATCATAGAATATGGTATTCCCGTGACCTTCGTCCCCGCCTTCCTCTTGATAGTATGACAATGGACCAACTCCCAATGGATACAATTGGCATATATCCTCAACATTGGATACCTGAGGTGTTAGATTCCTTTCGACCTTTCGCTAAACGTGATTAGACATTTTAGGGTTCATTTTCCCGCTTGGTTCCCTGGGTTTGAACCGAGTGACCCTTTTGAAATTAGGTGTTATAGTTTGGGCATTCGTCCCTAGGGTCTCCTTGTTCCTGCATTTTACCGCTTTGTGCAGGGCACCGGTTTTCTTCGAGAGTAGAACGTTAAAAAGGCTTATAAATGTTTTAAGGAAGTGTTGTCCGCCTTAAGCAATCGGAAGGAAAAAATTTTCTTGATTGACCGTAGGGCGATCCCGCATGCCATGGCTCCTGGAGGCACAAAGACTCAAGATAACGGATCCTTACCCGGACGGTTTTTCCGAGCCGGATGCCGAGAAGTCGAGCGGTACCTCATTTTCCTAAGGAAACCCACCATAAGTCTCGTTATGGATGTGCCATCTATCTTCGGTCTTCAAGAATCCGGGTTCGAGCCTCTTCTAAAGGATGCCGAGGGTCATGGTAATTATTTGTCTTGTACCATAGGTTTTGCCATGTTTATTATCTTGTGTTTTGTTCTTTAACAATCTTTTTTCTTGCGTTGTCAAGATGTCCGAATATCTTGAGCTCCCCGAATGGGACGATACTGCAGTGAGTAAAGGGCCCGCCTTGACCCAAATCGGAGGTACCGAAAGAACCACGGATCCCTTCCAGAGGGTGAACCCATTCCCTAAGGACCTCCTAGCCATTAGAGCAGAGGAAGCCGATCCGGATGTGGTGGCGGCTAGGGAAAAAGGAGAGGAAGCTGTGGAGAAAAAGAAAGGGAGGTGGCCAAGAGGAAAGGTGGTGAGGCACATCCAAAGCCCAAAATAAGAAGAAGAAAGAAGGACGGTTTTGTTGAGCGCTTTTCTTGAGCTCTCCGGTGGTAAATGCGGATCCCCTAAACCAAGCCGATCCGAATGAACAAGAGGTGAATCTAAACCTCACCACGAAAGGGGGACGCCCATTGTTGCGTACCAAGTGGGGTGTGGCTGTGGCTCGGGAAGGATGGGTGAAAATGAAGGCGGAGGCGGCGATCAATTACAACAGACGCCATTTTCTCAAGAAGGGGCCCGATTCCTCCGGTGGACCTCCTCTTCGCAACTCAAGGTAAGCATTTGAAACATACGCGACCTCTTTCATTTTATCACTTCTAATTGCTAACTTTATTTTTGCCGTCCTCCAGCCATTCTCGCCTCGTGGCTCGGTCCCACCACATTGAGAGGGTTTTGTTGGATTCTGTGTATGCTTTGATCTCACTTTCGTCCATGTCCTACTTATTAAAGTTTTTCCTCATTATTTCTTTTTGCTTTTCGTTGTAGATGAGGCTACCAATGTTTTCCTCCCCAATGGGGTCTCCGTGACGACGTCCGGATAAATACATATCGGTCTTGCCGAGAGATGATTGACAACGTTGCCACTCCTACCGAGAGGAGGCTTTGAGCAGTAAACAATATTGATCTCATTCGCGGGCATTTAAGATTTTGGGAAGAGTGTGATAGCCTGGGAGAATTGCTAAGGAGGTTCGTGGATCTCTAACGGTTACTTTTACTTGAACGAAGCTCACAAAGGTTGCTGGGGCTTGGAGAAACTCCTTGCCAAAGGTGAGAATGAAAGGTTGACGGAGGGGTTGAGGAAACTAGACTCCGATCCGAAAACCAAGGCTTAGGTAGAGAGAAGGATTTGGAGGAAGAGGTTGATGGGTAACTCGGGACCGAAATGAGTGGATGGAGACTTCCAATGCTCAGCCGAAAAAATAAGGAAATTGAAAGTGAGTTGGTGTCAAAGACCAATCTCTAGCCGCTCGCAGTGGAAAACGGAAAATTGGTGGCGAGGTTGCTCAAAGCGAGGTGGTTAAGCGAATGTTGTCCGGATGCTATTGCCTTCTACTGCTCGTCGGTTGTTTGGGAGCGCCGAGTACAAAAAGAGTATGGCTAAAGTGTACGACTTGACCTACCAAGGTGGTTTGTGTGGGGCCAAGGTGAATAGGACCGAGGAAGAGACGGAGGTCGCTTGCAAAAGATCCGGAAGGTCAACAGGATGCTCGAACTTGTGGAGGGTGATAAGGTTTTAAAGGTACCATTTTGAGGGTCGTTTAAGCCCTTATTTGATCACTTTTGTATCCGTTATTACTTAATATCGCCTTTTCACTTTTAGGTCTCTTGAAGGCAAAATGCTGGAATGGCACTTATTTGGACGAAAAGGCGAATATACGAAGAAAATGGCCAAAGTCGAATCGAGACACTCAAAGTTGCCGAAAGCAAGGCGGCGCCATCGCTAATCTGCGACGCCGTCGGAGGAATTTGTGACGACTGTAAGAGAAAATGCTAGTTCAAGGACGGCGTCGGGCTTTAAAAAGAGTAGGTCGTCGCAACTCGCACGGCCTAGATGCGACCCAGACGACGCCGGAAAAAGAGGACGGCGTCACAGACATAAGGTGACGCCGTCGCAAGGTTAACGTGGCCAAGACGAAACCCCAATGACGGCGACGACGACGGCATCACAAAACATAAGGTGACACCGTCATATATGTAATATTATATATAGAATCCGAATTTTCAGCTTTTAGGAGAGTCTTTTGGAGTGAAAACCTAAAACCGAACCAAGGGTGTCTTGTACAAGAATTTAGGGTTCCAAACCCTATCTTACATCAAGATAAGTATTTACTTCATCAATTCAATTATGTCTTTGATTATTTGTGTGTATGCTTGCATGTTCTCCATGTCCCGCTAATTTATTTGTGTGTTTGCTAGGGAATATGAAACTTAATTATTAAATATTGATTGGTTGTTTCTTATCTTAGTTGATTAATGATCTAGTAATGCGATAGGTCATTCGTTGTGTACTTAATGCTTGATTCATCTTTGTGAACCTTAGAATATAATTACCGAGTAGTTGTAAGCTAAACCATCCAAAGAGTGCCTTAGAGTAAGAGTTTATTATCCTAGTGGGTTTTGTAGACGAGACCCTTGGTAAGTTCAAAGAGTTAGGGAGAAACGACACCCTACAACTTTAGACACACAACGCAACTAAGAATAAGGACGTGACAACTCAACCATCAATAGGAGATAATTAAGGAGTAGTAAAACCTAAGTAAACACATCTTTAAACTATCATACGAGCACACATTAATTAGACATAGACTACCACCAACTTAGTTTAGATAATTAGATAATAGTAGAGTAATCGGTAGAAATACCAACCCCCAAACCGATGCCCGAGATTCAGACCTTTCAATTTCCTAAAAACATAAAAAGATAAAAATAATCTTCCTCAACCTCAACCTTAGCGTAGTAACTTTTCACTAGCATTCCTATTCCCAGAGAACGATATCAATACCGTAGCTACCCTAATACTACACTACAACGATTAGGTTCATCGCCAGGGTGTTGAAAAACTTGCT